>CM052703.1:131621676-131636866 GCA_028551405.1 Uromys caudimaculatus | reverse complement strand
GCTAAATTTAGGAATTTTATGCAAACAATGAATATTGACAAATACCCAGTAAATATTTCTGAGTCTATCCTGGGTTGGAATTATTTTAATTGTTCAATCTCTAAGAACAGCAATAAAATAGATCATTTCATATTCAACAACACATTGCAATGGTTAGCACAGCACAAATATGAAATGGTACTGAGTGAAGAAGGTTACAATTTGTATAATGCTGTGTATGCTGTGGCCCACACCTACCATGAACTCATTCTTCAACAAGTAGAGCCTTAGCAAATGGCAAAACTTGAAGTAGTATATTCATTTACTGTCAGCAGGTGAAGTTTCTTACATTTCATTGTGCTTAGATATATCAGTATGAGCTTTTGAATGGATCCAGCGAAACAACTGTACATTTTTAGCAATTATTTTCTCAGTGGAACGAGAGAGAAAATTCAAAGCTCTCTAATGAGTCTTTTACACGGATAAATATCATGCACAAGAATAATATTTAATAGGAGACAATACATTATTTATAAATATTAGTAAGTTTTATGAAAAAGTGTCTCAAAATTTGTCCAAATGAGTTCAAAATTTAAAATAGGAGCCAAGAGTTCTATCATAAAAGCCTGAAGTGATGACTAGACAAGCATATTTTTCTAAAGAATAATTTTTCAAGAATTGGTACATGTGCTATGACTAATTTCACTCATTTAAATTAACAATTATTTACAAAGATATAAATGATTAGGACTATACATTTTATTAAGTTTATGTTTATTTCATATATGTATACTGTATGTACATGAAAGATCCACAGCCATTCTTTATTTTCCCAACTTCTAGACATTCAGACTTCCCGTTCATTTGCACATAAATGGCTTCATTTTTTAAAACGTATATTTTAAAAACATGCACACACACACACACACACACGCGCACACACACACACACACACATACACCATGTTACTTGTTATGTGGCAATCACTTTTACTAGCATGTTTTACCATGGAACATCAATATGAAGTATATTAAGATTTTGCTACATGGGATTATTTTATAACATCTGTCTTTTCTGAAAGTCATTAAAAAATTAGGGAAAATTCTCAACTTGGCATTTCCTTTATTGATATACATATGTAAGCATCTAATGATACATCTCATTTAGGTGGCTTCATTGCTGAAAATTAGGGTATTTCCTAACCCTGTTGGAGAACTGGTGAATATGAACCAAAGGGAAAGTCAGTGTGCAGATTATGACATTTTCATCATTTGGAATTTTCCACAAGGCCTTGGATTCAAAGTAAAAATAGGAAACTATTTTCCTTATTTCACACGGAGTCAACAAATTTATATATCTGAAGACTTGAAGTGGGCCACAGCAGGAACATCAGTGGATATCCAACAATTTTAATTTTTTCAAGATATCCAAATTTTAAAATATGAAGCAGTGAAGTAATAGCTGTGTGGTTAGGAACAATTGCTACTCTTGCAAAAGACCATCTTCAGTTACAAGCACCAAAATTTGATAACTCTCAACTTTATGAAAATCTGGTCATAGAGATAGAAGAGCTCTGGATTCCATGTTCACTTGCACCCACATATCAATGAACTCTACACTACAGGAATATATTTATTATATTTATAGTAATATATATATATATATATATATATATATGAATATACAGTTAAAATTTTGTAACTACATGTAAACCATGGAATTTTCTAATTTGGTGTTAACATATTTATAGCCTAATTAAGTATAGCATTTATTCAATAACAGAAAAATTTCTCTAGATTCAAGGTTTTCATATTTTTAATTTATGTATTTTTAAAATTGATTATTTTATTTATTTACATCTTAAATGTTATCTCCCTCCTATGCAGAGGATAGCCTTATCTGGCATCAATTGGTGGGGAGGCTCTTGGTCTTGTGGAGGCTAGATGCCGCAGCATAGGGATGCTAGCGTGATGAGGCAGGAGTGGGCAGGCTGGTGGGGGAGCTCTCTCATATAAGTAGGGGATAGGCAGAATGGGATAGGGGGTTGAAGGTTTCCTTTGAAACTTAGGAAAACTTCATTAATTTTATGAGAGTCTTATATAACATACTTTGTTTATATACATCAAACAATGCTTTCTTGATTTACCCTACCTTCTCTCTCCATAAAAGTCAGTGTTCTTATTTTTTCATTTATAACTCTTGAGAGAGAAACTGATGTTGCATAAACATTCCTTTTGAATTAATCAGTTTAGGAAGGAAAAATTTAAATTGCTCCAACATAAATGTTACATGTATAATATTACATGATGTAGTAAATACTGTGTGACATTATATATGTATGTATTGCCTCAGGTTCCCTCTTCCATGTGTGGTGTGACATGTACTGCTGGATTCAGAAAAATTCATCATAACGAAACAGCAGACTGCTGTTTTGATTGTGTGCAGTGCCCAGAAAATGAGGTTTCCAATGAGACAGGTACAGGCTAGCATGCAGATGAAAAATTGTTGAATTTGAATATCTTTTCTTTCCAAAGTAGAAATATAATATAGCCTAGATATAAATGAAGACCTAAAATCTCACTGTTTCAGAACTTTATTTATCAAATAATATCAACATCTTTTTTACCCAGCAAATAACCTGCAATATCTTCTTCAAATAACGTATCTCTCTCATAATACGATGGTACTGATTTTATATTATGTAGAAAACATTTCGGGGGACATATATGTGTAACAATCTTTTAAACAAAAATATTAGTCATAATCTATGCATATGTTTATTCTTCTTTGATTTTCTGTAAAAAGAAACTTGACTACATGATCAGTCTACAATCTTTCCCTCTATCACCCAGCTTAGTCCATGACAAAGACCAGATGCTCAGGGTAACAGTGGCTGTTTAATTAAATATGTTTTCAGAACTTAAATGGCTTAAAGGATTAGGCATTTCCTGTCAAAGAAATAGAACAAGAGTAAAGATTTCAAGAATGCAAAAAGAGATGGGACAGTGTTTATCATCAATCACAGCCTAGCTAAGGAAAGAGAGATGAATGTGAATATCCATAACTTTCATGCCATATAGCTTGGAATATGTAGTTGGGAAGAAATAGATTGTACCATACCGAGAGGGGCATGCATACTTCTATGAGGCATGCAGCTTCAAGAATGACAATATTCCTTTATGCAAACAGTATTTGCATGAGGTATTGTATGTTCTGGTGCTTATGTGAGATATAGACAAAGGGTATAACTCTCAAAGCAAACAAAGTACATAATGCACCTCATCAACTGGCATTAATAACCGAGCCTTCACACTACTCTTGACTATGAGTACTGAATTTATGTTTTGAGGAATTAAATAACCTGAGATTATGCAAACTATTATTCATTATATTTTCTTTATTTGTTTAATAAATAATTATTTTTTTCTCTTTCATTCCCTGTGATGGTGATAATTTTTTTCCATCACAAAGCATAGGTTAATAGAGAGAAACCTTAAGTCAGTGGTTCATAAAGCAATAATGAATAGAATAGATACTCAACACCAAAATACTTATTGATATTCCTCCAAATAATACAAATAAACAATGATTAACTACATAATTATGATATCTTCTAAGGGTTTATTGTTGTTCGTCAGCAGATATGGAACAGTGTGTGAAGTGTCAAGATGATAAGTATGCCAACTTAGAGCAAACCCACTGCCTCCAAAGAGCTGTGTCATTTCTGGCTTATGAAGATCCATTGGGGATTCCTCTAAGCTGCACAGCCCTGTCCTTGGCCATCACAATTCTAGTACTAGTCACTTTTGTGAATTACAGGGATACTCCCATTGTAAAGGCCAATAACCATATTCTCAGCTACATCTTGCTCATCTCTCTAGTCTTCTATTTTCTCTGCTCATTGCTCTTCATTGGACATCCCAACCAGGTCACCTGCATCCTGCAGCAGACAACATTTGGAATATTTTTCACAGTGGCTATTTCTACAGTGTTGGCCCAAACAATAACTGTGGTCAAGGCTTTCAAGCTCACTACTCCAGGGAGAAGGATGAGAAAGGTGCACCTAACATGGTCATTCCCATTTGTACCCTAATCCAACTTGTTCTCTGTGGAATCTGGTTTGTAACATCTCCTCCGTTTATTGACAGAGATATACAATCGGAACATGGGAAGACCATCATTATTTGCAACAAAGACTCAATCATTGCCTTCCACTTTGTTCAGGTATATTTGTGCTCTTTGGCTCTGGGGAGCTTCACTGTGGCTTTCTTGGCCAGGAATCTTCCTGAAAGATTCAATGAAGCCAATTTCCTAACCTTCAGCATATTGGTCTTCTTCAGTGTATGGATCACCTTCCTCCCTGTCTACCACAGCACCAGGGGGAAGATCATGGTACTTGTGGAGGTCTTCTCCATCTTGGCTTCCAATGCAGTGTTGCTAGGGTGTATTTTTGTCTAAAAGTGTTACATTCTTTTAGTTAGACTAGATTTAAATTTTCTTCAGAAGTAGAAAGATAAATTGCTTTATGGAAAGTTTGATACTTTAAAAATTTAGATGATACTCAGCATATTTGTCTTGCTTTGTCTTAACAAAAGAATATCTAAACCATAAAAGTTTTTAAGTAATATATATAGATAGTACTTACATCACAAGGTAGCACTCCCTGAAGTAAGACCAATTAGTAAGTTTTGTGGAAAATTGTTACATTCATGAGCATACAAACCTAAACATACTGAGAATAGGGAATCTCAATTGAGGAGTGGCTACCATCACTTTGACAGGTTGGTATAATTGTAAGGAATGTTCATAATTAATGATTAATATAAGGTGATTCTGCTACTTGTGGACAGTGCCACCTCTAAGCAAGTTGTTCTGGGAGTTATAAGAAAGAAGACTATAGACAATGTAGACACAAAGCCAGTAACCAGCATTATTCCATATTCTCTCATTCAGTTTCTGCATCCATGTTCTTGTATTGTTTCTGCTCAGTTAACTGTGACAAAGGTACATAGAGAACTAAAACTTTTCTGATATATCCCCTTTGACCATGTTGTTTTGTTACACCAACAGAAACTAAGACATCAGCAAATTGGTAAATTGCCTTGGTTGTGATTTGGAATATGATAGACTACTAATGCAATAAAAGGCATTGATTTGAAAAGAGAAACAAGATTGAATGTTAGTAGAGTGTGGAGCATTGTTACAGTATTCCATATTGTTGATGGCTTGAAATTTTGTAATATCTTTACAATGTTCTATGAGTATATTCAGAATATCATATAGCATACTAAGAAGAGAAACATATATGAAAAGGACTATGGGGTTCAGATTTTGCCTGCTGTATAAAGCCCTTGAACTCTATATTAAAACACTCCATTTCATTATGAAATATTTTTCATTCATAAAGAAAACTTGGTAGTGAAAATAATGTAATACACCCTACTTTTATCAAAATTAGGTCAGTAAAGTCTGAGAACATCTAAATCACTCTAGATGAGGGATCTCATTATAAATTTTATCAAAATAGCAGTAACTATAGATTAATCAGTTTAGTATTACACACACAAAGACACAGATACAAACAAACACATTATTATTTCTACACATTAGTTGTTGAAGGACAGGTCATTTTTCCCTCAATGTATTGTTTGTTACTTTATTTTTTAACTCTTCTTTGGTAGTTTTATATTTTTGCAGGTTAGCAATTTCTTAGATTAAAAACAGGAAGGAGGGCACTTATCCACCGCTTCCTCTGGCTTAGCTCCCAACTCCCCTTTCCCAAGAAAGAGCAGGAGTCTGTAACACTGAGATGTGATGGAAGATTAGGGCGGGAAGGTGAGGGTGAAGTTGGGTGTCACGGTGCATACTTATAACCCCAGCACTTGGGAAATGGAGGTAGGAGGTTCAGTTCAAGGCCAGTCTCAGCTAAGTGAGACCCTGTCTTAAAAACAAACCAGATGTGCATTGGTTGCTTCTTGTAGACATGGTTACAAATCAAAAATCTCAGCTACAAATTCTGGAGGGGAGTTTATGCCTAGCTCTTGCCTTAAATGGAAGGAAGGCCTCCTTCTCTCCACTAAAACACAAAGAGATGAGTGACATCTCTTTTTTGGTCCAGGGAGGTGGAAAGAAAGGTAACTTCTGGTCTGTGAGATTTGACTGCCATGTGTCCTCAATGTTCATCAAATCCAGGCATCAGGAAGCCCCTGGCAAACTGTTCCACCTGTTGCCGGTGGTTGGCCAAGTGCTAACTTGTTTCTGGGTCCTTGAGCAGAAAGGATTTGAAATCCTGGAGTTTGGCAGTCTTGCGCTTCACCTTCAAGCCAATGTTGACTCCTTCATTGATAAAATCAATGACCCTCCAGAAGTCATCCTCACGGAACTGGCGAGAAGTCAATGCTGGGTCCTCAAGCTTCAAGACTCCCAGAGTAATGGCACTCCAGGACAGATATTCTTGTTGGTGGTGATGGATACCAGCTCCAACACACGCTCAGCTCGTTCTCCATCCAGGCCCTTGAGCCACAGGTCCACCAGCACCAGGTGGGTGTCAGTACCACCATACACCAGCGAGTATCCTCGCTTAAGCAGGGCATCAGCCATGGCCTGGGCGTTCCTCAACACTTGTAAGTAGTACTCCTGGAACACAGGGTTGCAGGCCTTCTTGAGAGACAAGGCTGCTGCAGCAATGGCATGGATGTGGGGGACACCTTGAAGGGATGGGAACACAGCGAAATTGATTTGGTCCTCAAAAGTATAAGAGATATCCTGGCCAATTTGTAGTCTACAGTCCGCAATGCCTTCTGGTAAAAGATGAGTCCTCACCTGGCCCCTCGAAGCATCTTGTGAGTGATGGTGGTGACAACGTCCGGGTACTTGAAAGGTGAGGGGATCACCTTGGAGGCCACCAGGTCACTGATATGGGCCATGTCTAGCAGCAGGTGTCCCCTGACCTCATCAGAGACCTCTCTCTTGTGTACATAGTCAATGTGACCAGCATAGGCACTTGTGCCAGCTATGATGAGCCACGATCTAGAAAGCCTAGCAGTCAGTGCCAGCTGGTCGTGTTTGATGAGGCCAGTCTGGGGATTGAGCTTATATGGCATAGACTCAAAGAAAATGGATGTGGCAGAGATCAGCTTGACATCAGACATGTGGCCGTGGGTGAGATGGCCCCCATCAGGCAGGTCCAACCCTATGATTCGATCATGAGGCTGAAGAAGGGCATTGTAGGCAGCCATATTAGCTGCGGATCCTAAGTAGGGCTGCATATTGACTCCCCACCGCGGGAGATCCAGGTCAAAGGCTTCCAAGGCCAGCCGCTGGCAGAGCAGCTCGATTTCATCCACGACTTCTGCTCCTCCATAGTATCTCTTGCCAGGGTAACCCTCTGAGTACTTGTTGTTGAGACAGGACCCCAGGGCCTTTAGCGCAGCTCAGCTGCAGAAGTTCTTTGAGTCAATGAGCTCCAGGCCACGACACTGTCCTTCTCCCTCTGTAGAAGCTCCCATATCTCAGGGTCACTGTCTGATGAACTATCCTGGCCTGTCCAGCCTCCAGCTGCTTCCCTAGCCTGCATCTGAGCCACCTTGCTGTGCTGGCCCCAAGCAGGCATGCAGACCAGCTGACCACATCTCTGCAGAGGCTGAGTGGTCCTAAGCATAGAGAAGGGTACCATCGCTACTGGAGTCCACAGCAGGACCAGCCACCAACTCTCTGTTTTTTTTTTTTTTTTTGACAGAATAATTTAATTGTTTATTTCTTTATATTTCGTGATTCCGACATACCATTTGTGCCCCTCCTTGCACTCCTAAATTGCACATGGCCTTTTATATCATTAATTATTACTGAAAAAAATATGTATTTGTATATACATATACGTTTTGAAATATAAACTGTAGAGACCATGTAAAATTGCATACATTTATGTTTTGATGGTTCATTATTTGGTACAACATGGCCAACCTATGTTCACTTCCCTTGTGATCACAATCTCTTCCATTCCCATATTTACAGTTTCATGTAAATGGTTGTGTAGGCTAGAAGTTTTGCAAGATTTCTTTCTTCCATACTAGCATGTAAAGTGTAGTGATCCTTCCTCAGATTGTATTTTTGGAATCATATTGGTAAGACTTTTTGGTCTACCTATGCCCTTTCTAGAGTATTTGTGTTCACAGCCAATGTCCTCATCCTTTAATTTTCTAGTTCTTTCCTACTATCTTCTTTACATTTCCCTGTGGCTTGGATAAGTGAAAATTTTGTGAGAGGATAGAGTCATCTTTATTCTCCTTACCTTTTCCTCTGGTAGCATGCAGTGTAATTTCTAGCAACTTGAACTCTAGTCAATAGAGGTCAAGCTTCTAGTTGAGGACCAGCACAACTTTTCCATATTTAATGACATAAATAAGGTTTGTTTTCAGAACTATCTTCTTATGACAAGTTTATATAGAACCCACCACTTAGGGTTCAAGGATCTGTATAGAAAAGCAGGTCAGCAAGTATAAGGAGCTGGGCAGTGGTGGTCCATACCTTTAATTCCAGCACTTGGGAGGCAGAGGCAGGTAGATTTCTGAGTTTGAGGCCAGCCTGGTATACAGAGTGAGTTCCAGGATAGCCAGGGTTATATAGAGAAACCTTGTCTTGAAAATGAAACAACAACAACAACAACAACAATAACAAAACAAGTATAAGAATCAGAGTCATTGGGTGACTTCAACAAAACAGTATCATTAAGACACAAAAGGACTGATAATCATATGAACTCACAGAGTTTTCAGCATTCATAATACCTGCACATAATCAAGTCATACTGTGTTCCAATATTAACAAGGAGACATGGACAACAGCAAACACATTATAACTTTAGAATATGTTGCAATTTCTGTCAAGGAACATTCTTTTGTAATCTTGAACTTAAATGTGATTACCACTAATGTTCTCTATATTGATGTTACATCACCTGATAAAAAAATTGAGGAAAGAAAATAAAATATCTACATAATTGCATTCTAAACAATATAAAAAAAAATACACTCGAGTGAATCCTTTTTTCTACACCTGGTCTTGTGGCCTTATCTGACATAACTAATTCCTCTTCTACCCATTTTATATTTTCTCCACCCTCTTCTATCAGGCTTTCAGCAAGTTGTGACCCTTTCCAGGGGTAGTGATCCATACCTGTATTTGTGATATATTTGTGTCCTTTGTCATCCTGTTTGGATTAAGTTGTTTCACTTTCCAATTTACTTTAATCAAAGACTTGGTAGCACCAGGAGAGATCCTACAGGGTATGCTGTACTCTAGATATAAAACGTATAATCTCCATTTTGGCATACTGTCCTACTTCCGTGGCTGTGAAGTAAGTTTGTAGGTCTGGTGCAATACTGTATAGAATATCTTTTTGGAGAATAGTCCTTGATTACTGAGTGTATTCTCAGCAAAGGGAAGCTTTTGATGAGCATTTATATGGGGCACACCTATTTTCAAATCCTTCGACAATTTGTTGAAATCTATCCACATGCTTCTTCCCCAGATGTCTTTTCCCCCAATGTTCTTTATTTCTATTTAATTTAATTTAATTCAATTCAATTTAATCTTTTTTACCTTTTTATTTCTTCTTTGTGAATTTCACATCATGTACCACTCAGGTTTGCCCTGCCTGCAGGACCTTCGACTGCTGAGGAGGGAACTGCCGGATGAAGGAAAGACACAGGAGACAAAAAGATACCTTGGGAGCAAAACGATAATCTGATCAAGCTCCAAAGAACTTTAATTCTGAGCCAAATAGAAAGCAAAAGAAGCAGGAAGTTACAGTGGTAGGGAAGTTCCAGAAGGTCAATGTTCCTGCCAGATGTCATGTACAACAAAACATCACAAGATCTCCCTTAATCTGCAGGTGGGGACAAATGGAATGTCTCTAAAACTGCAGGCTGGTCACCTGATTTCTGAGGAGCCTGAGGCACCAGTTCCAGGAAACTAAGACTCAGGCCTAATAGTCAGGCGAAAGCCTGTTGGTTCCTGACACAGGTTCATTTGATAAGGCATATGCAAACAATTTTGCTGGTTAGTTTTTACCACCTTGATACAAATTAGAGTCACTTTGAAGAAATATGAACATGACTTTAGGGTGTTTCCTTGATTAATGATCAAAGTAGCAGGACCCAACCCAAAGTGGGCAATGCTACCCTTAAGCCGTCATCACTGGGCAGTATATAAAAGGAGGCTGAGCAAGCCAGTAATTTGTATTTCTCTATGGTCTCCTTCAGTTCCTGTCTATGTTTTCACTATGCCAGATTATAACCAGGAAGCAAAATGAACTCTAAAATTCCCCAAGTAGCTTTGGTCAGTGTTTTAACACAGCAACAGAAATCAAATTGTAACTTCTTGCCAAACTTGATGCAAATCAAGGCTGAGTCTTAAGCAAAAAACAATATAATTGAAGTGTTTTCTTAAGTAATTTCTTTTTAATGAAAACATAATGATCAAGTCAGTTATGGTGTTACATGACAATAATTTCCTCAATTGGGAGGCTGAGGCTAGAATGGAAGATGAGGCTTTGTCAGAAAACAAAGTTAGGCTCTGTAATCCTAGATCTCATCTGGTATTTGTTAGCATCTGTTCCTATAAGGCAAAGGACATTGCCAATAGGACAAAATGGCAATCAACAGATTGGGAAAACATCATTATCAATAAATAGAAGGATAATATCCAATATATACAAGGAACTCAAGAAGTTAGACTGAAGAGAACAAAATAACCCTATTAAAAATGGGGTAAAGAACCAAACAAAGAATGAGAAATATTCAATGGCCAAGAAGCACCTAAAGAAATGTTCGACATCATTAGTCATCAGGGAAATGCAAATCAAAACAACCTTGAGATTCCATCTTACACCAGTCAGAATGGCTCAGATCAAAAACTCAGGTGACAGTAGATACTGTTGAGGATCTAGAGAAAGAGGAACACTCCTCTATTATTAGTGGGATTGCAAGCTTGTACAACCATTCTGGAAATCAGTCTGTCAGGTCCTCAGAAAATTGGACTGGACATAATACTACCTGAGGACTCAGTTATACCACTCCTGGGCATATACTTAGAAGATGCTCCAACATGTAACAAGGACACATGCTCCACTATGTTCATAGCAGCCTTATTTATAATAGCCAGAAGCTGGAAAGAACCCAGATGTCCTTCAACAGAGGAATGAATACAGAAAATGTGATACATTTACGCAATTCAACTATTAAAAACAATGACTTCATGTAATTCTTTGGCAAATGGATGGAAATAGAAAGTATCATTCTGAGTGAGGTAAACCAGGCACAAAACAACACACATGGTATACACTCACTCATAAGTTGATATTAGCCTGAAAACTCAGAATACCCAGGATACAATTCACAGACCACGTGAAGCTCAAGAAGAAGGAAGAACAAAGTATGGATGCTTCAGTCCTTCTTAGAAGGGGGAACAAAATACTCATGGGAGGAAACACGGAGACAAAGTGTGGAGCAAGACTGAAGGAAAGGCCATCCAGAGACTGCGTCACCTGGGGATCCATCCCGTATACAGTCACCAAACTCAGACACTCTTGTAGATGCCAAGAAGTGCTTGCTGAGAGAAGCCTGTTACAACTGTCTCCTGAGAGACTCTGCCAGAACCTGACAAATACAGAGGCAGATGCTCACAGCTAACCATTGGACTGAGCATGGGATCCCAAATGGAGGAGTTAGGGAAAGGACTGAAGGAGCTGAAGATGTTTTGAACCCCATAGGAAGAACAACAATAACAACCAACCAGAACCCCCAGAGCTCTCAGGGACTAAACCACCAACCAAAGAGTACATATGGAGCCACCCATGGCTCCAGTTGCATATGTAGCAGAGGATGGCCTTGTCTGGTATCAATAGGAGGAGAAGCCCTTGGTCTTGTGAAGGCTCAATGCCCCAGTGTAGGGTAATGCCATGGCAGTGAGGTGGGAGTGGGTAGGTAGGTTGGGGAGCACCATCAAAGGAGCAGGGAGAAAGGATGGTATAGGGTATTTCTGGGTGGGGAACCAGAAAGCGGGTTACCATTTGAAATGTAAATAAATAAAATATACAATAAAAATTTCAACTCAGAGTAGAAAGAAAAGAAATAATTAGTTTCCAATGTTTTCTGTTTGGGGCTGGAGAAATAGTTTGGCAAGTGAGGGAATTTAGTTCTCAGGCTCACAACTGCCTATGAAAACACCTCTTTGGTTTTCAGTGCCCTCTTCTGTCCTCATGTACTCATGGACACATAAATCTCTCCAGAACACATACATGATTTAAAATAAATGGGGAAAAACAAAATAAACAACACAACAAAAATACTTTGAGAAAGTTCTTAGTTTTACTTTTTTTTCTCCTAAGAGAAGGTCTGGGTGGAGCTGTTGCCAAATGCCTATAATCCGTGTAAGAAGGAGGCATATGGGAGGCCTGTAACTTCCTCATAAGGCATCTTCTGATTCACAGTGAATTGATGACCAACATGGGTGCTAAGAGAACACCTTACAAGTAAAAACAAAGAAACTCTCAGCTTTGAAAGTTTCATTTTCTTATGGTGAGCATTAGGATAGAAAGCTTGGTGGCTTCTAGGATCCTGAAGAGTTTTGATGTGCTAGGGTAGTAGAATACCCAGAGCATACTACACCCTCTCATATGGTAAGGGGAGGAGGTAATGGGGAATGGAATATATAACAGGAGAACTCCAAGTGTGGGGCGGTGAATGGGATGTAAAGTGATTAAATAAATAGATAGATACATATATTAATGAATGAATGAAAAATGAAAACCAAACAAACCATCTCCTCAGCCCTGAGCAGAGAATCTTTGAAAATATTTGTATTTACTTAAAAGAAGTATATGGTATTAAATACCTGGAAAAATCTAGGAACACACAGCACAGATTTATCCTCATTTTTGTGACGTGGTCTTATAATCCAACTACATACCATCAAAAAATCTAATTAGATTTCTCCTAATTACATCTTTTAAGGGAGTTTAAGCTAGGTAGTATTGACAAGACTATCATGGAGAACAGGGTGGCTCAAATCCTACAGTTCAGAATATTTGTATAGGTCAATTTTTTATAATTGATTGATTTGTTGATTGATTGATCTATTAATGTTTATCCATATAAATTGTTAGCCTCATAGATGTATGTGAAACATGTGTATTCCTAATGCCAAGGATAGGTGAGGATAACATAGAAGACTGAATCTCCATCTCTCAGCATCAGTAGAGTGTATGTAGTTCTCCACTTAGATGTGTGGATATGTGAAAATTTCCCCCTCCCTATGGCATGTCATTTTGTATAACTTACTTAGGTGATCCACTTGTTAAGTTATCACAGGTGCAGCTCCACTATTACATAGAAGACATTGTCTCTCAGCAGGCTCCCTAGTCCTCCAGATTTTACCATCTTCTAGGCCCTTTATATGATGTTCCCTGAGCTGTGAGTGGAGGGATCATGTTGTGTATATATCACATGGGGCTGTACACCCCATAGATAGTTGTTCACAAGTTGAGATTTACTGCAATGCTATAAGTCAATTAAAAATAATTTGTATTGTGAGTAAACAGTACTATGCTTATTTTTTGATACAGATAGGCATTAAGAATTATTCTGGTTTACAGAAAAAGCATTATTTGGTTCTCCTTTAGGCTCTAAGACCTCAAAAGTTACTTGAGTAGTTTACAGTCAAACACAATGTTCTTTCTGTTGAGTGCCTTAAGGACAATTATACAGGTGGTGGGTTTTCCCAAAGTTATATTTGCCATGGTTATATTAGAATATATGTATTCATTCTAGGCGTTGTAGTGGTCCACCAATTTTACAGCTAGATAGGACTTCGATTTGCTTTATTCTCTTGGAAAAATTTATAACCCTTCAGTTATGCTGAATGGTTTTCCTCTGGAAGGAAGTTTTCTGGTCAGTTTCAGCTCAGTACTTCAATGTCTTCTAGCTGAAGTGTAGGGTGCATTCAGCAAAAGGACATAGGTTCTGGGTGGCAACTAAGATGAATGGCCATTACACAGTTTTCACAGTATTTTGAATTCTTCTATACAATAACTAGAAATATGGTTTCTCATACATGATACGGATATTCATATTAGAGTGTCTGTGGATCTTGGGTGATTGTTATCAACCTAAGTAACACAAATACTTTGAATAATATTATGGTAATCTACATACACTTAGATATTTATATAAGTAATACTAATTTTATTCATCATTACACATTTTAAAATAATATGTTTTGATCATATTTCTCTTCTGCAAACTTTTCCCAATCCTCCCAAATAACTGTGCAATAAATTTCATGTTTTTCTGTCTTTAAACAAAGTATAAAATGAAAATCAGAACAAACAAAAACGTTATGAGAAAACAATGCACAATATAAAATAAAATAAACAATGTCCTGTAAAACAAACACACACACACACACACACACACACACACACACACACACACACACGAGAGAGAGAGAGAGAGAGAGAGAGAGAGAGAGAGAGAGAGAGAGAGAGAGAGAAAATTATTTGAAATTATTTTTATAATAAATTACATAAATTACAAGGCATGGTCATTCCTTGGAGTGTGGTATTTCAATAAGTGGCACTATATTGTAGAAAACATTATTTCATTTGCAACAACTATAAATTGCAAATAATATCTTTTGTAGGGGTGGGATTTTGATTACTCATCCCCTTCTACACACTGAGATATTGTATGATTTGGAACTTTACAGCTTTTGTGCCTGCTGCCATAGTCTCTGAGTTCATATAATCATCATTCCTTTTGCTTCTTGATGACACTTGTTTCTCGAAGTTATCCTGCATGTCTGACTCATAATATTTGCATGTACTTTTTCTGTGAGATTTTAGTCATGTCTTTTTCTATACATCCTGGACATTGGCATTTTTCCTGTGGACAACACTTACTAAAGACATTAAATCTTCAAAAATCAGGCTGGTGCTCAACTAGAAGTTGTACCTCTACTGAATAACAGCATGGTGCCAGAAAGTATTCTTTATGCCTCCAAAGGAAAAGGAGAAAGGGGAGGAAGACTGAATGGAACCAGTTTCTTAATTATTCTTTTAGTCCAACATGCATATTTAAAAGCAAGCAATGGATCCATCTACAAACACTCCCACACTGAAGACTGAGAGAACATTGAAGAAAATAATGGATGA
>CM052703.1:131553459-131603289 GCA_028551405.1 Uromys caudimaculatus | reverse complement strand
GGGAGGAGATGTTACCAACCAGATTCCACAGAGAACAAGCTGGATTAGGGTACAAATGGGAATGACAAAGTTAGGTGCCCCTGATGCCAGCATCCCTCTCATTCTTTTCCCTGGAGTAGTGAGCTTGAAAGCCATGACCACAGTTATTGTTTTAGCCAACACAGTAGAAATAGCCACTGTGAAAAATACTCCAAATGTGATCTGCTGCAGGATGCAGGTGGCCTGGTTGGGATGTCCAATGAAGAGCAATGAACAGAGAAAACAGAAGACTAGAGAGATGAGCAAGATGTAGCTGAGAAGGCGGTTATTGGCCTTCACAATAGGAGTATCCTTGTACTTCATAAAAGTGATTAGCACTAGAATTGTGATGGCTGAGAACGACAGGGCCATGCAGCTTAGAGTCATCCCCAATGGATCTTCATAAGCCAGAAATGACACAGCCCTTTGGAGGCAGTGGGTTTGCTCTAAGTTGGCATACTTATCATCTGGACACCTCACACACTGTTCCATATCTGCTGGCAAACAACAATAAACCCTTATAAGATACTGTAATTATGTTGTTAGTAATTGTGTGTTTGTATTATTCTGATTATATATCAATAAATAATTTGGTATTGAGCATCTAGTCCATTCCTTTTTGCCGTAGAGACCACTGACTTAAAGTTGCTCTCTATTAACCTATGCTTGGTGATGGCACAAAACACCACCATTGTGAACTGAACAGCAAAAATTATTTATTCAGCAAAAATAAACAAAATATGATGAATAATAATATGCACAATCTCAGATTATTTAATTTCTCAAACCATAAATTCACTATTCACAGACATGGGTAGTGTGGAGTTGCAATTATTGATGCCCGTATATGAAATACATTATGTTCTTCGTTTGCTTTAAAAGTTGTGCCCTTTGTCTATATTTATACATAGGCACCAGAACACATAATTCCTCATGCAAATTTTGTTTGCATAAAGGAATATTTTCATTCTTGAAGCTGTATGCCTCTCAGACATATGCATGTCACTTTTGTAGTGGTACAATTTCTTTCTTCTCAACTACACATTACACGCTGTGTGGCATTAAGGTTATGGATATTCACATTCATCCCTCTTTCCTTAGCCAGGCTGTGATTGATGATATGCACTACCCCATCTCTTGTTGCATTCTTGCAATCTTCACTCTTATTCTAATTCTTCAACAGAAAATACTTAATACTTTAGGCCATCTAAGCTATTAAAAATATACTTCATTATACAAATGCTACCCAGAGCACCTGGTATTCTCAGGGACTAAGCTGGGTGATGGAGGGAAAAATTGTGGACTTATCATGTATTCAAGTTTCTTTGTACAAAGAATCAAAGAAGAATAAAAATATGCATAGATTATGCCTAAAATGTTTGTTTAAAAATTGTTACACATGTATGTCCCCCTAAATATTTTCTATACAATATAAAATTAGTAACCATCATATTATAAGAGAAATGCTTTGTTTGTAGAAGATATTTCAAGTTATTTGCAGGACTGAAAAGAAGTGTATATATTTTACTGATTAAATTCTGAAACATGTAAATTTTAGGTCTTCAGTTTCCATCTAGGCCATATCATATTTCTAGTTTGGAAAGAGAATGTCTTCGAATTCAGCAATTTTTTTCTGCATGCAAGCATATACCTGTTTCATTGGAAACCTCATTTTCTGGGCACTGCACACAATCAAAGCAGCAGTCTGCTGATTCTTTCTGATAAATTTTCC
Organism: Uromys caudimaculatus; assembly: GCA_028551405.1. Classification (NCBI taxonomy): domain Eukaryota; kingdom Metazoa; phylum Chordata; class Mammalia; order Rodentia; family Muridae; genus Uromys; species Uromys caudimaculatus. The sequence continues at coordinate 131,601,539 of CM052703.1, read as the reverse complement.
TAAATCCAGCAGTACATGGCACACTACACATGGAAGAGGGAACCTGAGACAATAAATTATATATATGTATATATATATATAATGTGTGTGTGCAGTTCATGTACACATCATATGTATAATGACCCATAGATATATATATTTGATATTAACAGATATGGCTATAAATATTTCTCTGATGACCAGCAATATGTAACAATTTCAGTCACATCATTATTTTGTATTACACTGCAATGAACTGAATGTCACACAATATTTACTACATCGTGTAATACTTTATATGCAACATTCAGGTTGTAGCAGCTTAAAAATTTTCCTTCCCACAGCTACAGTGGACTCACGCACGTAAAATAAATAAATAATTTAAAAAGAAAAAAAAAATTTTCCTTCCCAAACTAATTAATCCCAAAGAATGTTTATGTGGCATCAGCTTCTCTCTCATGATTTATAAATAAAAAATAGGAACACTGAGTTGTATGGAGAGAGAAGTTAGGGTAAATCAAGAAAGAGTTGTTTCATGAATATGAACAAAATATGTTATTTAAGACTCTCATAAAATTAATGAAGTTTTCCTAAGCTTAAAAATAAACTTTGATCCCACAATTCCATTTCTTCTCCCCTACTGCTTCTATGAGGGAGCTCCCCAACACACTACCACCCACTTCAGCCTAACCACCCTAGCATTCCCCTATGCTGGGTCATCAAGCCTCCACAGGACCAAGGGCCTTCCCTCCCACTGATGCCAGATAAGGCAATCCTCCACAGAGGAGAGGAAATAAGGAAGGGGTATAATATTTGAAATGTACATAAATAAAATAGCCAATAAAAATATATAAATTAAAAAGAAAAACCTTGAATCTAAAGAAAGATTTCTGTTAATGAATACCTGCTCTACTTAATTAGGCTATAAATATGTTCACACAGAATCAGAAAATTCCATGGTTTATATATGGTTACAAAATCTTAATTTTACATACATACATATATATATATATATATATATATATATATATATATATATATATAATTATTAAATATATTCCTGTAGTGGGGGTGAATAGGCATGTAGGTGAAAATGAACATGAAATCCAGAGGCTTTTGTTCCCTATGGCCAGATTTAATTTATGTTGAGAGTTATCAAATTTTGGTGCTTGTAACTGAGGATGGTCTTTTGCAACAGTAGCAATTGGTCTTAACCATACAGCTATTACGTCACTGCCTCATATTTTAAAATTTCAATATTGTGAAAAAAATAAAAATTGTACGCACTGATGTTCCTCCTGTTGCCCACTCCAAGTCTTCAGATATATGAAGTTGTTGGCTCTGTGGAAAACAAGGAAAATAGCTTCCTATTTTCACTTTTAGTCCAAGGCCTTGCGGAAAAGTCCAAATGATGAAAATGTCATAATCTGCACACTGATTTTCTCTTTGGTTCATGTTCACCAGTTCTCCAACAGGGTTAGTAAATACCCTGGTTTTCAGCAAGGAAGACACCTAAATGAGATGCACCATTAGATGCTTACATATGAATATCAGTAAAGGGAATGCCAAATTGAGAATTTCCCCTAATTTTAAAATGACTTTCAGAAAAGAGAGCTGTATTAAAGTAGTGACATGCAGTGAAATACCATATAACTCATGGATAAGTAAAAATTAATGTTCGATGGTAAAATGTGGTAGAAAAAATGATTACGAGATAACAAGTAACATGGTGTGTTAGAGTGTGTGTGTGTGTGTATGTGAGTGTATGTACACGTGTGTGCATGTGCATGTTTGTCAAAAATACTTTTTAAAAACTGAAGCTATGTATGTGAGAATGAAGGGGAAGTCTGAATGTCTTGAAATCGTGAAAATAAAGAATACATGTGTGTCTTTTAAGTACATATATTATACACATATAAAATAAACATAAACATCATAAAATATGCAGTCTGAATCATTTGTGCTTTGTAAATAATTTAAATGAATAACTATTAATCACTGGACATGTATCAATTCTTGAGAAATTATTCATTAGAAAAATATTCTAGTCTAGTCATCATGTTAGGTTTTCATGAAAAACTCTTGGCTCCTATTTTAAATGTTGAACTCATTTGATGAAATGTTTTCACAAAACTTACTGATATTCATAAAAATGTATTGTCTCCTATTAAATGTTATCTTTGTGCATGATATTTATCCATGTAAAAGATTCATTAGGGAGTTTTGTAGTGTAGAAATCTTTCCATTGAGAGAATAATCTCTAACAAATGTACAGTTGTTTCTCTCAGTCCGTGAAAAAGATCACATTGATATATCTAAGCATAATGAAGAGGAAGAAACTGTACTTGCTGACAGTCATATAATAATTCTCTGAATTCTGCCATTTGCTGTGACTCTACTAGTTGAAGAATGCCCCAGCATACACAGCATTGTACAAATTGTAACCTTCTTCACTCAGGACCATGTCAAATTTGTGCTTTGCTGTCCATTCCAAAGTGTTGTTGAATGTAAAATGTTCCATTTTGCTAATGCCTTTCTTAAAGATTGAACAATTAAAGTAATTCCACACCAGTATAGTCTGAGAAATATCTATGGGGTATTGGGAAGTGTTAATTGTTTGTAGAAAATTTCTAAATTTAGCAATCCTGCCACTGTGGTGTGCAAAAGTGACAGTCCCATGGAAGAAATCAAGGCTGAAATCTTTTTTATTTATGATGACATCCCACTGTGAGGTTGTGATCCAGATTCTCTGAACACCTAAATATACCCATCTTCTAAAATTGATTTCTAGAGTAGAGTTCATCTCACCATAAATGATAACAATGTTTGCTGAAGATGTCATAATTTGTTTATCATACATCTTAGCCCTTGTCATGTATATCTGCATGGTTTCTGGGATCACATTCACAAAAGCTAAACAAATCCCATGGCTTTGCATTTCTTCTCTTAAATCTGAAAGAAACTGAATACCTTGTTTATTATCTGAGATGACCACTCCTATCCAAGTCCATCTAAAATGAAGCATCAAGGAGGTCATGCCATGGGACAAACGTGTGTCCTTGGTGGCTACCTGATGGACATGAGACAACTGGTCTTGGTCACTTAGGTTAGGATTAAATGTTCCAAAGAAAATCTAAAGGATGTAGAAGAAAGGATGAAACATCTACATGAGCAATAGGATTGTTAGGATATTTAGACTTATATACAAGTAATGTTACTCACGTTTCAGAACTCTTATTAAGGACAGTAAGATTATAACTATAAATATCATGTAGTATTCCTATTAGATTCTTGGCTATTTCTGACAAGTCTAAATGCCCTAGAACCCTTTTTTGCCTGTTTCCCCAGTACATCTATGATCTGATTATTTAATTCTTTGCTATATAAATAATGTGTGTGTGTGTGTATGTGTGTGTGTGTGTGTGTGTGTGTGTGTGTGTGTGTGTGTGTGTGTGTGTGTATAGCAGCACACTCATAAATTCATGGTGTCCAAGTTTTCTTGTAGGCACATGTGAATGGAGATTAAAAGTTGTGTCACACATTCTTACCTTTGGTGTGCTATGATGAACTGCCAGTTTTATCGATGTTTTCCATGTTGGTCCTGTAAGATCTATGTAACAAAGTACTACTTTTTCACAATTATAATTAATAAAATCCGAACTATTGTTTTGTTGTGAAAATCGTTCATCCAGAAGTCCCAATGTATTTTCACAGAGGCCAACAGTGATGGAGAATATCAAAGACATGTTGGGTAAAAGATAAGGATTCTTGTTGATCTCATCAATAGCAAAAAGCATTACCAGAAAAAACTCATATCTGCTTGCTGGTATTCTAAAACAAGGCATAGTGATGATTAAGGGAGATGTATCAAACATAAATTTTCAATTGCAGTAAAGTTTGTAATATAAGACATGCTAAATTTCTGTCTAAATGTCTTGAAGCCGCATAAATTATAGATCTTTAGAGCTTAATACAATTTAGGAATTCATAGACATGGGACACTATGATATGATAAATTTTGTATTCATGAAAATCGATAAGCAGCTTATTTTATCTCTGAATGCTATCCTTGAATTAGATTACAGTGCTATTAAGATTACTAAAAAATATCCTTGAAATTGTAATTCCACAAATATTTTAAAAAGCTTGACTTAAACCACATATGAAATACATAGCACATTTTTTCTTAAAGATTTTTATTATTCAAATGCATTTTATACATCAAATATCTTAATAATATTGAGTATTTTGAGAATCAAATGATATATCAAAAATTTTGTTTCTAGAAGAGAAATTATTTTATCAATAAGAATATTTTGCAAATTTCAAAATAGCAAAACTCTTTGAAGTTAAACATTAAGAAAATGCTAATTTCATGCACAGTGAGAAAATTCATCAATAATATTTCCATGATGGTTGTAGAACATGATTTTAATATGTTCAACGGTTAATATTCATCAAAGAGAATAATTATTTTAGATATACTTTATTTAAATTTATCCATTTCCAAATATACAAAATGATACGAAATACTATATAACAGTATTATCCTTTAGACTATTTTACACATCTATTTAATGTTAACTTTTACTGTGTTGTTACTATGTCAATTTTGTAAAAAATGTATAAGATTTCTCAGTCTTCCTAATTCTTTGAGATCGTTCAAGTGATGTCTGAGCACAGAGATCTTCTCTCCATATGAAATGTGTTCATCTACCTGAGCACAGTTATCAGTTCATTTGTTGATATTAACTATTACCTCTCATCAGGAGTAAAAACACCAAACATGCTCTTTTGATAAAATTTGCATTTTTCAATTGACAGTTTGGAGCTAAGTTTTTCTTTCTAAACCTGAAAAGTGTATTGACACAGTTCATATATTTGTAATTTTAAACCTTATTATGGCTTATAAAAATGTCACCAATGATAATTTCTACCATTTTTTAATGAGGTATGGGAAAATACAGGATACATCTGAAATGAAATTTCTATATATCTAACACAGAGGAATAATAATGTGAAGTAACCAACCATCACTTTCAAAGTGTACAATATACTGTGGCTACCAACTTGAAAATGTATTCTTTAAATCCCAAAGACATGAAAATTGAATAAGAGATGGGATTCAAGTCAGAAACAGAAAAGCACAGGAAACTTTGGTTCATGAAAAAAAGAAGTCCCAGGCACATTGATTTGCTAAAAGGTGAATGATATCAAAACTCCTTTGCTCATGATCTGCAGGCACAAATGATAACATCTCACATTTGGGACCTCAGAACTAGGGAGTCACATTGAGAACAGCTTCTTATCCACAAGAAGTACATTTATTCTCCTAGATTTTCTCTATTGTTATATTTATTCTATAATTAATAAAAATATTGAATAGATATATCTGATACTGATAATAAGCCTAATCTGTGCATGTGCATTTGTATAATTGGACCAAAATATTATTCTGTTAATAGAATATTAAGCCTGGCAATCTTTTTCCACATTCCCTATAAAATCCAGAATGGCAGGAGGGGATCATTTAAAGACTATTTTATAAAGCAAATTATATGTATATTCACAAGTATATGTGTAATGTTATACATGTAATCAGATATAGTAGACCAACACATCCACGAATAATTCAATGAAGGAATATATGCCCAACTGTTGGAGACCAAAATAAGATAACCTTTTTATGAAGGCATTTAGACTTATGCCCATATAAGAGTTGTTGGCAGACAATTGAATATAGGCAGTGAAGCAGTCTCTTCATATTGAGCTCTTGTCAATGGTGGGAATTGTGAATTTAAGGCAGATGAAGAGACATCTTTCAACATATGATATCCAAAAAGAGTTGACAGATAGAATCCAGTCTCTCTCATTGTCCAGCATTGTGAACTGCAACCCAACATAAGCTAAACTAAACTGTGACACATTTGAAATTATTAAAATAGTGATTGATGTAATCATTAATTTTCAGTGGTTCCTAAAGTTATAGAGGGAAGAAAAGAACAGAACCCCACTGTTTGTGTACACAGCTACATATTTCTAAGCCATGACATTGAAGCAGCAAGTAAAGTTAATGACTTACCTAGAATTAAACGTATTATTATAAAAATCGTCTTCAATAGGTTCCTTCTCTACCCAAAGGATGAAACCACAGTCAGTTCGCAAATCTCCATCATTATCTTCACTATTCTTCATCCTCCAAAAGCAAATGGGTTCTGTCAAACAGCACAAGATGAGAGAAAACTTCAGGAGCAAAAAGGAAATAGTGAAAGCACACAGCTTCTTCATGTCTGCTAGGATCAGAGATGGAGCAGTTGTGAAATCCGTTTCTTATGCAGACAAATATCGCACTCACATTTACACATCTGTGCCTATTTTAAGGCTACTGCTGTCTGGAGATCTACTTAATTATAGTCAACAGTTTCTTTCCATTCAACCTATGTCATGCTCCCTGGATACATTGGGAAATTTCTGGCCTCAAGCTCTACATCTGAGGTCTGAAAAGTTTTTGATCAACATATTTCTGGAAACATGTTATGGAGCACTTGTCTTCCATCCTCAGGTGCCATGATTTCATTCATATGCATTACATAAATCCCAAGGACAATCTTCTCCTGGACAGCTTGGACCAGACCATGTGTCAATAGCCATATGTATGAGCACACTGGATTTCATCAGAACTTCCATAGTAAGACAAGTGTTGAGAAAGTCATAAATGTTGCATATCATTCAGACTTTGAGTTGAATCATGGGACATTATGTCTTCCATTGTCTAGCATATGGAAAACCTTTCTCATATTCAACGTTGAGCCTGGAGTTGAGCATGCTCTCTATTGTTTATATACTAGTGTGTGCTAGTCATGTTTACAAAATATCCCCAATCTTACTGTGCTTCCTGTTACTTGGAGAACATGTCATTATACTAAATCCAATAATGCCAGGAATCAAATAGATTCAACACCCATCCTGTTCAATCGCAGTACCTGTGCAGACATTCAATGAGGTATAATGGTGATCTCTTGCCTGATAATCAGTCCCTGGCGGTCAGTGACATTTGATAAAATATTTCATTGTTTCCCCATCCCCCACTGCTACATGTTTCCATCCAATTTACTGAACCTCAGTATTTCTCTCCTGGTCCTTCCAATTCCTGTTCCTGCCCCCTCTTTTTTCTCCTCTCTTTTCTCCCTCCCAGGTTCCTTGCTCCCTCTAACTCCTGTGATTATTCCAATCTTCCTTCTATGTAGGAATGAAGCATCCACATTTTGGTCTTCCTTCTTAAGCTCCATATGGTTTGTGGGTTGTATCATGGGTATTCTGCGGTTTTGAGCTACTATCCACTTGTCAGGGAGTACATACCATGTCTGTTCTTTTGTCTCTCAGTTACCTCGCTCAGGATGATATTTTCTAGTTCCATCCATTTGCTTGGGAATTTCATAAAGTCATTGTTTTTAATAGCTGAGTAGTACTCCATTGTTTGATTTACCACATTTTCTATATCCATTCTTCTGTTGAGGGACATCTGAGCTTTTTTCCAGCTTCTGACTATCATAAATAAGGCTTCTATGAACATAGTGGAGCATGTGTCCTTTTATGTTAGATTATCTTTTTGATATATGCCCTGTAGTGGTATAGCTGGGTCTTCAGGTAGAACTATTTCGAATTATTTGAGAAACCACCAGATTGATTTCCAAAGACGTTTTACCAGGTTGCAGTCCTACCAGAAATGGAGGTTTGTTCACCATTCTTCAAATCCTCACCAGCAACTGCTATTGACTGAGTTTTTGATCTTAGCCACTCTGATTTTTGTGAGATAGAATCTGGGGGTCATTTTGATTTGCATTTCCCTGATGACTAAGGATGTTGAAAATTTCTTTAAGTGCCTCTCAGCCATTTGAGATTCTTCAGTTTAGATTTCAATGTTTAGGTCTGTACCTCAATTTTCAAGTTTGTAGAAAAAGTAATCAAAGACCTCAGATGATAGAACAATCTTCCATTCTCAAGGATTGGCAAGATTAATATAGTAAAAATGACCATCTTATGAAAATCAACCTACTGATTCAATGCAATCCCCATCAAAATGCCAGCTCAATTCTTCACAGAGAGAAAGAACAATTCTCAAATTCATATGAAATTACAAAAATCCAAGATAGCAAAAACCATTCTAAACAATAAAAGAACTTCTAGGGGAAACACCATCCCTGACCTCAAGCTGCACTACAGAACAATAGTCATAAAAAGTGTGTGGTATTGGTGCAGAGACAGGCAGGTAGATAATGGAATGGAATTGAAGACTCAGAAATAAACATACACACACACACACACACACACACACACACACACACACACACACACACCTATAGTCACTTGGTCTTTGACAAAGAAGCCAAAACCATCCAGTGGAAAAAACAGCATTTTCAACATAAAGTACTGTTTTAACCGGTGTTCACCATTTAGAAGAATGCAAATGTATCCATTCATATTTCCTTGTACAAAGCTTAACTCCAAGTGGATCAAGGACCTCCATATGCAATCAGATATGCTGAATGTAATAGAAGAGAAAGTGGGAAAGAACTTCAAACACATTGTCACAGGGGAAATTCTCCTGAACAGAATACCAATGGCTCATGCTCTAAGATCAACAATTGACAAATTAGACCTCATAAAATTGAAAAGCTTCTGCAAGGCAAAGGACACTCTCAATAGAACAAAAGGTCAACCCACAGATTGGGAAATGATCTTTACCAATCCTACATCTCCAAAATATACAAAGGACCCAAGAATTTAGACTCCAGAGAACCAAATAACCCTGCTAAAAGTAGTGTTCTCTACTCTTTAATTCAAAGTTTGTTCACTTTTCATGAGGCACAGAGACAGGAAACGGAAGAAAGAAACAAAGAAAAAAGAGAAAGAAAGAACAAAAGAAAGAAAGAAAAGAAGGAAATAAACTCAGGAACTGGCACAGATACAAGCACACTGAATGAAACAGATAAAGTATATTCCACTACATTATTTTTGTTTATAGTTTTCAAAGAATGGCCTCATAGTAATTATCAGTTAAAATTGTTACAGCTGGATATTTGATTACCTGGTTTTAAAAAAATTCTATAAGTCCTGGAGGCCCCAGGAACTTTAGAGGTCAGGTGGGGTAGGGAGTGGGGTCATCCTCATGGAGACAGGGTTGTAGGGAGCAGGTATGATATGTGGGACAGTTGGAGTGTAGACTGGGGGGGGGGGGTAAGGAAATCAAATCTGGAGTGTAAGAAAAAGATAATAAAATTGTGATAAGTTCATAGTAAGTTTAAAGCTATAGTTGTTTTCACAGGTCGATAAGGTTTAAGGAGTTAGCACAGAATTGTTTATATATATTCCTATTCAGACTAATAGGTGACTAAACATTGCTTATCAATTTTCTAGCTTCACAAGTTATAAATTTAAAGTAATACTTTTTATGTCACAAGTGAGCAAGCTTCTTTCAAGAGACAAATCATCTGCCTTGTGTCTTATTGTTTTGTAATCTTGTTTAGATAAATTAGTCATCCTTTACTTCTCTGTCCTTGCATTTTCAATAAATCATTCATTCCCAGTTTATGACCTTTAGTTATCAGATAGTGGTCTCATTTTTCTCTAAGTAGGATTATTTTCCTTCATTCTAAATTTGTTCCAATGATGTTTTCTTTTCTTAGTGCAATTACCCGGTGATACATGAAGGTTTACAAAGCCAGTTTTATTCTTCAAAGTGTTTGAAATTACTTGTATTGATTTAGGAGTTCTAAAAAATCATTATCAGGAATTATGAAGTTACTCATTTGTCTAAACAGCATTACTACATGAAATCACATCTTCATGGTGATCTGGAGGAAATTTTCCCAATAGGATGAGCTGATATCCAGGATCAATTAGACTATATAATAGCGTGAGGAATAGCATACACCAGCAAGAAGCAATTCTGAGATGAAGTCTCTGGGGTCCTTGCCTCTCAGAGCACATCCCTCCTGCCATGAAAAATGGGGGGTCATCTCCAGGTAACTTACTCTCTTGCCTTAGCCTTTTGTGGATTGCTTCTGTCACCTTAGCATCACCTCTCCCACCCAATTCCATTCCTCCATGCAACTCCAATATCTATTCTTTCTCTCTTTCTGAGAAAGAATCATGCATCCTCCCTTGGGTCCTTATTTTACTTAGCTACACTATGTCTGCAGGTGACAGTGTGGTTATTCTGTACATTATGACTAACAGCCACTAATAGCTGAGTACCTACCATGCAAGTCCTTTTGTGATTGGATTACTTTACTTAGGGTGATGTGTTTATTTTCATCCATTTGCCTGCAAAATTCATGATGTTCTTGTTTTTAATAGCTGAGTAGTATTAGTTTGTGCAAATGAACCACATTTTCTTAGTTCATTCTTCATTTGAGAGTCATCTAGGTTGTTTCCAATTTCTGGCTATTACAGAAAGTGCTGCTATTAACAGTTGAGCAAGTGTCCATATGCGATAGTGGAGCGTTTTTTGATATATGCCCAGGAGTGGTAAAGCTGAGTTTCGAAGTAGAACTATTATTTCCAATTTTCCGAGAAAGCATGATATTGAATTCAAGAGGGTTTGTACAATTTTGCCATCCCACTATTAATAGAGGAGTTTTCCACTTACTCCACATCTTTAGAAGCTTGGGGTGTCCCATGATCTTTGACCCAAAATATGTCCTGCCTACAAGCTATGCAGGGTCAAAGACGAAGCAGAGACTGAGGGAATGGTCAACCAATGACTGGTCTTAATTGAGACCCATCTTATTGGCAAGAACCAACCTTTGACACCATTAATGATACTGTTATGCTTGCAGGTAGGAACCTAGCATAATCGTCCACTGAGGCTTAACTGTATGCAAAAGCCACTCTTAAAGGGGTCACAGCTTTTCGGCTTCTATAGTAAGAGAGCTGAAGGCTGTTTCTCCTAGAAAAATTTCTCTGATTGTTGGGTCTAACAAGTAACAAGGTGCTCCTCTCTTAAAATTACCACTAGAAAAAGTTAAATTTAGTCTGGTCTAAATAAGTAAATGTGTGGTTACTTCATTTTTGCTTCTGATTGGTTTTAAAGGTATAAAAATATTCTGCATGTCTTGGTTATAGAGTGGCTTATAAATTATTGGGTACGACTAAAAATATGTAACTTTGATGAAAAAAAGTGGGATTTAAAATGGGTAACTTAGGATTTGAGTCATTCTAGACAACAAAAAATGCAGCATGAGCCAACCCAGGGAAACAGGTCTTTAAAGATACATTTAAATTGGGTAATATTTTATGTAATTCTTATCCTAGAAATCAGACTAAGATTTAGAACAATATCTCTTTAAGGTATTGAAAGTTATACTGTCAAGCATTCAGATATAAAAACTGCTACCAAACTTTGTAATGTGAAAATAATACCCTTGGTATTGATTTTATTGTTTAAAACTGAGTTTGTTTTCCAAAGTTATGGTTGTACACTATACACTAATGTTACAAGAGAAACTTAAAAATTATAGATAAACCACCAGTGTTCCATTGACTGCAGCTTACAGCTCTGTTACAGCCTCAAAGAAAAGCAGCAGGTAAAACTTTTTTGAGATACTCCAGCAAGAGTTCCCTTTGTTACACAATTGGCTTGCAAAAATGCTAATGCAGCCTGCCACTATTAGGCCATGCAGAACAGAGACAAATTTAGCTAGATATATTCAACTTTGTATAGAAATCCTACCCTCATGCCATCAGGGTCTAGCTATGGCTTGCTGCCTTACAAGGGACTACTGTGCAAACAATGCTTCTACAGAATTGAGGGAATAAAACAAGTTTTAATATGGAGGTTTGGGTCATTTTAAAAAAATGATTGCTCCAAGAACAGAGGCAGGAGCTGACAATCAAGTCTGGCCCAAGGACAGATGACCTCAGGAAATAGGCCCAATTTAAAATCATTTGCATTTGAGTTAATGCAAACCTCAGAACAACCTCCGCAGAAGCTCTTGTGAAATTCCTTACAGAAGTGCTTGCTCTTTCCTCGGGGAGGAGGGGTCAACCCCAGATCCTAAGGCACTTACAGCAGGCCACTTATCTAGGTGTCATAAAGATTATGGCTGCTTTCCCTATGGCATTAACAAAAGACTTGCTTAGTTCCCCTGATGTGTACTGAGTTCAATCACTAATAAGAAACCTAACCTTAAATTAATAATTGCAGAAAGTTTTGAAGGATTAATGGACATTGGAGCTGATGTACTCACTCACCTCCAAAGGACTAGTTATTCCATTAATCCAAAACAAAGTTCAAATTTAAGATTTATAAAAGGTTAATGAGGCTATAGAACTCATAAAGGCATTAGAATCTGGCTTGCCAACTCTAGTTGCTATTCCAGGAAATGCATATAAAATTATTATAGATTTGGAAGATTGTTTTTTATACTTTCCCTTTACATCCTGATGATTATAAAGAGTTTGCTTTGAGTGAGTTTGTAGTTTTAAAGAGCCCATGAAGCGATATCATTGAAAAGTTTGCCTCAAGGAATGGCTAAAAGCCTAACATTATGTAAAAAATGTTCTGTTGCTGCTTCAATACAAGACACCAGTGTCAGAGATATAGAGGGTATTTTATTGGCTAATTGCCTCTAAAGAAGTTTTACTACAAGTCTGTGCTCTTGTACAACGAGCTTTAAAATTTTAGAATAGTTGCTGCTCCAGAAAAGATTCAAAGACAATACCGTATTCAATATTTGAGGCCTCAGTTATATCCTAAACAAACTGTGGCACAGAAAATTCAAGTATTTACAAAATTGTTAGGAGATGTTGATTGACTAAGACCTTACCTCAGGCTCCTCACAGGAGGACTTAAGCCTCTGTTTGATAACAAGAGGTATGCAAATTCTAATTCCCCTCAACAATTAACTGATGTGGGACTAATAGCTTTGCAGAAAGTAGAAGAAGCTATTGTTCAATAACAGATACAAAATATAAAGTATAGATCAATTGTTGGCTGTTTGTATTATTGCTACAACTCATGTGCCCTCGGAAGTTCTTTGGCTAAGGGGACCATTAATATGGATTCACCCTTCTTCATCTCCAGGTAAAGTTTTAACACGCTATTACAAAACTGTTGCTGTTGTAATATAGAATTATAGAATAGAATCATAAAAATATTGTGGGAAAAAACCTGATGAAATATTTATTCCCTATTCCAAACAGCAATTAAATTGCTTATTGCAAAATGCTGATATTTGGCCTATTGTATGCACAAACTTTTCAGGGAAAATTGATAATCTTTATCCAAAAGATAAATTGTTGCAACTTGCCTTTATGCATGCTTTTCTCCTGTAAATTTATGCATGCAGCCCATAGGAAATATATTTACTATATTTACAGATGGCTCATCTAATGGGAAGACAGTATATGTGATTGGATCACATGTTCATTTTCTTGAGTTTCCCCTGCTTCAGCACAAGTAATTGAACTACATGCTGTAGCTGTTGTTTTTGAAATGCTAAAAAAGCAAGCTTTTAATTTGAATACTGATAGCAGATACATAGCTCATGATTTACAATTACTTGAAACTGTTCCTATTTTAGATACTGCTAATTCTCAAATTTTGCAATTATTTATGCAAATACAACTCAGTTTAAGGGAATGTACAGTTCCTTATTTTATAGGACATTTAAGAGCTTATACTGGATTGTCCGTACCCTTTAGTGAGGACAATGCCACAGCAGATTTGTATATTAAAAAGGTTGTAGGCCTTACACAGGAACAATTGTCCAAACAATCTCATTCTTTACATCATCAAATAGTGATAGCTTGAAACAATAATTTGGTATTTCTAGAAAATGTTATGTCAAATTATAAAAGACTTGTCCTAAATTTCCTCAGTTTCTACCTGTACCACATAATGGTGTTATTCCTCGAGGACTTATACCTAACCAATTATACCAAATGGATGTTATTCATATTTTAGAAAATTGAAACATGTACATGGGACTATTTACACCCTTTCAGGCTGTCTAGTTACAACTGCTTTGACAGGCGAATCAACTAAAAATATAATCAGTCATTGCCTATATTGTTTTTCTATGCTTGGGGTTCCCATTCAGATTAAAACAGATACTAGAACTGGCTATTGCAGTCAGGTATTTTAGATGTTTTGTTACCAATTTTATATTAGTCATATTACTAAAATTCCTTATTTTCCTCAAGGACAAGGTATTATAGAACAGACCCATAGAACGTTAAAACAATATCTTTTATATATAAAAGCAAAAAAGGTGGAATCATATCTGCTACACCACAAAAAATTAAAGTTTTAAAATTTAGATGCCAGTGAATTTTCTGCTAAGTATCTCGGCACTCTACAAATAGGCATATTTATTCCTAGGTGAAATAGAAGGATCCACTTACAGACACATGGTGTGATCCAGATCAGGTATTTAATATGGGGAAGAGGGCATATTTGTGTTTTTTCTACTGGATGCTAAAGGAGCATGCTGGCTGCCAGAGTGATTGGTGAGACATGCTGATGCTGGGATAAAGAATGATGCTGACCTGTGAGCTTGCTGAGTGCCCTGACAATGGTGACAGGAAAGCTGTTTTGGACATTTGTTCCTGACCTAACTTTCATTGCCTATATCCCAGATTGGATAAGCTGCCTTGCCTCAAGATTTTCGACCTTGTGCAACAGCGAAAATATAGACAGTAGAAACAGCTTCTGGACATTCTCAAAGAAACATTTGAAAGTTAGCTGCAGTTCTCTGATATTAGGTTAGCTAGAGATAAAGTTGGAACAAGATCTGTATTTGCAACAAGTGTTAGTGCATGTGTCAAAACTCCCCATTTTTTATCAATTGGTCATGTTAAAATGTTATTTCTTCTGCAGAATTTAATGTAAGCTGTATTGATTGTACATCTTTTTCAACTGTGTTAGAGTACTGAAATCTGGCATGTCTGTTATGTTAGTCTATCAACTAGCTTTCGTTTTATTGCCTGTTAGTTTTACAGGACCTTGATATTCTAGAAAAGGCTTACAAGTACTGGAAGAAGTGAGTCAGATTCTAAAACAGAGGCAAGAGGATAGTGGGTTGATTATTACTGAGATAACAGCCTTAATTACATTAATAGCTAGCACCATTGCTTCTTCAATTGTTTCAACACAAGAAATTAAGACAGCTACCTTTGTTAATCATTTAGCAACAAATGTTACTAATGTTCTGAGTATTCAAACTATTTAGATTGACATTTAAAACAGTAGATTGACTCCATGACATCCCAACCTTTACAAATTCATTATCACCACCTCGATCTGCTTGATCATGAAATCACTATGCCTGAAGCTGATGATTCTCCTTTAAGAGCTGCATAAAACTCAGATTTATGTGTGCTGGCTTGTGAGCTGCGTGGGTATCAGTGGGGTGCGAGGCTAAGCACTGCAGGGGGAGGACACTATGCACTGCTTCTGGGTTCCCTGAGGAGCAAACCCGATTGCATAGAGGTTGATACCGAGAAAGCTTCACCCAATAGGTGGGCTTTAGTCCTCTCCTCATACAAAAGGTATCATAATATTATGAGGATAGGGTCCCCACTCCCCCTGTCTGATTAAGGCCTCCCTGTTTCTAAACAGGTTCCTTGCTATTCGGCTTTACAATAAATAAAAAGGGAGGAGATGTCAGAGACCAATAGGCCTTGGCTTAATTGGGCCTAAGACCTTGGCTTAATTAGCAAGCTAAAGTGTCCTGGGCTTCACAGCAGGCATTTTTTTGATTCCTCCACACTCCAGCTGTCTCCTGCAGGTGATAAGACAGTTTGTTTATAGTAGCCTGTGGCTCCAAAGAAACCTTGTGATGTCCTGCTATTTTGATCTACAGCAATGCTTGTTATACTGATTTGCAGCAGTGTGATATATGGCTGCAATTAAGCAACTCTGGGAACTTCTCTACCTCAGTCTGTTCCCACCTTAAAGTGCAACCCTGGGAATCTCCCTACCTCTGCCTCTTCCCGCCTTAAAGTGATTAAATAAGGACTCAGAAATAAAGTTATTTTGGAGCTTTATCAGGTAATCTACTTGCTCCCAAGGCATTTCTTGTCTCCTGTCATCTTTCAATTGCCAAAAGCTCCCTCCTCAGCTGTTGAAGGCCCTGTGGGCAGAATAGAAGAAAAAATGACCAGAGGTATGATTAATCACTGGACTTATTCTTTAGCCAATTGATGTTCAGGGATACAGGAATACCATGATTAGATAGAACTGGTGAGAAAGACATCTGTGGAAGTATGTGGATAGATCTCTCCAATAGGACAAAGGATAGAAAGTTATTTGTGTCCCATGTAAACAGTAACTTCTGCCAAGGAGGAGTTCAGTAATTGAGTAAATAGGCTGACCCATTCTATTGACAGTGATCCTCTTTCCCCAGTCATTTCTGTCAATTCTCAATGGGCACACTAACAAAGTAGTCATGTTGGCAGAGATTAGGGCTATGAATGGGCTCAACAAAATTGACTTTCACTGACCCAAAGCTGACTTGCAAACAGTTGTTGCTGAATCTACCAACATTAAAGACCCACAATGAGTCCCATATATATGGCACAATTTCTCGAGATGACCAGATAGAAATGCTGTTGCTGGTTTAGTATATTGTGTCAATTCCTTTTTGTAGGATTGTGTCTGGTGTACAGGAGATCTTTAGGGTGCCTCTTTATACTACCTTGTCCTGTGATTAAAGTCAATGAGACCCTACAGCAGTGTAATCTAATAAGAATGACAAAAAAAGAAAGACCCATCAGGAAGGAAACGTCATTCCTACAGGAAAAAAAGCCAATACCTGTTGAGGTGCTTGCAGAAGGTGGAGGAAATACAGAATGGACAGAAGAGGAAGCTAGTTATAAATATTTTCTAAGGCTACCAGGCAACCGGTTGCAGAAAGAAGGATTATAATTTATGTGGGTGTTTCCATTTTATTTTGTTAAGATTGCATTTGTACAGATAATTGTAGTTTCTTTCAATTTCTTGAACATCAGTTAAGAGAAAATACTGGTTGTAACTGTTGGAGAGTTAACCGTGTAGAGGAAGGTTGGTAAGGTAGAGCAGATGTGAGACCTCAGTGACTCAGTGGGTATACACCTGAAATGATAGTTACCTCCTTGTTCTGTACCAGATTCCTGGCCTGAATTTGCTCCTCATGTGAATCACATAGCCCAAAAGAGAGTTCTCCATACTAATGAGGGTACCTAGAGACCCTGAGGCTTTAGCCAATAAGCTCCACTTCCCTGGCAGTCCTTCCCACAAAACATATTTTATCTCTGGCCCATCCTTATCAGCATTATTGGTATGCATCCATTTTCCACAATGTAGAGTAGATAAACCATTTAGAAGCATGGACTGTCTCTTTCATCTACCACTGCCATGGAGAACATGGAGAAGGCCTTTGCCTACAGAGCCACAGCTTAAGTCTCCTTTAGAAGGCCTCTTTGTCCTACCAGCCACAATTGCCATCAATCTAAGGCTAATCACCAAGGAACTGAGCCAGAGCTCCAATTTCTCCCATCCAGCCTGTGGGTCTCCAACTCTACTCCAAACATCTTATGACTCAGAGATTCCTAGATGTCCAGGGATTTGGGCACCTTTGGTCCCAGCTGCCTAGTGAGCCTGTGGACCTCCTGATTCCTGACTCCTCTGTGCAGTACCCAGGGATGATTGGGTGCCCAGCAGTCTAGGAACTTGAGCCTCGGCTTCCCCATCTTGGACTGCATTTTCCCACCCCTAGAGCAGAATGTAGGCACTTTCCTGAAGCCCAACACCCACTGACAACTGTGGCGTTGGATAAGAAGAATCAACCTCCCTGTGCTTCACCTTCCCAGCAGCCATGCCAAGCTCACTGTGGAACAGGGACACACATGTAACATTTAAGTTCGAGATACCAAAAGAATGTACCCAAGGGTCATTGACATATTCTAAATTTACAATGCATTTGCAGTTGTACAAGGGATAGTTATATCATGCTAGGCATTATTATGGCCAGATTAAATTGTTTAGGCATTTGCAGTTTTATGAGATACACTTATATCATGTTAGGAATAGTTTGACATGATTATTGTTTTCATTTGGGCAGGTGATATGATTTGTGTCAAGTTGACAGTGGGTGGATTGTGATGACTGTTCTTGGTTGTCAACTCGACTGTATCTGGAATGTTCTACAGTGCATAAGAGGGCAAACAGGGCTGGAGAGATGACTCAGTAGTTAAGAACACTAACTTCTCTTCCAGAGGCCCTGAGTTTAATTCCCAGCAACCACATGATGGCTTACAACCAACTGTAATGGGAATCCGATGCTGTCTTCTGCTGTGTCTGAAGAAAGTGACAGTATACCCACATATATGAAATAAATAAATACATACATACATACATACATACATACATACATAAATCTTTTAAAAAAAGAAGAAGAAGAAGAAGAAGAAGAAGAAGAAGAAGAAGAAGAAGAAGAAGAAGAAGAAGAAGAGGGTACACTTTTGAAGCAGATAGTGAGGCAGGAAGACACTAGTCTTTGATCCAGATCATTTTGTGGGAATGGCATTCACTCTTAATCCAGATTGGCATGCACTTTAATCCAGATATTGAAGAATACCTCTAAAATGGGCCACACCTTCTGCTAGAAGCTTATATAAAATGGAAGAAGGGAAACTTTGTTCTTTGCCTGCTTCCACTTACTTGACAGTATATCTTTGGAATCTACTTCTTCAGTATTCCAATTTTGTGGAAGACCATCTGAAGCACCAAGTCTCATAGGTTTGGACAACTACTAGATCCTTGGACCTTCCAGTCACAGCTGTCCATTATTGGGTTAGTTGGACTACAGCCTATAATGTATTCCAATGAGCTCTCTCTCTCTCTCTCTCTCTCTCTATATATATATATATATATATATATATATATATATATATATATATATATGTAGTTTATATACATATAGAGTCTCTCTCTATATATATATGTATATGTGTGTATATATATATATATATACACACACATATATGGAGTATATATTTGTTCAATAAGTTCTGTGACTCTAGAGAACTCTGACTTATATACCTTGGATTCATCAGATACTCTTTTTGGTGCTCCTATGAAATCTGTAGAATGTAAGTGTAAAATGACCCTAAAACATTCTGAATCTTTCTTGTCTAAGGAGACAGTGGTATTGATCTTGTGCAGATTGATGTATTGATGTGATCTAGAGTGAAATATAAATTCAACTTGACAGAAGTACATGTTTCACTACATATCTTAACATATCTTAACAGAGATTTGGAGAAATATCACTAGTCATCTGCCCTGGGAATTATCAGGCCACAGAGCTCTGCATCTTTACAAAATCCAGAGGTCCTGACATCCAGACCCACTTCAAGAAAATAACAAATCCTCCCCTCACATTTCTAAGCAGGACATGTATGTGGTCCTTTACATGAGAAGTCACATGATTCCTTGGAAGTATTTTCTTACACCCCTGGTGGCAATGAAACAAAGAGAGTCTTCCAATGAAGATTTCCCCAGGTCATCCAGTCCTGGGAGATGACCATCATGCAATCCATTTCTTGGGTGTCTAAAGGCATCTAATTTTGAATTAGACAGTTATCTTCTGGCTTCCCTTTCAAACAAGTATGGTTGTTACTCTAATTTAATTTCATGGCAGATAGTTTGATGCATTCCACCTTTGAATTAACAACCCATACCCAACTTCAACCAATATAGCTTATCATAAAGCATTAAAATAGCCCTTTACATTTACTATTCATGCTTAATTATCCATGAACCAAAATATGTTTTTTGAAAATCAAACATGTGTCTTTCACAAGAGCATCTGGTATGCTGTGAAAATTGCTAGGCCCTATCTCAAGTTCTCCCACTAAAGTTATAACAGCCAAAATTTTATTGTAGTAGTATGGAGTAACCTTTTTCTGAACTCACTAACTTTATTTTCAACTTCTAATATTTAACAGTTCTCCAATGTTCTCTTTTTATAAAAGTGACAGAATTATATCTGTACATAAGCTCTAGAATCCATTTTACCCAGAATATGTTTTCCTGAACTAGCAAGCTCATCCTTCATCACTTTCTGACTTACTTTCCTGCTGGTTCTGACTATTTTCTCATGGTAAATCTCAAAGCATATATAGCTCACTTTAGATTACAAACCATTATCAATAACTTTGTATAATTTTGTGGTGATATATTGCTATTTCACGTGAGTAACTGTTAATATCTGATGTGATGTCTCGAGTTGAAAACTAAAGTGTTTTGAAATTTGGAGCTTTAGATAGTGTAGAACTTGCTAGGTAGACAGGGTTGGCCCCAAACTCACAAATAACCCCTGTCTCTGCCTTCTGGTTGCTGAAGTTAAAGGAATGTGCCAACGTTGTAGGTCACATTTATCACTAAAGAAAAGACTAATTCAAAGTAAGACAGGATACCATAGAGAGCCCTGGAAGGAAATAAACCCCTAATCCTACTGTCTCAGCATCTTCCTTTGTTCATGATCACATGCATTTTCCACATGCCTGGCTAAGGTGCTCCATTATGAATCATTTTGACTCCATTGTTGGTGACATTTTCAAGCTAAGTTCATTTTCTCATGGTGCCCCTTTCTAAATAGAATCACAGAAGTTAGGAGATACTGAATACAAATGAAGCTATATTTTGATTCATTTCCTATAATAAACAAGATGTATTAAATCCTACCTATAAACATGTCCTTTTCTATTTTCTCAAATGAAATTCAGCCTATGTCATCTATCCAAAATCTGGAAAGCTTGGTGTATGGTCATTTTGTGGCCATTTTAACTTTGTTTTATTTTTACTTTCACATGTATTGGAGAGAAATCTTGAGAGCTGCCACATAGAACAGTGGAACTAAAATTCTAGAACAGGCAAGTAACACAGAACAGACATAGCCAGTCCCAATGCCAGTGTGATAACAGAATCAGGAAGCTCTGTGTTCTATTTGAAGGAGGTTAGACAATTATGATTAGCTGAGATCTCTGATTTTTATGGGAATCCAAAAACTCACAGTAAGTAAAATAAGAGGGAAGAAATCAGAGGCCTTTCCAGGTGCAGACCCTTAGCAATGTCACATGGCTGCTACAGAAATCTCAATTCAGAGTCTAGCATACAGTCAGCAAAAAGCATATTCTCTTTCTGTTCATAATGTTCATATAGAGCAGTGTGCTGTCCTCAGCAGTCTTCTTCAACAATGTCATTCATTTCATCCCCTAATTCTTGGTAACTGTCTTCTTTATACTATGAATGTAGCAAAGGTATTTGTGAAGTGGTATTGACAGCATTGTTTCTGTGTGATGAGCCTTCATGTCATGCTTTGTGATCACTTTAACATCATCAGTGATCACCTCATTTCCTGCAGTCAAACTTATATTTCCATCTTTACTTCCTGAAATTTTATAATATGCATTGGCTCTGCCAGTACATTGTCAAACAGTTCTCTCAGAAGGCAATAACAATGATTATAGAAAAGACAGAAAAGAAGACTCAGAGATAAAGTTTAGAAATCAAGAGGGCTTTCCAGTCAATACTTCAGCAGCCTTGAGTTTAATTCTCTTAGGCCTTGTATACTTCACAGAATCTTGGTAAACAAAGACACAACCTAACAGAAAGAATTTGCTAAAATGTACACAAGATATTTCTTCCCAATCCCAAAGCTTCTGTTCTTTCCACCAGGGTCAGTAGAATCACCATGCACACCTCCGCTTATTGATCCATGCCCCAGCAGTCCAAAAAATTTGCCAACAACCTGTGACCTGTCTCGACTCTTCCTGGCATGCAAACTTCTCTCTCTCTCTCTCTCTCTCTCTCTCTCTCTCTCTCTCTCTCTCTCTCTCTCTCTCACTTCTCTACTTGAAAGGATTGGCAAAATGACTTCCAACATCTCCGTTTTTTATTTTATACAAGCCAAACTCTCTCAGCTATTGGTGAAGAAAGACTGTCCCTGTCTTAGGTGTGTCCTCAAGAAGAATGGATATTACTCATCTCAGAAACAATGAATTCAAGCACTCATACTCTGTCTGGGTTGATCCACCTCTGAAAGAATCTTACCTGTCTTTGACTACCAGTCTCTGCAACAGGCGATGTAACCTGTTAAGTTTCAATTTTGTGCCTTGTATGTTCGAGATCTGCACAGACATTCAAAAAATAACCAAGGGCTCACTTAACCACAGATGGTAACAGGCACAATCCAATAACCATTAAAGTGCCCAAGGCAAGTACTCAAAAGTCCAAATGAGTAAATGAAGACCAGGAAGGCATGCTTAATTGTTCTAATCATTTTTGAGGAAGCTTTTGTAGCATTGAATTGCAGCAGTGTAGTATATTTTAGACAAATCATTAGGTCTACTCAATGATTTTTGAATTTCATCTAGCACTTTCAAGCCTCTGTCTGAATAACAAGGTTCTCAAACATTAACTAGAAGCATAACAAATGAAGGTTGATGAAATACCATTGTATCAATTCCTTGTACAATGTCAGATACAAAATTAGTCAAATTACAATACAGTAAGGTTTCATTGAATGTAAAGCCTTACATAGTGATGTTAATTTTCCCTACCAACAACCTATATAGCAGGGGAATGCAGGCAAGTACATCCCCCCACCTCATTCTGCCCGACAGCAATAGGAACCCATACAATTACTAACAGTGCAATTGTCACAGGTTATATTAAACAAATCTGCAGACATAGAAACATTCATTTTCCCAATCATCAACTCAGGAGGCAAGGATACATAAGCCATTACATAATCTTGACAAGAGACAGGCATGTGTGTTTAGAGTGTATGCCCAGGGAGGATCCTTTTGACTTGGAATTTCAGCTTGCAGAGTGGGACAATAGATGTTGAATATCTCTTCTGTATTTGCTTCTTGTTGACATTAAGATAATGCAAAGGGTCCAGGCTGGTCTTAGATGCCAGTCAATGACGGCACAAAGGGGCATTTATCAAAAGCATCTGGTTAGCTAATCCAGATGAAAGACAAGGAGCAATTACATTGGCTGAGCTAGTTAGCATCAGCTTTCAGCAAGTCCAGAGTTAAGCAGCTCCACAGGTGATCCCTCGATGGAATCTGTCAGCCATGTGAAAATCTTTGGAGGCAAATATAAACTAGGAACAGAAATTAAAATTGTCTAGCAAATTGTGGATCACAAGAAATCCTAAGACTAAGGGAAAATTCTATTTTCAAAAACAGGCAGGTGTACTAATATGGAGTCCATTTGATCTGTGACAGTTGTGTCCAAGTCTTAGGACTCTTGATTCTCTGAAGCATATGTGAAATTTGGTTTACAAAAGAATATACCTTATTATTTACCAATGTACTGAAATCCTTATTTTAGAAACTTAGTAAACAGGTGTCTGTTATATTAGATATAGGTTTACAGCTATAGAGATACCGAATGAACAGAGATATTTTTAGCATGATGAGAAGCATCTTTAACTTTATATATAGAAAACAACCAAAGGGAAATTAAAATCTCGAGCTTGTGACTGAACTGTTAACTGCCAATGTTCCATTAACTTATCAGAACACTATTGATCAATGTTAAAATTCTGAACTTTGAAATAACAATAGCATGTGATAGGGGAACATAAAACACTTCCTATTTTTCCCCCCTTTTCTTCTTATATATCTATAACTTGCATTTGTATACCTTAAAATATCTTCTTAGACTCTCCAACATGTATAACTTGAGTTTGTCAACTTCTGCTAAAAAAGATGTTGCAGCTTGAATTTATATAACTCTGTTCTGATATATGTAAAAGCTCTGATGATTCTTCTCAAAACAATAGGTAATTGGCATGCCACAAAAAGATCATAAAGCCAAGTCCTACTACACAAAATAAAAGAGATGTAGATGAGGACCATGAAGGAAAAACATCCTGCAACTTTTTCAGCATATCATTTGCAATGCTATCTGCATCAAAAGACAAAGTTTCTGCAATTCTTCAATTTACAACCTCCTTATACAGAACTAATAAATCCAAAGAAGTATTAGTTTTATACCATGTACCTTGAAGGTGCCTTTTTACTTTTGTCCAATCATACTGACTTTCATTACACAGTTTTGGAGTTATACAAATCCATAGATATTGAGAGTGACATTCCTAATGGCCCTGACTTTCATTCTTAGTACCTCATCACCCATGCTATGTATTAAGTTGTATAATGTGACAATTCTTTGTTCTAGGATTTGTCCAAATTCTCTTGTGTGCTCAGCAAATTGGTTACATTTTCTACTGTAGAAGTAGTAGCACTGACTATAAGTATGATGAGAGCAGCAACTACAGTAATGTTCAGCCCAACTACATATTTACTCCTTGTCAGAGAGTGATCTAATTCTCCCAGTAATTGTAGAATATTGACATTCCTTTTCTTTTTATGTATTCCATATAAGTATGGATCAGGATATGGAAAATTCAAATTGGAAGGGAGTAGAGGACTCATCAGTGCAAGCTGGATTTCATGGTTTAAAGACTTTTAATTTTGTACATTTTTTAAAAACATTTTTCTGAAAATAAAATTTTGTTTTATATTCCAAAAGTTACCCCCTCCCCTGTCTCCCTCAAGAGTTATTCACTTCATCCCCTCCCCTTTGCCTCTGTGGTGATCTTCCAAAACCCCACCCCCTTACATACCCACTCAGGTACTACTATCTCACATCCTCCTCCACATCCTCCTTTTTTGGGACATCAGTCTCTACAGGATTATTCACATCCTCTCCCACTGAATACAGACAAGGAAGTCCTCTGCTTCATATGTGCTGGAGGACTCAGACCAGCCGATGTATGCTCTTTGGTTGTTGCTTTAGTCTGTGGGAGCTCTCAAAGATCTAGGTTACTAGATAACTTTTTTCTTCCTACAGGGTTTCTATCTGCTTCATCTCCTTTCTCTAACTGTTTCATAGGGGTCCCTGATTTCAGTCAAATGGATGGCTGTAATTATCTGCATTTGTCTCAGTCACCTGCTGGCAGACTCTCTCAAAAGACTGCCATGCTCGGCTTATATCTGCACAACATGGCATCAGTAATGGTGTCAGGGTTTGGTGCCCACCTATGGGATGTATCCCAAGTTGGTCTGGCAACTGGATGGCCTATCCTTCAATCTCTGCTCCATTTTTACTCGTGTATTTATTTTAGAAAGGAACAATTCTCGTTCAAAATTTTGAGGGTAGGTTGATGTGATCTCATTCCTCCAATGGGAGCACTGTCTATCTACTGGAGGTGGGCTCTTCAAGTTCCAACTCTCCACTCTGGCATTTCAGATAAGGCATCCCCATGAATCCTGGAAGCATCTCACATTCTAAGTCTCTGGGATTTTCTATTGTTCCCCTTGCCCTGCACCCCTAGTAGTGAAAGAACCCCGAGCTGGGGAGACCCTCGCTCAAGTCTCGGGATGGCGTGACCCCCCAAGAACTCATGAAAACCGTCCTTGCTGCAATCACACGAGGTTTATTCGGGGGCGGTGAGAGGACCAGTGCACTGGGGTAGAACCCGTACCCTACGCAGAGGCAGAGGGGTTCGGCCCCCAGCAGCTGAAGTCAGGGGTATTTAAAGGAAGAAAAAACTCCAAAGCAAGGAAGGAATCACAGCTCAGGAAAAGGATCATGAAGCAAAGAAAATTCACAAAGCAAGGGGTGGGGAACGGAAAGAATTTGCATTATGGGGAAGTAAGGATTGTTCTAAGCTATTCACAGGTCAGTTGCACAAACATTTCTAGTTCCTGAAACATTTTGCTTCTGATCCTGAGGCCAGGTCAAAGTCATCCATTTCTTAGGAGAAAGAATGTCGTTGGGTGGGATTTTTGCCCAGGCATGGAGTTTCTAGTCTCGGCTCTAAGTTTGCTAGGGGTTTACCTTCCTCATAAGAGGGTCAGGTCTTACATTCCCCACTTCTTCTAGTGGTTAGTTCTAATCTTAGAACTATATTTCTGTGTCGTCATAGACTTGATCGTCTTTGTCCCCCAGCGCTTGGTACTGTTGTCTTAACATAAGAACATGGACAGCGCTTATTCATTCCCTGACAAAGGTTCCACCATTTGTTATATCCTGGCAAGCACTTCAAATTATAGGGGCCAAAAGTCAACAAACAAACAGTCATGATAAAGGTCAAGGGATCCTGAGCATGAGCCGATTTTCCATCCTCTGTACCGTCCAGCGGGAGTCTCTGGGGAGCAGGGCATCAGCAGATTTCACAGGAGAAGTGTACACCCAGGTTTCAACACCGTCTACCTTGAGGGCTGTGGGAGAAACCAGCAGCACCAGGAAGGGTCTCCTTTATCTGGGTTCCAGCGACTGTGTCTGATGTCTCTTTACATAAATCCTGTCACCAGTCTGGAAGCGGTGAGGAGTCCCTGGCACTCCTGGAGCACTCAAGGCAGACAGTTTGGGTCAGATCTCATGCTGTGGGATACCTCCTTGGAGAGCTCAGTGTACACCAAGGGAGTTGGGGTACCACCCAGGATCTCAAAAAAAAAAGGGTCAGGTTAAAATGGTAGGCGGTGTTCCGAACTTGGAACAGTGCCAAGGGGAGGGGCACCACCCAGTCCAAGCCAGCCTCCAAGGTCAATTCAGTCAAGGTCTCTCCACCTGCCCTGAGCCCCAGGTACGGCACTCACAATGAAGCTTTCAATCTGTCCCCAGTACTCTCGCCACACCCTGCCTCACCTGACAAAAGCAGAACTATTATCTTATCCACTTGTCTTGGGCACTCTAAACCTTCTTCTTGGAAACCATGGCAGCTGCTTCCTGCTTGGTGGGGAATGCCCCAGCCCATCCAGAGAAAGCAGCCATGAACACTCGACAGAATCTGCAACCACACTTTCCTGGCTTAACCTCTGCAAAATCAACCTCTCAATATACTCTAGGCTGTTCCCCCTAGGTCTTTTGCCCTGTTTATTCTTGGCTGCATAAGCACTCACTTGCCAGCATATCTTACACAGTCCTACTATCTTTCTGACCCAGAACCTGAGTCCTTTATACTCTAGGTCCCTTAACTGCTTGGGCATGGACAAGCTTTTTATCCCATAAATGAGTCCATCTGTGCATTTGGCCTAGTAAGTCTTCTGCTTGCTTGCCTTCTTCCTGATGTCCTGGGCGTGAATAATACTCACGGTTATTGGCTTCATTGGGACACCTAAAAAATACAGGATTTGTTTGTTTCCTCTGGTGTGAGCAGTCCTCTCTTTTAGCATATAGCTCTGTGGTAGTGGAATGTGGCAAAGGCATACCTGTTATCCGTATAGATGTTGATTTTCTTGCAGGCTCCAAGTTCTAAGTCCTTGGTGGGGGCAGTTAGCTCCACTTCCTGTGTTGACATGTCAGGGGGTAGAGGTTCTGCCCAGATGACGGTCGTGCTGTCCACCACAGCAGCACCTGCTTGTCTCTGACCTTCATGGAAAAAAAAAACTGCTCCCGTTGGTAAACTAGGTAGCCTCGGCTTTTGGTAGGAGTCAGTCAGAGCAGTCTCTCCTTTTGGCCAGCTTATTGTGGCCCATTGGGCAGGAAATGTATCTGGGCCCTTATTTTGGAGAGTATGTCTCACCCCAACAGAGGATAGGGACAGTCTAGGGTAACCTTAAATGAATGGGATACCCAGCCCATCCCTAGGTCCACTGTTCTTTGGATAGTCCATTTATACATTTTGGTGCCAATGGCTTCTTGGACCAAAGATCTTTACTTGAAATGGGGCCATCAGCTTGGAGGATGAGTGTTGAGCCCCTGTGTCCACCAAGAATTGAGTGGGTTTCTCTTCCACTCTCAGAGTTACCCTGGGTTCGGGGAGAAGGTCTCCCCTAATCACTGTCTTTACTCAGGGCTAACACCTTTTGCTGCTTGGGGGCGCTTTTCTCAAGGCCTGGGATTCTTTGCTCCCGACTTCTGTTAGGACACTCTTAGGCCCAATGGCCTCAGTCAGTTCTGAGACTGAAGGCAGGATACCATTTAAATTACATGCAAGCAATAAGGTCAGTTCTAGGTTGCAATAAAATAAATGCAAATAGCCCAGGAATGAGCAAGGCAATAAGCAAAAGTCCATGATCATTCCGGTGATCGTTGTTTCTGAGAGCGTGTCAGGATGACTGAAGTACCTGTGCCTACTCCCTTATCCAAGCCCAAAATCAGGTTCTCACCTGAAGCCTACTTCTTTCCCTGTTCCAGACTCTTCCTCTTTTTCCTTTCTCTGCTCCTTCTCTTCTCCTGTCTCCCTGCCATCACAGACCTTC
The DNA here is from genome assembly GCA_028551405.1 of Uromys caudimaculatus. Lineage (NCBI taxonomy): Eukaryota > Metazoa > Chordata > Mammalia > Rodentia > Muridae > Uromys > Uromys caudimaculatus. The sequence goes on along the minus strand of CM052703.1, from coordinate 131,573,285 downwards.
TCAGCAACTTGCACTAACTCTCTTGACAGCACACTCTGTCTTTCTAGCCTCTGAAGCTTTTCTGTTATCTCAAGCTATTCCCCTGAGACCTGCCAACGGAGTCTGGTGATGGACCTTCAGGTTAGATGCCCCTTACCTTCTGCCACAGTCAGGAAAAACCGGCTGTAGATGGTGTCTGAGGGGGCATTCCTTCTAACTTCATCTTAGATGGGCTGATGAGTAAATAATAGAGAGATTAATTGGCCCCTTGGAACCTCCCACTCTTCCCTCTGGTAAAGAGGGGTAGGGCCATAGGGACCAGGGTAAGGGGATATAGAGGAGGAGAGTCTTGGAGTAACAGGTCCGCTGTTGAAGGTCTTCTCAGGTCTGGATTTCTCCTCCCAGGCTTCTTTTTTTTTCCTGATGGACAGCACCTGTGAGGCAGGTCTTGGGGAAAGAAAGGCCTTTATCTATGGGGGGGGGCTTCTACTTGTCCATCTCTGTCACCACTCTAAAACTCCCAATCACAGGCCTTATCTTTCGCCTGCCCTCACCTGCCTATAGACAGCTCCTTTTTTGTCCAATTAAAAGACTCTTTTCTTTCAGATATAAATTGAGTGCAACTATTAACATTCTGTAATTTATAAGGTATAAGATACACCTAACACCCAGTGCATCTGCCATCTATATATCCTAACTTAAAAGTCTTATAATTCCACACCCGTTATGTCCTGGTTCAGCTTGTATACTATCTGAAAACCATCCTTTATCATGACTGTTTGTTTGTTGACTTTTGGCCCCTATAATTTGAAGCGCTTGCCAGGATATAACAAATGGTGGAAACTTTGTCAGGGAATGAATAAGCGCTGTCCATGTTCTTACGTTAAGACAACAGTACCAAGCGCTGGGGGACAAAGACGATCAAGTCTATGACGACACAGAATATAGTTCTAAGATTAGAACTAACCACTAGAAGAAGTGGGGAATGTAAGACCTGACCCTCTTATGAGGAAGGTTAAACCCCTAGCAAACTTAGAGCTGAGACTAGAAACTCCATGCCCGGGCAAAAATCCCACCCAACGACATTCTTTCTCCTATGAAATGGATGACTTTGACCTGGCCTCAGGACCAGAGGCAAAATGTTTCAGGAACTAGAAATGTTTGTGCAACTGACCTGTGAATAGCTTAGAACAATCCTTACTTCCCCATAATGCAAATTCTTTCCGTTCCCCACCCCTTGCTTTGTGAATTTTCTTTGCTTCATGATCCTTTTCCTGAGCTGTGATTCCTTCCTTGCTTTGGAGATTTTCTTCCTTTAAATACCCCTGACTTCAGCTGCTGGGGGCCGAACCCCTCTGCCTCTGCGTAGGGTACGGGTTCTACCCCAGTGCACTGGTCCTCTCACCGCCCCCGAATAAACCTCGTGTGATTGCAGCAAGGACGGTTTTCATGAGTTCTTGGGGGGTCACGCCATCCTGAGACTTGAGCGAGTGTCTCCCCGGTTCGGGGGTCTTTCAGTACATGCATATTTACATTCATTCTCCTGACACCTCTGAGCTTCTCACCCATCTCTCCTCATAACTTATCTTATTCCCTTTTCCTCTCCCCTCCTCTCTTCCAATCAGTATTCTTCCTCCCTCTGCTTCCCCCTCCCCTTTGATTCTTTGGTATTGAAGCATCCTCATATGGGCAGTTATTCTTGTTAAACTTCTTCTGGTCTCTGGGTTGAATCATGGGTATTCTATACTTTTTGGATAATATCCACTTATCAGTGAATATAACATGCACTTTTGTGTCTGGGTTACCTCACTCAGGAAGATATTTTCTAGTTCCTTCCATTTGCCTTCAAAGTTCACAATGACTCATTTTTAATAGCTGAATACTATTCCATTGTGTAAATGAATCACATTTTCTGGCTATTACAAATGAGGCTGCTAGGAATATAGCGGAGTACACGTCCTTGTAGTATGGTGGAGCATTTTGGGTATATGCCTAAGAGTGATATAGCTGGGCTTTCAGATAAAATTGTGTACTGGCTAGTTTTGTGTGTCAACTTGACACAAGTTGAAGTTATCACAGAGAAAGGATTTTCAGTTAAGAAAATGCCTCCATGAGATCCAGCAGTAAGGCATTTTCTCAATTAGTGATCAAGGGGGGAGGGCCCCTTGTGAGTGGTACCATCTGTGGGCTGGTAGTCTTTGGTTGTATAAGAAAGCAGGTTGAGCAAGCCAGTGGAAGCAAGCAAGTCAGTAAGCAACATTCCTCCATGGCCTCTGCCTCAGCTCCTCCTTCTTGACCTGCTTGACTTCCAGTCCTGACTTCCTTTCATGATGAACAGAAGCATGGAAGTGTAAGCTCAATAAACCCTTTCCTCTCCAACTTGCATCTTGTTCATGATGCTTGTGCAAGAATAGAAACCCTGACGAAGACAAATTGGTACCAGTATAGTGGGGAATTCCTTTGACAACCTGAAAATGTTTTGGGGAGGACTGTGGAAGGACTTTGGAACCTTGGCCTAGAAGATTCATTTGGTTTTAAGAGCTTTGTGTGATGTTGTGTAGGAGCTTGGAAAATAATGTTGAGAACAGTGCAGAAGATGGAGGCCTGGCTTGTGAAATTTCAGAGGGAAGACTGAAGATACTTATCAGGGCCTTGCTATTTTGACTGTGAAGGTTCTTTGGTTTTGGTTAGCTGGGGCTGAAGGATCCCCTGTGATAAACAAGATACCAGAACTACTAAAGGAAAACCATTTTATTGCTGGGACTATGAATGCTGATTAGCTGGAGCTAAGATATTAGTGGTGATTAAGAAGAGACCAGCATCATTGTGGTGAAATCTTCTGGGAAGTGTTTTCTGAGAGCACAAGGAGGTTGTGTTCCAGAGATAGCCAGGGTTGTACCTTGTGCTGTGGCAGGACTTGGTAATGTGTAACAGTCACCCAGGTGGTACTGGTTTTGAAGGCATGGAGGAGTCATGAAGAACAGCTGAGGCCTGGGCACTGTGAGAAGCCATGGAAGGCCACTGGGGAAGGTGCAGCCTCAGTTGCAATTGATCACCCAGGACTGAAGGGGTCATGAAAAGATTTGAGGCTTAGCACCATGAAGAGAGCCTATGAGATGCTGTTGGTAAAGCCTAGTTGCAGCGGAAGACAGCAGTGTTTTGGAGATACCAGTACCATGAGATGACCACCAAGAACAGCAGCAGCAGTGGAGTACAGGCATTTGGAGCCTAAAAGACAAGATGTGTGCTACAAAGGGCAGAGCTGGAGAAGTGACTCAAGCCCTTGGAGGAATCCAGAAGTTCGTGAGTGGATCCTAGACATAGGACAGTTGGAGTTTGGTTTTGCTTTTGATTGTGATTGTGCCCCAATATATTTTCCCTCCTGAAGGAAGAAGGTATACTGTTAGAGCCCACAGTTAAGAGACTCTGAATTTTTAAAAGACTTTGAATTTTAAGAGACTGGAAGTTTAAAGGGGACTTAAATGTTAATATGTAAGAATTTGCAAAGACTGTGGGACTTCTGAAGTTATTTAGATCTTGGGGATGAATAAGAAAGTAAGGGTCCAGGCTTAATGGTGATGTGTTTGTCTGTCAAGTTGACAAGGCATCCATTGCACTGACTATTTTTGTGTGTCAACTTGACACAAGCTGAAGTTATCACAGAGAAAGGTGTTTCAGTTGAGAAAATGCCTCCATGAGATCCAGCTGTAAGGCATTTTCTCAATTAGTGATCAAGGGTGGAGGGCCCCTTGTGAGTGGTACCATCTGTGGGCTGGTAGTCTTGGGTTCTATAAGAAAGCAGGCTGAGCAATCCAGAAGAAGCAAACATGCCAGTAAGGAACATCCCTTCATGGCCTCTGCATCAGCTCCTGATCCCTGATCTGCTTGAGTTCCAGTCCTGACTTCCTTTCATGATGAACAGCAGCATGGACATATAAGTTCAATAAACCCTTTCCTCCCCAACCTGAATCTTGGTCATGATGTTTGTGCAGGAATAGAAACCCTGACTAAGACAAATAGTATAGATGCGTCTTGAAGTAGAGCTATTCTCCATTTTGTGAGTAACCACCAAATTGATTTCCAAGGTGGTTGTACAAGTTTGCATTCCCACCAGCAATGACGTAGTGTTCTTGATGCACATCCTTGTCAGCATGTGGTTTCTCTTGAGTTTTTAAGAAATTAATTTATTTTTATCTTTATTTATTCATGTTATATCCTGTTCACTTCCATGTACCAGTCAGCCTCTCCTATAATCCTTCTGCAAACCTCCCTTTCCTTCTCCTCTGAATTGGTGAGGGCCTCTGGTTATCCTTCCCACCCAGGCACTTCAAGACTTGCGAGACTAGGCATTTCCTTTCCCGCTGAAATCAGACAAGGCAGTCCAGCTAGTAGAACATATTCCCCATGCAGGTAACGGCTTTTGAGATAGCCCCTGTTCCTGTGGTTTGGGACTAAACATGAAGACCAAGCTGCATATTTGCTAAATATTGGCAGAGAGGTCTAGGTCCAGTGCATTTTTTTTTGCTTGGTGGTTCTGACTCTGAGAATTCCTAGGGTCTAGTTTAGTTGACTCTATTGGCCTTCCTATGGAGTTCCTATTCTCTTCGGGGCTCACAATCCTTCCTCCTATTGCTTTAGTCTCCAAGGTCCATCAACTGGTTTTGGTTGTGGGTATCTGTATCTGTCTGAGTCAGCTGCTGGGTGGTGCCTCTCAGAGGACATGTACAGGCTTTGAAGCAAGACCTAATTATTCTTTAAATTTCCTCAGTGTCAGTTGTTATATCTCCCTTTTAATTTTTCATTTTGTTCTTGATTTTTTGGGGGGTGTAGTGTCTGTCTTTTGGTTTGACTAGGGTTTGTCTATCTTGTTGATTTTTACAAAGAACCAGCTTTTGAATTCGTTGATTCTTTGTATTGTATTCTTTGTTTCTGATTTGTTTCAGCCTTGATTTTGATTATTTCTTGCCTTCAACTCCCCTTTGGGGTGCTTGCTTCTGTTTTTCTAGAACTCTCAGGTGTATCTTTAAATTGATGGTATGACAATTTTCTAATTTCTTTATCAAGGTACTTAGTGCTATGAACTATCCTCTTAACACTGCTTTCATTGTGTCCTATAAATGTGTCTATTTTCTGCCTTCATTTTCATTGAATTCTAGAAAGTGTTTAATTTCTTTCTTTTTTTTCTTCACTGACCCAGAGATCTTTGAGTGGAGAGTTATTCAATTTCCATGAGGGGGAAGGCTTTCTGATGTTCTTGTTGTTGTTGATTCTAGCTTTAATCCATGGTGGTCTGATAAGATACAAGGAGTTATTTCAATTCTCTTGTATCCTTGAGACTTGATTTGTGACTGATTATATGGTCAATTCTGGAAAAGGATTCATGAAGTGTTGAGAAGAAAGTATATTCTTTTGTGTTTAGGTGAAATATTCTTTAGATGTCTTTTAGGTCCGTTTGATTCGTAATGTCTGTTAGTTTCGTTATTTCACTGTTTAATTTTTTGTCTGGATGACCTGTTGATTGGTGAGAATGGGATGTTGAAGTTTTCCACTAACAGTTTGTGGAGTTGGACATGTGATTTAAGTTTTAACAGTGTTTCTTTTACAAAATGGTTCCCAGTGTGTTCTAGGGTATAGATGTTCATAATTGAGATATTATCTTGGTAGATATTTCCTTTCATGAATATGAAGTATACTTCCCTGTCCCTTTTGATTAATTTTGATTGAAAGTCTATTTTATTAGATATTAGAATAGCTACTCCAGCTTGCTTCTTAGGTTTGTTGGCTTGGAAAACTGTTTTCCAGTTCTTTACTTTGAGGTATTGTCTTTCTTTATTGTTGAGGCTTTTCTTGTGTGCAACAAAATGATGGGTCCTGTTTTCTCATCCATTCTGATATTGGGAATTGATTTTGAGAGATACTAATGACCAGTGATCACTATTTCCTGTTATTTTGATGCTGGTAGTATTAGTGTGTATATGCTTATGTGTCTTTCCCTTGGTTTTGATGGTAAGGAATTACTTATTTGGTGTGTTTTCTTGGATACGCTTATCCTTGTAGTTTTGATGTTTTCTTCCTGTATTTACTGTAGAGCTTGATTTGTGGGTAGATATTGTTTGAATTTGATTTGGCTTAAAATATCTTGTTTTCTCCATCTATGGCGATTGAGAGTTTTGTTGGGATAGTAATCGAGGTTGGCATCTGTGGCTTCTTAAAAGTTGCAAGATATCTGTCCAGACACTTCTAGCTTTTAGAGGCTCTTTTGGAAAATGTGGTGTAATTATGATAGGTCTGCCACTGTGTGTTCCTGCCCATTTTCCCCTGCTGCTTTTAGCATTCTTTCTTTGTTTTGTAGATTTTGTCTTTTGATTGTTATGTGCTGGGAGGATTTTCTTTTCTGGTCCATTCTAATTGGTTTTCTGTAAGCTTCTTGTATGTTTATAGGAATCACTTTCTTTAGGTTGGGAAAGTTTTCTTCTATAATTTTGCTGAAAATGTTATCTGGGACTTGGACCTGGAACTTCTCCCCTTCTTCTATTTGATTATTTTTTGGTTAGGTCTTTTGCTGTATCCCAGATTCCTGGTTGTTTTGTGTTAAAAAATTTTTGTATTTAACATTTTCTTTGACTGATGTATCAATTTATTCTATTGTATCTTCTACACCTGAGATTCTATTTTCCATCTCCTATATTCTGCCGATAATGCTTGCTTCTGTTGTTCTGGTTTTCTTCCCTAGGCTTTCTGTCTCTAGGATTTCCTCAGTTTCTATTTTCTTTATTGCTTGTATTTCCACTTTCAGGTCTTGTCCAGTTTTATTTATTTTCATCACCTGTTTAATTGTATTTTCATGTATATCTTTAAGGGATTCATTTTTTCCTCTTTAAAGACCTCTATCTATTAGATTGTATTTCCCTATAATTTTAAAGAAATTTACTCCTTTCTGCTTTAAAGGTCTCTATGTCCTTTTTTTTTTTTTAAATTGTGTATATTTGCTTACAAATTTAATTATTTTATTTTTAAATGCTGAATATTCTGTTTTGTAAATGTACACATTTTTCTTTTTTATTATTTTATTTCTTACATTCCAGACATTGCCCTCCAACCCCCCCCCCACAGTTCTTTATCCCATTTCCCCTCCCATTTGTCTCTAAGAGGATGATACTCTTCTGCTTCTTGGCCTTCTCCTTCCCTGGGCACTCAAGTTTCTACAGGATTAGGTACATCCTCTCCAACTGAGACCTTCAAAGGCACTGCTAGAGGCTAATGCTCTATCAACTTTATAACATTGGATTTATGATCATTTTCTTGTGCTTCAGTTGCAATTGGATATCTTGGCTTCTTGTAGAAGGTTAGCTGTACTCTGAAGGTATCATATTGTGCTGGCTTTGTTGATTCTGTTCTTTGAAGGACCTTTATTCATCAGAATGGGTTTTGTCACTGGATGTTCTTCTTTCAGTTCTTGGGGGGATTAACCTCTGTGGTCCTGGTGTGGCAGGCCTTTGATGGCTATCCTTGGGTTGTATGGTTCTGGATCTGGAGGTCTGTAGGGTTCAGGATCTACAGGTCTGTAAAATTCAGGAGTTATAGATCTGATGAAAGTGGGCAGAGAGAGGTGGCAGGAGAATGGATACAGACAGGGTAGCAGGTTGCTCAGGGCAGCTTGGCTTGTTCCAGAGGGCTCAGTAAGCAGGGACAATGAATGAGGGATGGGAAGCTTACTTGTATGGTTCAGGCTCAGTAAATGTGATGACACTGGAGGAGAGATGGCAGTGGAATCCTATAAGAATTCTTTAAACAATAAATTTTAAGCATAGACTACGTATATGGTTAATCTTCCTTGATTCTTTGAACAAAGTAACTTGACTACATGATCAATCCACAATGTTTCCGTGCTGTCATCAAGCTTGGCCCCTGGCAAAGGTCATATGCTCAGGGTAACAGTTGTTGCTTAATGAAATGTATTTTTAGAGCTTAGATGGCCTAAAGCATGAAATATTTGCTGTCAAAGAAGCAGAACAAGAGTGAGGATTTCAGGAATGCACCCAAAGATGTGATAGTGCTTATCAGCAATCACAGCTCAATACAGAAAGAGGAATGACTGCGAGTATCCATAGACTTCATGGCATCTAGCTTGTAAAGTGTAGTTGGGAAAAAAGAGACCTTACCACAATGAGGGTGACCTGCATAGTTCTATGCGGCATACAGCTTCAATAATGTAAATACTGCTTTATGCAAAGATTATTTACATGCGTAATTTTATGCTCTTGTACCTGTGTGAAGACACTGACAAAGGGAACAACCCTTAAGCCAACAAAATGCATAGTGAATTTTATCACCTGGCACTGAGAACTATGTCAGCACACTGCAGACTATGATAGTTCAAAGTTCAAGGAAATAAATAATATTACTTTATGCATATTATTATTTACAATGCACTAAAATAAATTATGTTTCTTTCTTTCTTGTATAATTAATAAGTAATTTTGTCTCCTCCATTCCCTTAGATGGTATGTTGTTCTATAACCAAGCATAGGATAATACAGGGCAGCCCTACATCAGTGGTCCCTATAGCAATAAGGAATGAAATAAATGCTCAACACCAAAATGATTTTGATGTATTCTCTGAGTAATATAAATACTCAATTATTAAGTATATAATTACAACATCTTATAAGAATTTGTGATTGTTCACCAACAGATATGGAACAGTGTGTGAGCGGTTATGTTAAGTATGCCAACTTAGAGCAAACTCACTGCTTCCAAAGAGCTGTGTCATTTCTGGCTCATGAAGATCCATTGGGGATTGCTCTGAGCTCCATGGCCTTGTGCTTCTCTGTCCTCACAGTTCTAGTACTTGTCACTTTTGTAAAGTACAAGAATACTCCCATGTGAAGGCCAATAACCACATCCTTAGCTACATCCTGCTTATCTCTCTCATCTTCTGTTTTCTTTGCTTATTGCTCTTCATTGGACATCCCAACCAGGCCACCTGCATCCTGCAGCAGACCACATTTGGAGTATTTTTCACAGGGGCGGTTTCTACTGTGTTGGCCAAAACAATAACTGTGGTCATGGCTTTCAAGCTCACTACTCCAGGAAGAAGGATGAGAGGAATGCTGGCATCAGGAGCACCTAAATTGGTGATTCCCATTTGTACCTCAATCCAACTTGTCCTCTGTGGAATCTGGTTAGTAACAACTCCTCCCTTTAATGACAGAGATGCACAATCTGAACATGGGAAGACAATCAATGTTTGCAGCAAAGGCTCAGTCATTGCCTTCCACTTTGTCCTGGGATACGTGGGCTCCTTGGCTCTGGGGAGCTTTGCTGTGGCTTTCTTGGCTAGGAACCTTCCTTACAGGTTCAATGAAGCCAAGTTCCTAATGTTCAGCCTGCTGATGTTCTGCAGTGTGTAGATCAACTTCCTCCCTGTCTACCATAGCACCAGGGGAAAGGTTATAGTAGTTTTGGAGGTCTTCTCCATCTTGGCTTCTAGTGCAGCCTTGCTAGGGTGTATTTTGTCCCAAGTTTTGTCTTATTTTAGTTAGATCAGATTCAAATTTTCTTCAGCAGTACAAAGATAAATTTCATTATTGAAACTTCAGTAGGTTTAAAATGTTAGATGGTACTCAACATATCTTCTGGGTTTGTCTTAACAAAAGTACTACTAAATCATACCAAAAAAATTAAGTAATATACTAAGAGCATACTAACACAGCAGGATAACACTGCCTAATGAAATACCAATGACTAAGGCTCAGTAGAAAATGGATTCATTCTTGCACACACAAATCTCAAATTTGAGAATAGGGAATCTCAGTTGAGGAATGACTGCCAGCAATTTGACATATATATGTGTTTAAGCCATGTTCTTACTTAATGATTAAGGTAACCCAACTGTTTGTGAACAGTACCACCTGTAGGCATATTGTTCTGAGAATTATAAGAAAGAGGATTTTAGACAACTTGGACGTGACAGCAGTAATGAGCATTATTCCAAGGACCCTAATTGGGCTCCTGCATCCATGTTCTTGCCTTGGTTTCATTCAATTGACTGTGACCAAGGTACACAGGAAAATCAACACTTTTTTCATATGTTGCTTTTGAGCATAGTTTTTTGTTACAGCAACAGAAACTAAATGGTTCCTTGTCTCATTAATGATTTGGAATATCATAGATGACTGATGCAATAAAAAGAACCAATTTGAAAAGTGAAACAAGAGCGAATTTCCATAGAGTGTGGATCATAGTGGCAGCATTGCATATTGTTGATGGCCATCACAGAGGAGCTGACTTTTGGAGTAGCTTTACAAAGTATTATGAAGATGTCAAAAATATAAGTAACATATTAAAAAAGGTACAGTATATGAAAAGGACAATGGTGTTCAGATTGTGTCTGCAATATAAGGCTCTTGTACTTCATATGAAATCACACATTTTAACATGAAATGAATGTGTTTTATTCAGTGAGAAATATCAGTAGTGAAAATAATATCATATACAATGACCTTTATCACAATAAGGTCAGTGAATTCTGTGAACATATAATTCACTCTAGATGAAGAGTCTCATTATAAATTTTATAAGGATGAGAGTTCTTTAATCTTATTTGAGTTTCATATTACACACACAAACAGACACACACATATAAAGACGCACATTATTATTTTTGAACATCTGTTGTTGAATTCAGTGTCATTTTTCTCTTAAAGTATTGTTTGTTACTTTATTTTTAAGTGCTATTTTGTAGTTTGTTTTTTTACATTGTAATTTAACTGTTGTTGCTTTACATTTTCTGTCTGTAAAATATCCTTTGTACCCCTTTCTGCAATTCTAAAATGCACATGGCATCTTATTTCATTAACACTTCCTAAATGCCCATGAGTATTTGTATATATGTATATATTTTGAAATAAATTTGTAGAAACCACGTAAAATTGCATGGATTTATATTCTAATTATGTGGTCATTATTTGGTATTACATGGACAATCTTTATTTCCTTTCCTGGCGATGACAACCTTACATTCCTTGATTTACAGTTTCCTGTAAATTCCTGCGTTTGGTATGCTCATTGTTGTGTTCCTTCTTCAGATCATAATTTGGGTGTCATTTGGTAAGACGTCATGGTCTACCTATGTCATTCCTAGAAGATATATGTTCACAGCCAGCTTCCACATCCTTTGACTCTCAAGATCTTTCCTACCATCTTCTTCACTTTTCCCTGATCATTGGATGAGGGAAAAAATTGTAAGAGAGTACATTGCTTGTTTTTACTTATACATGTAGAATTGGAGGAATCTTTTTGGTGTGGGTCCCACTTGGTTTTTATTCCCTTTCCCTTTTCCTCTGGTTGCATGTGATGTACTTTATAGCAACTTGAAATCTAGGCATCATAGGTAAAGTTTCTTGTTGGGGACCAGCTTAACTTGTCTATATCTGATAAAATTAAGTCAGGATTGTCTTCCAGAGTATCTCCTTACTACCAGTTTGCATAGAGCAGCAATGCCACTCAAGGCTCAGGGATCTGTGTGGGAAAGCATGTCAATAAATACAAGGGGCCGAAGTGTTAGGTAACTTCATGGAAACAGTATCATCAAAACACAAAAGGACTGATGATTGCATGAACTCATAGAGAATTTCTCATCATTCATAAGAACGGCACAAGTTAAATTCATACAGTATTCCAGTACTAAGAAGGGGGCATGGACAACTGAAAACACATTATTAATTAAGAATAGGTGGTGGTGCCTGTCAAAGAACATTCTTCTGTTATGTTGAACTTCAATATAATTAACATCCATGTTCTGTATATTGGTGTTACATCACCTGACAAGGAAATTGAGGAAACAAAACAAAAATATCCACATAAATGCTTTCTCAACAGAATAAAAATATCAGTCATGATAGAATCCTGTATTGTGCAACTGGTAATGTAGCCCTAGCTGATATTTATAACAACCTCCCCCTAGAACTCATTTGTAGTTCCTCCATGCTCCTCTGCAAGCACCTCAGCAAGTTGTGACCACTTTCCTAGAACAGTGACCCATATGTATATTTCTGATGTATCTTTGGCCTTTGTCATCCTATCTGGATTAGGCTGCTGCATTTTCCAGTTTACTTTAATGAAAAACTTGTTAGCACCAAGAGATATCCTCAGGGATCTTCTGCACTCCAGACATAAAATGTGTAACAAACTTTGTGGGCACACTGTTTCACTTCCCTGACTGTGAAGTAAGTTTGTTGATCAGTTGCAACAGTGTGTTATATACTGTGGTGGTGATTAAAGCATTCTCCAATTGCATGTAACCATTCTGTAATATTGTGGATTTGGGAGAAGCATTACATGCAGGAAAGATAATTCCACAGTCAGAAAAGTATCTGCCCCAGTAAGGAAGTATTATCCTTTTAGAGAGGAAGCAGTTCAATATAGTCAACCTGCAACCAGGTTGTTAGCAGGTAACCCTGGGGAATGATGCCACATCTGTGGCTCAGTATTGGTCTTTCCTGTTGATAGATCTGGCACTCAGCAGCAACTGTTGTCAGGGAAGCCTTGTATAACCTCTATGTTTTCCATTATGATCACTTTTTATGGGCCACTTGGGCAATGATAGAGATAGCTTGGGAAATAGGAAGACATTACACAGAATGGGTCTTCTATTTTCTTGATTAATAAGCACATCCACAGCTAAGGTCACCTTTTGAAGAGCCTTTACATGGGGGCACAATATTTTCAAATACTTTGACCATGTGTTGAGATCTATCCACATGCTTCTTCCTTGGATATCTTTCTTACCAATGTTCTTTTTTTCCATTTAATTTCTTTAATTTAATTTTTACAGTTTTACTTCTTGTTTGTGAATTTCATACCATGTACCTCACAGTTAATTTGATAAAGATATGTAAACTATTGTGGTGGTTAGTTTTTGTCACCTTGAAACAAATTAGAGTCACTTTGGAGGTACGAATATGAACATATCTTTAGGGAATTTGCTTGATTAATGATCAATGTGGCAGAACCCAACCCAATATGGGCAGTGGTATACTTAACCATACAGGCCTGCTCAGAATAGAAAAGCAGGTTGAGCAACCCAGTAATTTGTATTCCTCCAAGATCTCCTTCAGTTTCTACCTAGGTTTTCCCTATGCCAGAGTATAACTAAAAAGCACAATGAATCATATTATTCTCCAAGTTGCTTTGGTCAGTGTTTTAGCACAGCAACAAAAATCAAACTAGAACATGTTGCCAAATTTGATGCAAATCAAGGATTGCATCTTAAGCACAAAACAAAACATTTAAAGTGTTTTTACATTTTTTTCTTTTTAATGAAAATATACTGATCAAGCCAGGCATGGTGATACATGACAGTAATCAGCTCAATTAGGAATCTGAGGGAAGAATGGATTATGAGACATTGTCACAAAAAAGAAAGACACAGCCAGGCTCTGTGTTCCTAGATCTTTTCTGGTATTTGTTAACATCTGTTCCTTTAAAATGAATACAAATATATACAAAGATTCTCTGTTTGGGGATGGAGAGATGATTTGGTGATTAAGGGAGTATGGTTGTGAGGCACACAACAGCCTATAAATCCTGCTCTTTGGTCTTTTGTTCCCTCTTCTGTCATCTCTGTGGCAGTGCATTCATGGATGCATGAGTCTCTCCAGCACACATACTTGATTTAAACTAAAAGGGGAAAACAAAACAAAACAAAACAAACAAACAACAACAAAATACTATTAAAAAGTTCTCAGTTTTACTTTCTTATAAGGGAAGGTCTTCTATCATATTTTAGGCTTAATTTCAAGAATTCATACTAATCTTGTACGTCCAATTTTCTTGCCTAGGCATCCCCAGTGATCGGGATTATGGCATGCAACTGCATACATCCCAGATTTACTTCCTAATGTGAACAAACAATTCCACATGTTAACCACAAAAACTAGAAAAACAACAGCAGCCACAGTCACATAAAGTTTCTTTGGGAACATATTTTTTGCTGCTGGCAAATCCCTATAATCCCTGTCAGAAGGAGGCTCAAGGGAAGCCTACAAGTTAGTCAAAGACATTTTCTGCTACACAGTGAACTGAGGAACAGTGTGGGTGATGAGAGATCATCTTAAAACTCAAAACAAAGATTTTTTGGGCTTTGAATATTTCCTTTTCTTATGGTAAGCATTAGGCTATAAGGCTTGGTGACTTCTAGAATCTTCTGGAACCAACACCATCACTTGTTGTCTCACTCAAGACCCTGGTATTAAAAATAAAAACCAGAGCTCCCCCTCGAAAACTCTATCTGCCACCCTATTTTGTTTCTATTCTTTCTTTTGGGTATCATCTCTGCATTATTAATTCTTTTCTACAATTTCAAATCAAATTCAAGATTTTTGAGAGAGGCTTTAAAATACCAATTTTCAACATGTGGGCTACAACCCCAATGGTGAATGTTTTAAATTAAATTATTTTATTTATTTGCATTCCAAATTTTGCCCCCTTCTTGGTCTCCTGATCAGATTTTTCACCCCATCCCTTTCCACTTTGCTTCTGAGAGTATGTTCCCCCACTCACCCACGACCCTATCCCACAAACCCTAGCTCATGATCGCTAGCAACCCCTATCTATGGGGCATCAAGTCTCTACAGGATTTTACACATCTACTTTCACTGCAGCCAGACAGGCAGTCCTCTGCTACATATGCACTGGGGGCCATGCACTAGCCCTTGTATGCTCTTAGGTTGGTGGATTAGTCTCTGGGAGGTCTGAGGGTTCAGGTTAGTTGATAGTTTTGTTCTTCTTATGGAGTTTCCATCCCCTTCCTCTCTTTCATTCCTTCCCCTAACTCTTCCATAGTTGTCTCCATACTCACAACAACAAAAAGGATAAATCAGCTGGCTTTTATAACCAAGTTATTCATCTCCTTCCTTTCCAATGCCAAGAAAGAAGAGTTCAACGCCTTTAATTATGGAGACAGTTCCATTGAGCAGTTCCAATGAGCGCACAAGTACAAATGGGGTCAGGGTACGGTGTGGTTGTTTGCAGTTTGTTAGAAAACAATATTTAATTGTTTGATAGAATGTTGAAGGAGGCAAACACAATTCTAAGACTGCCAATGTTTGTGTATGTAGGAGACCAGTTTACAGAAGAGATCCTCAACATGTGGTGCACCCCACAGTACCATTTATCAATAACAGCTGTGTATTGTGTCCTATCTGGAGGGAGGAGTGACACCTGGAGAGCAGAGGCTGAGTGTGCAATAAACATCCTACAAGACATGGAACAACCCACCTAGTCCTACCACAGGCATTTCAACCCACTGAGCCATTGCTCTTCTCTGTCCCCCTCTGGTTTATACCTCATAACAATTTTTTGGTAATGGAAGAAGGAAACAGTGCCACTGGTCAGGTGGGGTTCCTGGGTCCCTGAATCCCGCTGGTCCCAGTTACTTCCAGTGTTGGGACAGATGTTGCATCCTCCTCACCTCTGATCCTATGATCCAGTATATTTTTTATTGTATTTCCATTTCATTAATTTCAGACAAGTCTCTGGTTATATATTTCTATTGACTTTTATTTGGTGCTGTATGTTCCTGCTTTTTGTTGTTGTTTTACCCAAAAACTCAAAGAGAACCATAAAACATTCATATAAAATCTCTCTCTCTCTCTCTCTCTCTCTCTCTCTCTCTCTCTCTCTCTCCTGTCTTCCAGTAAGTGTTTACATTTGTAAACTTTTCCCACTCACTTATGTTCATTGTGTCCCATACATTTTGGAACATTGATTTTTGACTGTCCAAATTTTCTTCTTGATTGCATCATTTACATGATTATTATGCTGTAGTATGTTATTTAGCTTCCATGAGCTTGTACACTTTGCTTTTCATAACAAATTTGTTAATTCTTTGAGAATTTTACATAGTGTATTTGAATCATATTCACTCTCTTTCCTCAATAGTTTCTGGATCTACTTCAACTCCTTAACAGTGAATTTCAAGTTCTTGTATTTAATTAATCTATGAAGTCTAATAATTCTTGCCCATGAACTAAATTAAATGTGCCTATGTATATGACTGAGATACTGAAAACCAGGTGGTGATTTCCTATCTTTGGTGAGAACATATTTTCAATTGGAAAAGGAGAAATGCTTCTAGAGAGGGCTGATACTAAGGGACACAAAGCAAAGATGTGGAGTTAATTCCACAGAAACATCCATATAATAATGGGCCTGATCCAGATAATAAACACTGCACAGAGTGGTTAACATTCATTACTTGAAGGCTACAATCTCATTATGGGTATGAAAAATCATTTAGAAAACACAACTTCCTGCCAGGCGGTGGTGGCACATGCCTTTAATCCCAGCACTTAGGAGGCAGAGGCAGGTAGATATTTGAGTTCGAGGCCAGCCTGGTCTACAGAGTGAGTTCCAGGACAGCCAGGGCCACACAGAGAAACCCTGTGTCAAAAAACCAAACCAAAACAAAACAAAACAAAACAAAACAAAAAACCAAAAAAACCCATAACTTCCTATAATTTCCTGTATCTTCTTTCTAGGTTTTCTGGAAGAAACTTATTACACTATTCACATGAAACAAGAATTCTAGACAGAGCTATATATTTTGAACACTACTGATGGAGTAAATCATTTATAAGTTCATGATTGATTTGTGGGGAGCTAATTATGACTGATCCAGGACCTGCAATCTAATTCCCAAACCACCACCATCAACTCTTGCCATAAGACTTTATTAATAATTGTACTCTCCTTACATCTATACTGTGTTTATGACAGATCACATTAGATGCTGATATTTAATCTTCAAGTTTCAAAACTTTTTACACATGTTGATCAAGGTTTTTTTCTCCCCAAATGATTCCCAAATACGTCCCACCTCTCTACTCATCCAGCTTTATGTTCTATCTCAAATCACAAATGGAGGCAACCCTGGAGATGGAACACCTAGGAAAGAGATCAGGAATTACAGGTGCAAACATCACTAACAGAATACAAGAAATGGAAAAGTGAATATCGGGGTAGAAGATACAATAGAAGATATTGACACATTGCTCAAAGAAAATACAAAGTGTAAAAAGTTCCTATTCCAAAACATCAAGAGAAATTGAGACATAAGGAAATTAACAAACCTAAAAATAATAGAAAAAGAAGACTCCCAGTCCAAAAAACCAGAAAACATCTTCAACTAATTCATACAAAAAACTTCCCTATTCTAAAGAAAGAGATGGCCACAAGCATATAAGAAGCCTATAGAACATCAGATAGATTGAACCTATAAAGAAAATCCTCCCACAACATGATAATCAAAATACTAAATATACAGAACAAAGAAAGAATATTAAAAGCCATAAGGGAAAGGGGGAAAGTAACTCACAAAGGCAGATTTATCATAATTATTCCTGATTTCTCAACAGAGATTCTAAAAGCCAGAAGATCCTGGACAGATGTCATCCACAATGTAAGAGAATACCAATGTCATTCCAGGCTGCTATATCCAGCAAAACTCTATTCCAGGACAAAACCAAATTTAAAGATCTTTATACTAATCCATCCCAATAGAGGATACTAAAAGCAAAACTCCAACTCAAGATGGGTAACTACACCAAAGAAAACACAAGAAAATAAACATCTCACAACCAACCCAAAAGAAGAAATTCACACGCACACATGCACACACACACACACACACACAAACACACATACACCATATCACCTCTAACAACAAAAATACCATCAAACTAACAATCATTGATCATTAATATCTGTGAACATCAATGGACTCAATTTCCCTATAAAAAGAAAATGCAGGCTATTAGACTGGATATGTAAACAGGATACATTCTGCTTCATCCAAGAAACATAACTCAGTGACAAAGAAAAACAAAACCTCAGAGCAAAATGTTGGACAAAAGTTTTCCAAGCAAACAATGCAAAGAAACAAGCTGAAAACACTAATATCCAATAAAAAAGAGTTTCAACCAAAAGTTATCAAAATAGAGGGGGAAAGACATTTCATATTCATAAAAGGAAAAGTCCACCAATTAGAAATCTCAATGCTGAACATCTATGGCCCAAATTCAAGGACACCCACATTGGCAAAAGAAACTCTACTAAAGCTTAAAACACATATTGAAACTCACACAATAATAATGGGAGACTTCAACACCCCACTCTCACCAATGGACAGATCATGGAAACAGAAACTAAACAGAGACACAGTGGAATTAAAAGAAGTTATGAGCCAAATAGATTTAACAGATATATACAGAACTTTTCACCCCCCCAAAAAAAGAATACACATTCTTCTTAGCACCTCACGAAACCTTCTCTAAATATGACAGTATGAGACAAAAAAACAAGCTTGAACAGATACAAGAAGCTTGAAATGAGCCCTTCCATTCTATCAGATCAACAAGGACTAAGGATGGACTTCAACAACAACAAAAGCAAAGAATCCCACATGTACATGGAAACTGAACAATTTGCTACTCAATGATAACTTTGTCAGGGAAGAAATAAAAAAAGAAATTGAAGACATTCTAGAATTCAGTGCAAATGAAGGCAGAGAATACCCAAATGCATGGGACACAATAAAGCAGTGGTAAGTGGAAAATTCATAGCACTAAATGCTTTCATACAGAAATTGGAGAGATCATCTACTAGCAACTTAACAGTGGAAATGAAAGCTCTAGGCTAAAATGAGACAAACATGCATAAATGGAGAAGATGGTAGTATATATTCAAACTCAAGTCTGAAATCAACCAATATTAAACAAGGAGAACACTACAACAAATCAACAAAACCAAAAACCCAAAACTCGTTCCTTGAGAACATCCACAAGATAGATAAAACCTTAGCTGCAATAATTGAAAGTCACAGAGATAGCATCCAAAATTAAGGAAATCAGAAATGAAAAGAGAGACATAACAGAAATGGGGGTCATTAAAAAAAATCCTGAGGTCTTATTACAAAAGCCTATGCTCTACACAACTAGAAATTCTTGATAAAATGGATGATTTTCTGAACAGATACTACATACCAAAGTTAAGTCAAGATCAGATAGACTGTTTAAACAATCTCATAATACTTACATAATAGAAGCAGTCATTAAAAATCTCCCATCAACAACAACAGAAATCCTATGGCTGGATGGACTTAGTACAGAAATCTATCAAACCTTCAAAAAATTACTAATACCAATACTACGCAATGTATTCCACAAAAAAAACCAGAACACTACCTAATTCATTCTGTGAAACCACAGTTACTCTGATAGATGAACCAAAGGCTCAACAAAGAAAGAACTTCAGATTGTTTTCATTTATGAACATTGATGCAAAATACTCAATAAATTCTGGCAAACAAAATATAAGTACCCATCAAAACCATCATTTACCGTGATCAAGTAGTTTTTATCCAGGAATGAAGGGATGGATCAGTATATGAAACACCATCAATGTAATCCACTAGAAACCAGTTCAAAGAAAAATCACATTATCATCCCGTAAGATGCTGAAAATGCCTTTGACAATATCCATAAAGTCTTCATGTTAAAAGTCTTATAGCGGGAAACTTCCGCCTGGGACACTAGGATTCCATAGACAAGCAGCTCCGGGAGGAACGCAGAAAAGCCCATAGCAGAGGCAAAGCGTCCCCAGAGCTCACTGACTCTGCGCGCTTTCTGCGGGCCACAGAGACTGACGGCCAGCAGCTTCCGGCGACGGCCGGAAACCTCAGCTTGGGCCACAGGGCCCCACAGCTAATCAGCGCCGGGACAAAGATCCCTCTCAGGCCACCACAAGACCCAGCAGAGGGCCAAAGACACGCCCCACAGCTCACC
>CM052703.1:131531487-131552959 GCA_028551405.1 Uromys caudimaculatus | reverse complement strand
TGGGCCTGAGGGTCCTAGTGGCCCCAGTAAAAGGGAATGTCAAGGTGGGAATATGGGAATGGGTGGGCGGGTGGGCAGGAGGAGGAATCCCCTCACAGAGGCGGGGAGTGGGAGGGGACACGGGGTTTCCAAAGAAAAGGGGAATCATCGGAAATGTAAAGAAAAAAAAAAAAAGTCTTATAGCAATCAAGAAGTCATGGCACAACATAAACATAATAAAAGCAATATTCACCAAACTAACAGCTAGCATCAAATTAAATGGATAGAAACCAGAAGCAATCCCACTAAATTCAGGTACAAGAAAATAGTTCCCACTCTTTCTCTATATATTCAGTATAGTGCTTCAAGTTCTAGCTAGATCAATTAGACAACAAAAGAGATCAAGGGGATACAAACTGGAAAGTAAAATGTCAAGACATCACTATTAGCAGATGGTATGACACTACACATAAGCAATCTTTAAAATTTTACCAGAAAACTCCTATACCTGATAAAC
The DNA here is from genome assembly GCA_028551405.1 of Uromys caudimaculatus. Taxonomy (NCBI): domain Eukaryota; kingdom Metazoa; phylum Chordata; class Mammalia; order Rodentia; family Muridae; genus Uromys; species Uromys caudimaculatus. Next base: position 131,552,463 of record CM052703.1, on the reverse strand, counting down.
AACTTCTTCAAAGCAGCTGGTTATAAAATAAACTCAAACAATTCCGAAACCTTCTTAATAGAAATGATTAATGGGCTGATTATAAAATTAGGGAAACAACACCCATCACAATAGCCATAAATAATATAAAATAGCTTAGTTTAACTCTAACCAAGCAAATGAAAGACCTCTATGACAAGAACTTCAAGTCCTTGAAGAAAGAAATTAAAAAAGACCACAGAAGATGGAAAAATCTCCCATGCTCATTAATTGACAGGATTAACGTAGAGGAGATGGCGATCTAACCAAAAGCAATCTATAGATTTGAAAAAATTAGTATCAAAATTCCAGCAAAATTCTTCACAGATATGTAAAGAGCAATTCTCAACTTCATATGAAAAAAAATCCAGGATAGTCAAAACATTTCTGAACTATAAGAGAACTTCTGAGGTAATCACCATCTCTAACCTCAAGCTCTACTACAGAGCAATAGTGATAAAACCACATGGTATTTGTACAGAGACAGACATGCAGATCAATTGAATAGAATCAGAGACTCACAAGTAAACCCACACACCTAGAGACACTTGAGCTTTGACAAAGAATCCAAAACCATACAGTAGAACAAGAAAGCATCTTCAACAAATGGTGCTGGTCTAACTGGAAGACTTCATGTAGAAGATTTAAAATTGATCCTTATTTATCACCTTGAACATAGTTGCACAAAGATCACAAAGTGGATCAAGGACCTCAACATAACACCAGATACACTGAATCTAATAAAAGAGAAAATGGGAAATAGCCTTGAACACATTAGCATAGGACAAAATTCCCTGAAGATAACAACAATGAACAACAAGAAATCAACAACAATAGCTCAGGCATTAAGATCAACAATTGATAAATAGGACCTCTTGAGACTGAAAATCTTCTGTAAGGCAAAGGAAAGTGTTAATATTAAAAAATAGCAACATACAAATTGAGAAATATCTTCACTAACACAACTTCTGATAGAGGGCTAGTATCCAAAATATACAAAGAACTCAAGAAGTTAGAGTTCTTAAAAACCAAATAACCCAATTAAAAACATGGGATAGGGAGCTAAACAGAGAATTCTCAACAGAGTAATCTTGAATGGCCCAGATGCACTTAAAGACATATTCAAAACCCTTAGTCATCAGAGGAATGCAAGTCAAAATGACCCTGAGATTCTACCTCACACCAATCAGAACTGGAAGATCATAAATTCAAGTGACATCACATGCAGGTGAGTATTTGGAAAAAGAACACTTCTCCCATTGCTGGTGGGATTGCAAACTGGCAGACCCAATCTGAAAAATCAATCTTGCATTTCTTCAGAAAATCGGAAATAGTTCTTCGTGAAGATCCAGATGCACTGCTCCTGAGCATATTCCCAAAAGATGTTCCAGTATACCACAAGGACATGTGCTCCAGTATGTTCATAGCAGCATTTTTGGTAATAGCCAGAAGCTAGAAGCAACTCAGATGTCCCTCAGCCAATGAATGGATACAGAAAATATGGTTCATTTATACAATGGAAAACTGTTCAGCAATTTAATAAGGAACACTATGAATTTTGCAAACAAATAGATGGAACTAAAAAATATCATCCTGAGTGAGGTAACTCAGACTCAAAAGGACCTGAATAGTAGATACTCACTTATAAGTGAATATTAGCCAAAAGTACAGAATATCCATGACATACCCAACAGAATATAAAAGTTTAACAAAAAGGAAAGCCCAAATGAGAACGTTTCTATACCATTTAGAAGAGGGAATAAAATATTCATAAGAAGCAATGGGAGGGAGGCACCTGGTTGGGATCAGTGATGGGAAAGAATATAGAGAGCAGGATCAGGTATGTGGGAAGACAGGAGAAAAGCCCAGAAGGCCAGGATAATGAATGCAAATATGCACCTTCTGTGGTGGGGTTAGGGGTAAGGAGAACCTCTAGAAAATCTCAGGAACCTGGAATGTGAGTGGTTTCCAGGACTCAATGTGGGTGACCTTAGCTGAAGTGTCCAATAGTGGTGAGATGGAACCTTAACAATCCACCTTCAAGAGTTATACAGGGCCCCTAGTGGAGAGATGGGGACACTAACAAATCATCCAAATTTTTGACTCAGAATTGTTCCTTTCTAAAAGTATACAGGAACAAAAAAATGGAATAGAGATAGAAGGAAAAGCCGATTAGTGACAGGCCCAATGCAGAATTCATCCCATGAGAGTCACTAAAGTCTGATATAATTACTGTTGATATGTTATGCTGCAAAAAGAGCCTAGTATGCTTGTTCTCTGAGTGGCTCTACCAGCTGTTGACTGAGAGAGATGCAGATATTTACAGCCAACCATTGAATTGAGGTCCATGTACCAGTATGGAATAGTTAGGAGAAGGTTTTCATGAACTGAAGGGATAGCAACCACATAGGAAGACAAAAGTGCCACCTAACCTGGACCCCTGGGAATTCTCAGAGACAAGTCCAACAGCCAAAGACCATACACCAGCTAGTCAGAGAGCCCTCAGCACATAAACAGAAGAAGCCTGACTGCCTTGTCTGGCCCAAGTGGGAGATGTGTCTAGTCCTGTAGAAACTTGGTGCCCCAGCGTAGGCAGATGCTCAGGCTGCATCTTCTCAGTGACAAGCGCGAGGTTGGGTGGGATGGGAAACTCTAGAAGAGGGGACTGGGAAGGGGGCAACACTTATAATGTAAATAAATAAATATTTAATTAAAAAGAAAGGTTATAAATTCATAAGAGCTGAATAACTCACCACTGAATGAATGCGTGTCAATACAGAGAACAAGAATGGAATTAACAACTTTTTAGAATTTAAGGAAAACACATCTTACCCAAACTTATGTGACACAATGAAGGTGATTATTAAAGGCAAATCCATAGCACTAAGTGTCTACATTTGAAAAAGAGGGATATCACATATTAACAACTTAATAACACATTTAAAATATCTGGAACAAAGAAAAGATATAACATCCCCAAACAAGAGAAGATGGAATGAAATACTCAAACACAAGTTGAAATTAATAAAATAGAAACAAAAAGAAAAATACAAAGAATAAATGTAACAAAGAGTTGCTTCTTTGAGAGAATAAGATTGAATAACTCTTAGCCAAATTAAATAAAAGACAAACAAGAAGATCAAACTCAATGAAATCAGAGATGAAGAAGTGATATAAGAGTAGACAGAGCAGAAATCAGAAAATCATATGGGCATACTTTAAAAACCTGTACAAGTCAAAAAGATCATCCAACATGAGCAAGTAGGCTTCAATCCAAAGAAGCTGGGATTATTTAATATACATAAATTGACAAATATAATCCACCATATTAAAAAATCTGAAAGAAAAAAAAACCACCTGGTTATCTCATGAGGTATACAAAAGGATTTTGACAATCCTACAGCCTTTGGGATAACCAAGCCCAAGAGAGACTAGGGATACAAGCAACATACTTCAACATAATAAAGACACTTCTCAAAAACCCACAACCACTGCCAACCTAATTGAGTAAAACTGACCACAATTCCATTAAAATAAAGAACAAGATAAGATTGTCCACTCCCTTCATACCTATTCAATATTTGATGGCCTAACTAGAATACTAGGACAACTGATGTAGATCAATATAATCCAAATTGTAAAGGAAGAAGTCAAAGCGTTTTTATTTGAAGATTATATAATTATACATATAAGAGACTCTAATTTTTTTAATAAATGAAATTGTATTTACTTAGAAGCATTCAGAATGACAACAAAACAGCCACATTTTTCTTTTTTTTGCAATTACAGAGTGGTATTCAGTTAACAGAACAATTATCTTCATATAAGCTGCATTAGAGACAACTGAAGATGAAAAAAAAAAAACCGAAAGAAAAAATAAAACAAAAACAAAAACCAAACTACTGTCCCCATATATAACTAATTTGTGCTGTGCACCAACAAGAACTTGCTTTAAATTTACATTCAAATTTACAACCCGCCCCCCCCCCCAGACAGGTTAGTGGCTATTGAAAATATGACCAGGACAGGGCTAGCTAAAGACATATTTGGTAGTGTGTTAAGTATTCAAAAAAAAGACAGTGTACAGTTTAAAAATAAATCTAATACAGCCTTACATTTCAATTGTTTTCTTTAAAAGGAGTGAGTTGTGTACAGTGGGGTTAAATGCTTTATAAACAAGAAAAAAAGCCTGCACTAATACCAACTTATTCATCATCATTATTTACTTCCTCTTCCTCTTCTTCCTCCTCTTCCTCATCTTCTTCATCCTCCTCCTCATCTTCCTCTTCCTTTTCTTGCTCTTTTCAGCCTTGACCACCCCCTTTTTCACTGTATCAGGTTTTCTTTAGCTCTGTAGGTAGCAATATCCTTCTTGTACTTCTCCTTCAGCTTGGTGGCCTTTTCTCATAGAGCTGCTTGACATCTGCTTCAGTGTTGTTCCACATCTCTCCTAGTTTCTTTGCAATATCACCAATGGATAAGCCAGATGCTCATCTTTGATTTGGGGCGGTACTCAGAACAGAACAAGAAGAAAGCTGAAGGAGGCCTCTTGGGTGCATTGGGGTCCTTCAACTTCTTTTTTGTCTTCCCTTTGGGTGGGGATGTAGGTTTTCATTTCTCTTTCATAACAAGCCTTGTAAGCTTTTGCCATATCTTCAAATTTCTCCTTTTCTTTAGCAGACATGGTCTTCCATCTCTCTGAGCACTTCTTGGAGAACTCTGAGAAGTTGATAGAAGCATCCAAGTGCTTCTTCTTGTGCTCCTTCTGGTAGGTTTGCACAAAGAATGCATATGAGGACATTTTGCCTCTAGGCTTCTCAGGATCTCCTCTGCCCATGTTTATTTGATTTTCCTCCACGAGGCACAGAGTCACCCATTGCCTGTCTGGTTCTCGCTTGCCCCGGAGCTGTTTCTATTGAGACTCTAAAATTTTTACCAAGAAATTTTACAACTGATAAATACATTAAGCATAGTAGAAGGATATACAATTAATACACAAAATTAGTAGACTTTTTATGCATAAATGACATATGGTCTGTGTGGGACAGCGGTCTGTGGCAGGCAATCTGGCACCTGGTTGAGCATAGGCTGGAAACTCTGGGAGACCCAGTGGAATAATCCATGAGGGACCGAAAAATGTTTTTGCCAATGCTCCTGGAAGACTCCTGTAAAAACAGCTACAGCTTTCACGATCCCTGCAGAGAGGCCTGTCATGTGAGATTTGTCATGTAGGAGCAATGCCAAGTCCTCCCACATGGAAATAAGGTGTCTTGAAGCCCTCAGACCAAGCCAATGGGAAGTATCTGCTGTCAAACCTCTGACCCCTCCCAAACAGAATATTAGACTGTCCCATCCTGTTTAGGGGAGCCCGTCATCCAGAAGGAATAAAGGTGTGAGAACTACTCCTTCATCTGAGAGCTTCTATCATAAGAGCTGTAACACTTCGGCCTGGGAAGAGATCTGCTCTCCCAAATGCCACCAGAAGCTTCCTGTCCGCTGGTTAGTTGGCCTTTTGTGGGCTCAGCCCAGGATGACTCAGCTCAGGGTGGCAGGTGCAGCGTCTTGGTGCAACCAAGGTGACAATTGTGGAAACTGAGGTGGAGGAGATTCCATCCCCGCTCGCGCTCTCCCCTTTGCCTGAACCCTCATATTTGGCCAGGCCAGAGATCCCTGAGGAAGGCTCCCAGCATGCAGGCCAACAGGGAGGTACATTTTTAGAGACTATTTTTAAAAGCAATATCTATGTATATTTACAAGTATATATGCCATAATATCCATATAGTAATGTATATTAGACACACACATATTTTAATGTATGAATATATGCCCAACTGTTAAAGACCAAGTTAAATAACCTTTTTATAAAGGCCTTTGGAATGCATGCTTATATAGTAATACTTGACAGACAATTTAGATAGACAGTGATTCAGGCTCTACATATTGAGATCTTGCCAGTGGTATGAATTGTAAATTCAAGGTAGACCAAGACAATTTGTGCAATCACATTTTTCAATATATGAAATCCATTAGGATACAAATGATAGAATCCAATCTCTCTCACAGTTCAGTTTTGAGAACTGGAACCCAATGTAGTAAAACCAAATTAAATTTTGACATATTTGAATGTATTAAAATAGCAATTGACATGATAATTTTCAGGAGTTCCTAATGCTACAGTAGGAAGAACAGGACAGAATGCCACAGTTTGTGTACCCAGCTACGTATTTCTAATTCATGGCATTGAAGCAGGAAATAAACTTAATGACTTACCTAAAATTGATAATAGAATTATAAAAATTTTCTTCTATAGGTTCCTCAAACATGAAAAGGACAAAACCAGAGTCACTTCCAAAATCTCCATCAACATCTTCATTGTTCTTCATCCTCCAAAAGCAACTGATTTCAGTCAAAGTCCACAAGATGAGAGAAAACTTCAGGAGCAAGAAAGAAATAATGAAAGCACATGGCTTCTTCATTTCTGCTAGGATCTATGGTGGAGTAGTTGTGAAATCCATTTCTTGTGCAGACAAGCATCTCTCACATACACATTTACACCTATGTGTCTGTTTTAAGGCTATTGCTGTATGGATATCCACTTAATTGTATTCTACAGTTCCTTTCCACTCAAACTGTGCCAAGCTCCCTGAATACATCTGGAAAATTCTGGCCTCAAGCTCTGCATCTGTCATCTCAAAACTTTTGTTCAACTCATTTCTGAAAACACGTTATGAAGATCATGTTCTCCATCCTCAGGTGTCATGATTTCATTCATTTCCATGGCATTCACTCCAGGGACAATCTTCTCTTGAGCAGCTCAGTCCAGACTGTGTGTCAACAGCCATATGTATGAACACAATTGGCCATTGTGATAATGGATTTCATCAGAACTTCCATAGTAAGACAAAAGTTGAGAAGGTACTAAAGATCTCATCTCATTCAGACTTTGAGTTTAATCATTGTGTCTTCCGTTGTCTGGTGTAGGGAAGGGCAGTCTCACATGCAACATTGAGCTAGGAGCTGATCATGCTCTCTGTTGTCCATATACTGTTGTATGCTAGTCACGTTTGCAAAATCTCCTCAAACTTCCTGTGATTCCTGTCATCTAGAGAACCTGTGATCATGCTAAATCCAATAGTGGCTGGAATTGAACAGCTTTAACACTTATCCTGTCCAATATCAATACATGTGCAGACATTCAGTGAGTTATACTGCACTTCTCATGCCTGATCTTCAGTCCCTGGTAGTCAGTGCCTTTTGATTAAACATTTCTTCAGCTGACACTTCTTCACATCTCATTCCGAAGATTGAGAATAATTTCATACATTTTACTCAAATGAAATTAAGGAATTTCAGTGTCATTTATGAGAGAATTTTATACCTAATGTTAGTATATATCTTGTTTTTTCATTCACCTCCAAGTTGGTATTTGTTTTGATACAGTACTGCCTTGTATTTCACTGCAACAACACAGGTGTTTGTCTGATATGTGAGTTTATGTAACTTGGTTAGAGTAAAGCAGTTGGAGCACTGAATTTGATTTATAATTTTTTGAACAGCCTTATACTTATGCCCGTCATTGCCACACTGAATTCTATTCTTACTAGAAATGAAGTGGAGTCTTTAACTCCATCTATCCATCATCACTGGATACATTTTCTGGATGGTTGGCACTTCACTAGCTTATAATAGATTCTTTCTGTTGATTTTTTTTCACTTTCTTAGTTACTGTGAAATAGAATTTGCTTCATACATTGGTTGAATTATGTCACTGTCAGCAAAAATATTTTCCAGTACTTTTGAATACTTACTAATTGGGTGACTTTAGTGTCTTGATGCTTGTGATTTTCTATCCTTTCTGTATTCTGGGTAATAATACAATGTCAAAAAGGGTTGAGAATGTACATTCTCTCTATTATGGAGGCTGACTCATTACTCCATTGTGATAGTATCATCCCATGTGGCAGGTATCAAAATGCCACCCTGAGCTGTGGCAGTCTTTTGGGATGTCGTTTGTTGTGCATGAGCATTAGACAGATCCACAAAGTACACATTATAACAAGCCTACTGGTCAGACATTTAGATTTTTCAAAAATATTAAATTGGCTTTGCCATGATTGGTAAATAAACTTCCATATTGTTTTCTCCAGAGACTTCAAGCATGTTGCTTGGGACTCAGATAATGTTACATGAACTAACTTTTTTCCTAAAGCTCATTGACTTGACATGGTAAAAAGAATATACACCACATACCACAGTGTTCTTCTTGATTATCAAGAAAAAGTTTTGGTTTCTTTTTCCCTGTAGGTTATTTTGTTGTCTGGCAATCTTAAGATAGTCACCACAATACTTGATGAGTATTTAAAATGAAATTTTGCTTCCTTGTTTATCAGATATTATTCCATAATCTCCTTCTGGTTTGTTGTCCCTTTATTTCTTCTTGGTATCAGAAATCTGATATGATATTCGGTTATATGGAACATGTGATAGTTTCTATCCCAATTTTATTTCATAGAATAATATTAGAAGAATTCATATTATATTTTTATTACATGTTTGATTTCAATCATTAATGAACCCTTGTGCTCTTTCTTTCTTATTATTAGTTTGATGTTCTTTATTGTTTCTTCAATCACTTGAAATTTGGTTTAATACATCACAGAAGCAAGATTTACTTAAAGCATTAAAACAGTTATGATTATCTGTCATCATCATTCTATGTGGATGAAAAGACTTTCTCTTCCATGACTTAGATATACAATAGCAAAGATCTCATTAATTAGCCACAGATATGTGAAAGGCAACATGATGGCCATCATACATCCATGTACTCAAAACATAGCTTCAGTTTCTTCATTAGAATTAATGGACATCTCAATCTATTAAAATTATTCTGATTTATTTAGGAAATAAACATTCCACTTAATTTATTGCAACAAAATATGACTAGATATTAGTTGATTGCACTTATGATTTTTCATACAATTTGTCAAAATTGCCATGATATGTTACTTCAGTAACACTCAAGATACATATACAAGCAGATATGCTGGTGATGATTCTTTAAAGTTGTCCCTATAAATCCTTCAAACCATGAAACCTAGCTTGTATTCAAGGCTTGATTGTCCCATATGCTGAACCATACTAATATGCAGTTTTAAAAAAGGAATCTCGATATTCTATATAATTTTTTCACCTAAAGGACCTATAGTGCCTGTAACTCCTAGCAGCAACATTCATACCAGCCACTGTGGGTTTTGTTCCATAAAATTGTTTCTTCTTGGAATTCTTTTAATATACATAACATGGCTTCTTTTGAAACTCACTGATAGCCATTTTGTTGTGTCTGAAAAAGTATTTCTCAATTTGTGCACAAAACATTTGTAAGTATGTAAGGAAATACTGTTGTTTCTTTTTACTTTTATTGAAAATAATTCTTTTTACATAATATTATTGTGTTTCCCCCCACTCCTCCCAATTTTTCATCACTTTTTCTCCATATCTACTTTGGTTTTGTCACTTATCAGAAAGAAACCAAGCTTCTAAGGGATTACAATAATTATGATATTATATAGTGTAACATAATATAAATAATTTGAAAGATAATAAGATAAAACAAAAACTCGCACATCAGTAATGGACACAAAAAACAAACAGAAGAAAGACCCTCCCCTCAAAAAACAACATGAAAACAAAAAGGCCTACCCAGTATCACACTCAGATATCCCATAAAAAAACACTTAACTGGAAATGATAATACATATGCACAGAATCTGGGGCAGACTTTTCAATCCCTGTGTATGTTGTCTCAGTTTCTGTGAGTTCATCAGTGTTTTTATCATGTTGATTTAGAACACATAAATTGGTTACATAACACCAAGTGATCAGCCCTGAAATTATATAAATACAAATAACATTATATAAACTAATAAGGTTATACACACACACTCATAAACATACATAAACTTATTTAACAGTAATTAATAAGAAATAACTCATGCATTTGATACAGGGCAAGGATGGGTATTTGAGAATGCTTGGAGGGAAAAAGAGAAGAAAAGAATTATGTAATATTATAATATGAAAACATAAAATAAATAATTTGTAAAAAGTTACGGTTAGCTTTTTAATGGTTACATACTGGTGCCTTATTCCATGTTGCTATCTATTAGACTGAAAAACATTTTAACTCAGTCCCTTACAGTCTAATTTACTGTATATGCTATTTGTTTCCTGCCCCCCAATGATTACTTTTTGTAGATGCACAGACATCTTAACGGTGCTAGGAAGCTCCTACTTGTTGATCAATCTCTCTAGACAGATAGATGTAATTCCCAGTCACATTCAAGAAATTCCACTCCTGAATCCTGGGAAGGAATGTGATTGTAGATAACAACTTTGGTCCTGATTGTAAACTTTCAGGGTGTAAAGAAGGAAATATATGTTTTGACTGCAGGAAATGAGGTGATCACTGATAACATTCAAGAAATGATAACAAGCCGGGCCGTGGTGGTGCACACCTTTAATTCCAGCACTTGGGAGGCAGAGGCAGGTGGATTTCTGAGTTCGAGGACAGCCTGATGTATAGAGTGAGTTCCAGGACAGCCAGGACTATACAGAGAAACCCTGTCTCGAAAAACCAAAAAAAAAAAAAAAAAAAAGAGAAAGAAAAAGAAAGAAAGAAAGAAAAGAAAAGAAAAGAAAAGATAACAAATCATGACATAAAGGCCCAGCACACAGACAATGCTGTCAATATCCATTCCCAAATACCTTTGCTATATTCACAGTATAAACAAAGCAGTTGCCAATAATTAGGGGATGAAATAAATGACATTGGTGAACAAGGCTGCTGAGGAAAGGACACTGCTCTCTATGAACATTATGAACAGATGCAGAATATTGTCTTTTCTGCCTGTGTTCTAGACTCTGAATCAGGATTCCTGTAGCATTCTTTTGACATTACTAAGGGTATGTACCTGAAAGTATTTCAGATGTCTTCCCTCCTATGGTACTTACTGTGAATTTTTCATTCTTATCAAAATCAGAGATCTCAGCTAATCCTCATCTTCCCACCTGATTCAAGTACATCTACAAGGTTTCTTGCTTCTGTAATTACACAGCCATTGAGACTGGCTGAATCTGCTCTGTGTTATTTGCATGTTCTGAAAGTTCAGCTCCGTTTGTTCTAAGGGGCATCTTTCAAGATTTCTCTCTAACACATGGTGAAGTTCAACATTAAATAAAGTGAAAATGTCCACAAAATGAGCATACACCAAGCTTTCCAGATTTAAAGAATGGCAATGGATGACATAGGCTAAATTTAATTTGGAAAATCTGAAAAGCACATGGCTCTTTGTATAGGTAAGATTTAATACAGCATATTTCTTTCAGGAAATTCACTAATCCTTGCTTTATTTTACACTCAGTATCTCCTAACATCTTTCTATTTAGAAAAAGGCACCATAAGCACATGGATTTAGCTTCAGAATGTCACCAACAATGGAGTCAGGATGAGTCATAATGGATCACCTTAGCCAAGAAAGTGGTAAATGTCTGAACTAATGAACAACAGACAATGTCAAGGATTGAATATTTTGGGATCAATTCCTGCCAGGGATCTCTATGGTATCCAGTCTTACTTTATATTGTCATTTCTTTTGATGATAAATGTGACCTAACATGTTGGCACATTCCTTTAATTCATGTATCACAAGGAAGAGATAGGCAGATCTTTTTGAGTTTAAGGCCAGCTCTGTACTCCTAGCAAGTTCTGGGATATCCAAAGTTCTAAAGCAGACCCCATCTCAATGCTCTGTTTATATATAAATGAAATATTTAAATGTAGACCATGATTAATTGTTAGCTTTGCATCAGATATTAACAGTTATTCATATGATATATCAATATATTTACACAAAATTAACCAAAGTTATTGATAATTGTAATCAAAAGTAGAGTATGTATGCTATTAAAACTACAAAGAGAAATGTGTCTGAGCCAGCAATAGAGTAAATCATAAAGAGATGAAGGATGAGCTTGCTAGTTCAGAAAACCATATTCTGGGTAAAGTGGATTCTAAACATATATATGGCTATAATTCTGTCATTTTTATAGAAAAATAACACTGGAGAACTGTTGAATATTAGAAATTAAAATAAGTTCACAAGTTCAGAAAAAGGCTACTCCTTATTTGTACAATAAAGTTTCTATTTTTATAAAGCTGGCAGGAGAGATTCAGATATGATCCATCAGTTTACATAACATACCAAATGCACTAGTGAAAGACATGTTTGATTTTCAGCAACCATATGGTCATTTCAGGGATATCTAGGCATGACAAAAACCATAAAGGGCTGCTGCTGGGAGCCTCCTGGCCTGGAGTGGGTTGTGGTGAAGTGCGCAAAGTAGGACCCTGGTGATGGCTTTAAAGTCTGAGGGTCTCAACAACTTCTAGCTCTCTAACTTCTGCTGAAATGCTGATGATAACTTGTAAAAAATTCTAAAAACTTTCTTGCTCTTTCTGAGGGTGAAAGGCTGCTGGTTTAGGAGATTGACACCTGTAGCCTAAGCAGCAGGGGATTAAGTAAATGTGTCCTAGAATATTAAACTTTGCTAAGTATAATGCTTCACAAGATTCTGATATTTTATTTCTCAATTTCCAAAAAAGTATGTAGACTATACCAAATCTAAACTGCATATAAGATTTCTACTCCTATGTCGTTCTAGTCATAATAAAACTTCCAGGGTTTCTGAATAATACCAAACTAAACACCTAGAGGTTTTGTTCACATGACTCATGTAAAAGCTAATATGTATTGATTATTCTAAATATTTTTCTTTCTAAAAGAATGATGGGTATACATTACTTATGCAACTGAATGAAAGAAAGCTATAATCCTTAATAATTAATGCAATCATATTTGACATACTTAATAGGACAAATTGGCAATGTACAGACTGCGAAAAAAATCTCCACTAACTCCACATCTGATAGAGGGTTAATATCCAAAATGTATAAAGAACTCAAGAAGCTATCCTCCAAAAAACCAAACAACCACTCTGGAAATCAATCTGGAGTTTACTCAGAAAGTTGGAAATAGATCTACCTGAAGACCCAGCTATACCACTCCTGGGCATATACCCAAAAGACGCCCCATTATGCCACAAGAGTATATGTACCACTATATTCATAGTGGCCTTATTTTTGGTAGCCAGGAGCTGGAAACAATCCAGTTGTCCCACAATGGAAGAATACATACAGAAAATATGGTTCATTTACGCAATGGAATACTACTCAGCTATTAAGAACAATGACATCATGAGTTTTGATGAATGAGGCAAAAGGATGGAACTAGAAAATATCAGCCTGAGTGAGGTAACCCAGACCCAAAAGGACACACCTGGTATGTACTTGCTAATAAGTGGATACTGGTCAAAAAAAAGCACAGAATACCCAGTTTTGGGAGCCAAATCCATGAAATTACTTCCTGTTCTTTGAAGCCTAGTCAGTTAAAGTGCAAGGTTAGGAAAGAACAGGGCATTTGCGGTCTCAAGTTCCAGGAATTGAAAGAACATCTGATATTTCCTGAAAACTGGTTTTGATAGTGGGTTGACCTTGGGCCATGTGTAACCTTCCCGCCTGCCTGTCTTTTTAAGTTGCTGTCCTGAAATAAACCTCAAGAGTTTGATCAGATTGCATGACTTGCTCTCTTTCCTGTGTTTCTTGTCCTCCATTCTTTTGCCCCCTCTCCAGGTTCCTGCTGAACTCCCGTAGGCCAGGGCAACCCAGGACACAATTCGTAGAACTCTAAAAGGTTAACAAGCCATAGGGCCCAAGTGAGGATGCTTCAACACTGCTAGGGAATGAGACGAAACCAGAGGGGAGGGGGAGGGAGGGAGGGAAAGTGGTGGGAGAGGAGAGAGGGAGGGACAGGGGCAGGGGAAATGGGGAACATGATCAGGTGTTGGGGGGCTCAGGAGTAAAGCCCTGAGGGCCAGCAGAATATGCATTCTTAGGAGGTGGGAGATGGAGGGACCTTCTAGAATGTACCAGAGACCTGAGAGGTGAAAGAATCTCAAGACTCAAAGGGAGGGACCTTAGATGAGCTGTCCAAGAGTAGGGAGAGGGAACTTGTAGAGTTCACCTCCCGTAGAAAGACAGGGCATCAAGTGGAGGAATGGGGTTGCCATCCCGCAGTCAAAAACTCTGACTCAGAATTGTCTAAAAGAACTGCAGGGACAAAAACAGAGAAAAGACTGAGCAAAAGGAGGTCCATTGTCTGGCCCAAATTGGGACCTATCTCAAGGGGAGGCTCCCAGTCCTGACACTATTACTGATGCTATGGTGTACTTACAGACAGGAGCCTAGCATGGCCGCCCTCTGAGAGGCCCAGCAAGCAACTGACTGAGAAAGAAGCAGATACTTACACTGAAACAATGGACAAAAGCTGCTGACCCCTGTGGTTGAATTAGGGAAAGACTCGAAGAAGTTGAGGAGGAGGGTAACCCTGTAGATAGACCAGCAGTCTCAACTAACCTGGACCCCTGAGATCCCTCAGACACTGAGCTACCAACCAGGCAGTATACACTAGCTGGTCTGAAGCCCCCAACACATAAACAGCAGAGGCCTGCCTAGTCTGGCTTTAATGAGAAAAGACTCACCTAACTTGAGAGACGTTAGGCCTCAGGGAATGGGGAGTGCCCCGGGAGTGCCCTGGCCAGCGGGGTCAACAACGTGGACCTAAGGAGGGGACTGACAAATGAAGGGCAAGAGACACGAGAAATGAGAGCAAGTCTGTATTCTGATCAAGCTCTCCAAGTTTATTTCAGGACAGCGGCTTAAAAAGACAGGCAGGTGGGAAGGTTACACATGGCCCAAGGCCAATCCACTACCATAACCAGTTTTCAGGAATGTTCTTTCAATTCCTGGAACCCAAGACTGCAAACACCCTGTCCTTTCTAACCTTGCATCTTAACTGACAGTGGGTAATTTCGTGGGTTTGGCTCTCGGCATCTCAAGGGTTTGGCTCTGGACAGGGAGGAGTAGTGGGGTATGAGGGTATATGAGGGTGTGGGGACATCCTCTTAGAGATGGGGGAGGAGGAATGGGATGAGGAACTGTTGGAGGGCAGAACAGGAGGGGGATAATGAATGGATTGTAAAAAAAAAAAAAGATTAAAGATAATAAAAAAAAACACCCATTTTTTTCTTTTTCTTGTTATAAAGCAAACATATAAATAATAATAGAAAAAACCAAATAAGCTGGAATAGAACAAAAGTAAAAACTAAATAGAAATAAGGAACCAAGGGGGAGGAGGAATGGGATGAGGAACTGTGGGGGGGGGGGGGGCACCAAAGGGGAAAACAACTGGAATGTAGATAAATAAAGCAATTTAAATTTTAAAAAAGAGACTTAAAGCAAATGATGGGGTATACTTTAGACAAAACATTGCTCTTTGTGTTGTCAGCAGCAAGGATCAGCATGAATTTTCTATTTCTATTGGAAGTTCTTTGGACATCATTATAAAGCAGAATTGTTATGCCTCTTGAATAAAGGAAGTCAAGGGGGTACCGGAAGTTTAGCCGCTGAATAAATTACAGTAAGTAAATTTTAAATCTCTGTAACAGGGTGTAATAGTAAGATGTATATCCAGGTAAATTTATTAACTCAAATGCATTTCCTCCTAAAAAACTACGCAGAAGTTTTATATTTAGTATCTTTTTGAGAGCTCTTAGGATAGTTTTTTGTTGTTCTTGGGTTGGTTAGGGTTTTTTTTTTTTTTTTTTTTTTTGTCATTACAACTGAGACTGAATAAATATTTCAATATTTTTCATATTTTTCTAGCCTTCACTTAGCAAACATTTCTTGTTTTATGATGCACTAGAAAAAGTTTTTGAGATACAAAGATAAATTGATCTAGCCACCCTTCTCAAGGTGATCTCTACTTTTAATTAATAATAAACAGTAGCCTTTTGATATGTGAACATACGTGATTTTCCGGTTTTGATGTGATAGATTATGGAAGATGAACTGGTATTTTCAGGGTACCTATTTTATTTACCTTTCTTTGGGGTGAGAACAGTTATATGTATGCTAAGGAATTTGGATTCTTCAGTAACAATGTAGGTGTCTCATGCAGGATATGAGCTCATGAAAGACATGAGTTCAAAGTCACTTTCAGTTTAAACCATACTTCCTCCTGCAGAAAGAATATATGATAAATATGGTATAGATGTTGTATAGAAAGTATAGTGGAAGAAAACCAATAGAGCAGTGGAAGTTATACAGGTGAGAGTTAATAACTGATTTGCATCAGTGGCAAAAGGGCTGATGGAGGGTTGATAGAAAAGAGTTGATGGAAAAAGTAGAAATATAATGTTAATAACAACAAAACATAGCATTTATTGAGTGCTTTCTTTATGGTGTGTGGCGTTTTAGGTGTTATGTGTATTAACCAAGAACCACAACTCCTATGCATGCACACGAGAGTTATTATTTAGGCTCTAGCCTGAGCCACCAACCTTCCTGATGCAACATGATAGGAGAGCACCCCAGAGGTCTACAGGAATGGGATTTATAAGGGAAAAATCTCCACGTGGGGGTTTTCCAAGCCTTGGAGTTGTATCAAAGGGTAAATGAATGTTGGCCTGTAAGCTGATTGGTTCACAACATCTGGTCAAACCACAAAGAGAGACCACACATCAAAAAAGGAGCAGCTTGACCTGGGAACAACTCATGTTTTCTTAGCCCACCTTGTCATTATTGGCTGGCCACAGCTGAAATGTATTTTACAACTGCCAAGAATATCTTGTGCTTTTTCTCAGGACTCAAGGATGGGGGCCAAGACTAGTTAACTTAAAATGGAATCTGAAAAGTAAAACAGAGTTTATTCTGCTACTTTAATTGCTTCAAATACACTTCAATTTTTACAAATATTTATGACATTGGTGGTTTTGCCTTACCTATCTGTTTGAAGATATTACATTTCACAAGGGTGACATGATTTTCCTAAGGTAGCTAATAAGTAGTAGAGGTGACATTTAAATCTAGATAGTTTGCATCAGATTTGAGATAAAATCAAGGGTTAAAAGGCCTTGCAGACTAGACAGACAATGAGTTTAGGAAGCTCAAAGCCTCCATACTTAGTTAATCAAATGAACCCGGTAGATGTTGGAATGCGGAAAGTGAATGTTTTATGGACAAGAGCTACATTGCTGGTCTTAGGGCCACAACTCTTATAGTCCCAGAAAAATTTCAATTCTGATTTTCAATTGTCAAGCAGTACCAATATGTATTGTTTGATCATTTAAAGTTATGAAGTGAATACAGACATTAGATTCCTGAGTTTTGTTCAACATAACACAAATAAAATTTTTAGAAAGGTGCTAAGTAATTTGAAGACATAGGAAGTATAAAATTTGTGTATGAAGATAAATATATTACCAGATACTGAGTGTTCCAGTACTGTAACAGTCACACATCAGTACAAAAATGAAAAACAGGTAAAAACCAGATAACTATAGCATGCATTAATGGATACATTGTGTAAACCGTATCAAGATGATAAGGTGTGCTGAGAGGGGAAGGGGAAGAGCATTTTTCTGTAATGAAATACTTCACCTGCTGGGCAGTGGTGGCACACGCCTCTTATCCCAGCACTTGGGAGGCAGAGGCAGGTGGATTTCTGAGTTTGAGGCCAGCCTGATCTACAGAGTGAGTTCCAGGTCAGCCAGAGCTATAAAGAGAAACCCTGTCTTGAAAAAACCAAACAAAAAAAGAAAGAAAAAAAAAGAAAAGAAAGAAATACTTCACCTGCTGACCATCTCCTCAGCTTCTGTATCTCTTCCTCCTTCCTTTCTGTTCCTGCCCTGACTTCCATCAGTGAGAGACTGTAAGCTGTGAAGTGAAATAAACTCTTTCCTCTCCAAGTTGTTTTTGGCCATGGTGTTTCATCACAGCAGTAGAACCCAAACTAAAACATTCCCTATCCTGATTTCTTTAATTTTTTATTGTTCTTCAGTAGGAGACATTGGACAAATGCATCTTTCTTTGACAACTATGTTTTAAGTGTCAACATCCCTTTACTCTTCCTTCAAACTTCAGAATCTGTGCACCATTATCAAGCATTGAACAAAATAAAAACCAACAAGAATCAAAGGGTTCTGAGTTTCCCTGACTATATTGGAACTATTTCTCCACAAATCTGCCTGTTGCTTCTTTTCACATTCAGTATACAAAACTACTGGATGGTCTACTGCTGATTTCCTATTTTAGCAGATAGGGTTTGGCACTTGCCACTGTTTCAGATGATTGGTTTACACTGAATCTCTCTTTCGACTCTCACTGTATAAATATCCTAGATGCAGTTTTCATACATAGGTTTTGTCTGTAAATTCTAAAACCAAGATACCTGGTAAGGGTGCTGAGAAGTGTCTTAACCCTGCATTTGCTTCCTGTTTAGGCCCATATCCTGCCTCTCTTGTTTCTGAATTTGATTTTCTGTGAGATGACAGGTGGATGTTAAGAATGATGGTGTAGGTGCACTGTATCCAGCTGTCAGTATTTTCAGAAAGGGAATATTTTAGATCAGATATTTTTTTAACTATGGAAATATTATTTCTTTAGAATTTCATTGCTTTGCTTTTCCTTATTGCTATATGTTTATTCACTAAAGAGTCTACATTAATTTTATTTTTGGTATTTCATGAGGATGATTTTCTTTTCTACCTTAACTTTAAAATGATGGAAAAATTATTTCTTCTCCAAAAAGTCAATGTTGAATATTTATTTTTGTTTCATTTTATATCTTAAGGTTATTTTTTGTGGATTAATTTGTTAGTGGTATTGTATCTTTTATTAAAAAGACAATTATAGTGAAGAATAATATTTTTTCAGTATTCTTTTTTTAATTTTTATTTTTTTAATCTTAGTTGGTTTTTTTATAGATTTATTTTATGTATATGAATACACTGTAGCTATCTTTAGACACACCAGAAGAGGGCATCCGATTCCATTACAGATGGTTGTGAGCCACCATGTAGTTGTTGGGAATTGAACTCAGGACCTCTGGATGAGCAGTCAGTACTCTTAACCACTGAGTCATCTCTCCATCCCTTCTTTGATATTCTTTTTTTTTTTTTGAAGCTAAATACATTTTAATAGAAAACAAAATACAAAATAACTCTTTTCAGAAAACAGAAATATTTAATCCTTTAGCAGACATCAGAACTTGCTTTGTCCTTAGAGCATGGTTGATACTCGTGCGTGTGCACTCATGATTCATCCCCTGTTCACTACCAACACTGCAGTGAGGTGGAAGCAGGTCACTGAGGGAGAAAAAGACCAATAAGCCACATCTCAGAATAAACAGTTATCTTTAAACCCAGCATTTCTTAAGTCTATCTTATGACTTATTCAAAATTATTCTTTATCATAATTTTGTTGATGGTGTAGGGTTGGAACCCTGGGTAACTGGCACAGTGCTGAGGCCCACCCTCTGCCCGCCACAATACTTCTCTCCAGGCTACAAGTGCTGACAGAAGTGCAACCAATGGAAGAACCATCTTTGCCACCATCACTGCAGGAGCCCATACTCAGTAGCTCCCTGCCTACCCACAGAAGCATAGCACATGGTGCCCCTTTCTCCTGATACACTGGGCCACCAAAGACTGAATTCCCTGAACCTCAAAATTCCAAGTATTATAGCCAGTGCCAGGAGTCACTAGCTGCCAGTGCTAGGTTTCCTCTTCTCAGTAATAAAATTGTTATTTATAATAATAAAAATCCGAGCCAACGAGCCCTGGAGAGGGGTGACCTCCCAGGAGCTTGGAAAGGCAGTGAGTGGGGTTGAGGGGAGCAGTACCTCTCACCCAGACCCACCCAGATCTGCTGGGATCCGCGGGCTGAGAATCCAGGGACAGAAAAACTCTGAAACTTCCGGATTTCACCTGCCGGCGCAGACCTCTGCTTGGGCCGCCAGGAGTCAGCAGCCGACGAGCACCGGAGAGGGTTGACCTCCCAGGAGCTTGGAAAGGCAGTGAGTGGGGTTAAGGGGAACAACACCTCTCACCCAGACCCATCTGGATCGGCTGGGATCCAGGGCCTGAGAACCCGGGGTCAGAAAAACTGTGAACTTTCTGGTTTTCACCTGTGGGTGGAAACCTCTGCCTAGGCCACCAAGGTCCTGTGCCTGGGGACCTCAGCCTGGGCCATAAGGCTCCAAGAGAGCAGGAAATCCCAGAAGTGCTGACACACCTTTGAGCACAGGCAAAACCACCACTTCTGGATCAAGAGAGACCCTTACAGAGCCTTCAGGGCATAGGAACCAAGGGACAGCTGGGGACAAGATCCTTCTGATTCTTTTCTGCACCTCAGAGCAGACCCTGAGGGACAGCTCTCCAAACCCAAACACCTCTCAGAGAGAACTGCTCTTCAAGGAGTACTGACACAGAGGTCAGCAGGAGGGGAAAGCCACAACCGGACAGAGTAAGATCAGCTAACATCAGAGCCGACAAGATGGCAAAAGGCAAGGGTAAGAACATAAAGAACAGAAACCATGAGAACTCCGCACCATCAGAACCCAGCTCTCCCACCATAGCAAGCCCTGGATACCCCAACACACCAGAAAAGCAAGACTCAGATTTAAAATCATTTCTCATGATGATGTTAGAAGACTTTAAGAAGGAAATGAATAACATCCTTAAAGAAATACAAGAGAACAGAGATAAACAACGAGAAGCCTTTCAAGAGGAAATTCGAAAATCCGTTAAAGAATTACAGGAAAACTCAATCAAACAGGCAGAATTTCAAGAAAACACAATCAAACAGACAAAGGAAATGCAAAAAACTATCCAGGAGCTAAAAATAGAAATAGAAACAATAAAGAAATCACAAAGGGAGACAACCCTGGAGTTAGAAAACCTAGGAAAGAGATCAGGAAACATTGATGTAAGCATCACCAA
>CM052703.1:131476234-131530987 GCA_028551405.1 Uromys caudimaculatus | reverse complement strand
GTTCTTAGGCCTAGTCTCCTTAACTGCCAATTTAAAGCCTGCCATGGAGTCAGCTTGTCTCATCCCTCTCATGACCAATAATGCACACTGGAAAAAGGCAACATCTTCAAGAATGGTGCTGCTCAAAATGGTCCTCTAAATATAAAAGGAAGATATTGAATTCTTATCTTTCACCCTACACAGAACCATACCCAAATAGATGAAGAACATCAATACAGGATCAGATTCCCTTAATCTGACACATAAGAAATGATGGAATATACTTGAATTCATAGGCAGAGAAAAGTTTCTGAACAGGACCCCATGAGAGCACAAGCTCTAATACTAACAATTAACATATAGAGCACATGGGACTGAAACCCTTCTGTATAGCAAAGAGCATCATAATTCATTGAGGAGAAGCTTTCAGAATGAGGGCAACTTTACCAGCTACACATATGATACAAGGTTCAGATCTAGAATAAAAATAAGTAAAGTAACTGAGCAGTAAGAAAAGAAGGAAACCAATAAAAACTGGAGCATGGAATTCAAGAGATTTCAAAAGAAGAAGTACAGATTTCAGAAACTTTTTAAAACTGTTTATTATATTTAGCAACCATGGTATAAAATTAAATCTACTTTGCATCTTATCCAAGTCAGAATAGCTGAAATTAAACATAATAATAATAAAGCAAACAAAAATAGTGAAAACAAATGCTGGATGTGAGGAGAGAAGAACATTTAAGTACTGCTATTAGGAGTGCAAACTGGTGCAGCCAGCACAACAAACACTATGTAGGTTCTTCAAAAATATAAAAATAAATGTACCACATAATCAAGATATAACCCTTCTAAGTTCTTGGGCATGTATTTGAAGACTCTATTTCCTGATCCAGAGACATTTGCCCATTCATATTTACTACTACATTACTCACAACACCCAGGCAATAAAAACAACCTAGATACACTTAAACTGGAGGATTGATAATAAAAGTGTGGTACAGATACACGATCAAATGTCATTTAGTTGCTATGAAACAGGAAATTCTGAGATGCTCAGGTTAGTAGATGTGCATGTAAATACAGCTGATGTAACCAAGATCCAGAAAGACTAAAAGTCCAAATTTTTATTCTCACATGTGCGTGTTAGCTTAGAATACATAGGTATTTGTGTTTTCTTTGGAATACACATAGATGTTTGGAAACTGATAAAGAGCAATGGAGAATTTTGGGAATCTTTCAAGAAAGAAGAGATAAAGGCAGAAAGGGGAATTGTGGCTAAAACCGTGTTTATAGAGGTGTGTAATGGGAGGGGTTGCTAAAGGAAGGACTCCAGGGAAGGAAAATAACACCAAAGAGAGCTACATGAAAACATAACTGTAGAAGCTTACATAGACATGCATAGGTAAAATATTTAAACCAGAGATACTCTATAATGGGATCGGAGTTGTACTGCATCTACATACCTGATATTAGCAGATAAATACCTAGTATCAGCAATATGCAAACTTATTTTGAGGTGTTAACCAGTGGGTCATAGAACCCCAAACATCATAGGAACATGCCACTGGTTTTAGAAATTTTTCATAACTTTTGGTACATCTCTTTTTGTAGATGTGCTGTTTTGGCTATTTTATTGGGTCCTTTATTTACCACCCTTTTCACCCAATCTTTCCAAAACTCCCAACAGTAGGTAAGCACAAAGGGTGGTTAGAGGTGAAAGAGAATATAGACCTCTTAGAATACTTCTTGCTAATTAGGGATGCCAGGATTGTTGGGGATGGTTGGCCTTCACTATCAGAAAAATCAGTTTCTTCTCATCTCTTTGTACATGACTACTTGATGAACTGAAAACAACTGCAACAAACTGCAAATGGCCAAGAGCAGCACCAGCCACACCTCCTGGGGACCTAGTATATATATATAGGATCTATATATATATATATATCCTCTGAAACATTTCCAGAATTTGAAGTCACACACTTATAGAGAATATCTGCAGCAGGCAAAACCATGCTCCTGGTAGAGCATGGGGTAATTCATAATCACCTGCTGTGAAACAGCCTCTTCTTCCTGTGTGGCAGTGGTCTGTGACAGGCAATCTGGCACCCAGTCAAGCACAGGCTTAAACCATGGAAGACCCAGTAGGGTTTACCCTACAAGGGACCATAAAACGTTTTTGCCAATGCTCCTGAGAGGCCCTGGTCTTCTGTCAAACAGATACAACCTCCACAGCCCTCTGTAGAGAGGTCTGTCATGTGAGGTCTTTCACATAGGAGCGACACCAAGCCCTCCCACATGCAGATAAGGTACCCTTAAACTCTCAGACCCAGCCAATGGGAAGTATCTGTTGTCAGACCCCTGATCCATCCCAAACTGTATATTAGACCATCCCAAACTGTAGAGAGGGGTCCCCCATCCAGAAAGAATAAAGGTATGAGAACTACTCCATCGTCTGAGAACTTCTATCATAAAAGCTGTAACACTGCTGCTTGGAAAGAGGTCTGCTCTCGTGGTCGCCACCAGAAGCTTCCTGCACTCTTCGCCAGCTAGTTGGCCTTTTGTGTGCTCAGCCCTGGCCCAACTCAGCGCAGAGTGGTGGGTGCAGCATCTTGGAGCAACCGAAGTGGCAACTGCGGAGACCGAGGTGGAGGAGACTTCCAACTCTGCTTGCGCTTTCCTCTTTGCCTGAACCCTCCCATTTGGTTGGGCCAGAGATCCCTGAGGAAAGTTCCCAGCATGCAGGCCCACATCTCCCCACACCTGGGATTAAATCAAAATCATATTTACACAATATAACTGGGTTTTTTAAGAAACAAAGATTCTCACTACTTCTCTTATTGAAGAAAACACACAAAACATGGAAAAACTAACTGGATACTGACATGGAAATTTCATTACTAATAGCCAGCCAGATATCATATGGCTGGAAGTTGCTATATATACTACTAGAGCAGAAAAATGAATCCTGTTTTACCCAGGGTTTTTACACAATGAACTATAGTAATGACTATCCTGGCAATATTTGTTTACTGTTGCTATACAGATGTTAGAGAATTATCAACAAAATTCTGCTGGCACTCATGTCCTCTCCACCAGATTGAATTATACCTGCAACTGAAAGTAGACATAGGACTCAACCATTCTTTTGATAAATCATGGTAGTATTAAAACAAATCCTAGAAACTTCTTGTCATACCTGTGACTGAATCCCTCAGCTCTCATCAGAGAAGATTCTTCTTTAAGTACATAGAAATTAACAGAGGCCCACAGCAGTTCAATGTCCATAGAATAAATAACTGGGGATACCCATCCCTTATTTGGACATTTATATCACACCCCTCCCCCAGGGATTGGAATATTAGCTTTTGAAGGGGGAGAAACAGGAGGAAGAGGAGAAGGAAGAGGAAGAGGAGGCAGAGGAGGAGGAGAAGGAGGAGGAGGAGGAGGAGGAGGAGGAGGAGAGAAAAAGGCAGAGGCAAAGGCAGAAGCAGAGGAGAAATTGTAAACAATAGAAGTTTTAGGTGCAAAGAAACAATGCTTACAGCACACAAATGGGCAGTTGCACATAG
The DNA here is from genome assembly GCA_028551405.1 of Uromys caudimaculatus. Taxonomy (NCBI): domain Eukaryota; kingdom Metazoa; phylum Chordata; class Mammalia; order Rodentia; family Muridae; genus Uromys; species Uromys caudimaculatus. The sequence continues at coordinate 131,527,436 of CM052703.1, read as the reverse complement.
GAACAGACATGGGTGGTGAGAGCATACCAGTACATGTGCAAATTCAAACCCACAAAATAGTATAAGTTATGAGAAAAGTGTATTCAAACCCACAAAATAAAAGAACAAACAAACATACACACACACACACACACACACACACACACACACACACACACTATATATAGAGATAGATAGATAGATAGATAGATAGATAGATAGATAGATAGATAGATAGATAGATATTTAATCAGTCCCATTTAAGGATATGTTAGAGTATGGTAGGATTAAAAAGTATTTTTCACCTAGAATTGAAGAAGGATGTGGTAGTTAAATGAGAATTGCTCCCATAGAGTCATGTTTGAATACTTATTTTTCCATTGGTGAAACTGTTTGGGAAGGAGCACAAGTATGGCCACTTTGACAGAAGTGTGTCACATGGGTTCGCTTTGAGGCTTTAAAAGCTTCTGACCATGCCCATTGTGCTTGTTCCCTCTTGTCTGAGGTTCAAATGTGAGCTCAAAGCTCTTCCTACTGCCATGTGTTTATACTGCCATCATTGACCAAATTGCAAAACCCAATTTGCTGCTTTTTATTATACGTTGTCTTGGCCACGGTGTGTTTTATGACAGTGATAGAAAGGTAACTGTACACAAGTGTTCTGTTGAAGCTCTGAACACAATCTCCTCTTCCAACTATAGAATCCAGGGAGGAAATTTTTTCTAACTTTAGCTCTAGAGCAGTTAACATCAGTCCCATGTCTTTGAGGTTAGAAGTGATCCCAAGATTGACAACTCTGTTAAGAACATTCTCCTTTACTTCTAACCAAATCAATATCAAAGAAATTCACAGATCCCTCTTCTATAGAATAGAAGATTGTCATATAAGGAATGATGGTCCAGTGTGAGCCCGTGAAAGGCGGCCTGGTTTCTGGTTGAGCTAAAGTTTAAAACTCTGGGACCCAGTAGGTCCCCAGCAGGGGATAACCCTACATGGGATGATAGGGGTTTTGCCATGCTCCTGGGTCCCAGGCTCCCAACACAAGGCCGCAGCTCTCCATAGGTATGTGACCATCAGTCATGTAAGGGCAATGCCCAAGCCCCTCTACAGAGAGGTGTGGTCACGTAGCCTCAAGACATTCCCATTTTAATGAGGCACTAGAGGCTTAGCCAATAAATTCCCCTTCCCCTTCCACGCCACTCCTCCCTGCAAAAGGTATTTCAAACTCAGGCCTGACCTGAGGTTGCAGGGTACAGATTCACTCATCGCCACTCTCTGCCATGACAATAAACACCCTAAAACCGTGGACTATCTCTCTTTATTGGGATCCGCCATGGGGAATGATGGAACAGGCCTTCGTCTAAGGAGCTGAATCCATTCTTCTGCAGAAGGCCCCTCAGTGGTCCCAGCCATGGTCTCTACCATACCAACCCAGCTAGCCATCAACAAGCCAAGGACCTGGTCCCTTGCAGGATCCAGCCAGGCTCCTCCTTGCTTTTTCCCCCTTAGCCAGGGCTACACTCAGCCCGAGGGCTTTCACTCTGTTCTCAGGTCTTCTGTGGCATCCAGCAGAGCCTGGGATATCCAGGAGCCTGAGAACAGATGGATCTGGCTCTGTGCAGTCCCCAGGACCCTTAGGCTGCACTCTCCCAACCTCAGGCAGTGTATTGCAGCTTCTCACAGCCTGATACCTGCCCAGTGGTGCCATGGGATGAGCGCAGTCAAACTTTCCACATCTCACTCTTCCCAGAGGCCCAAGCCCGGGGGTGGATGCAGAACTCACCTCCACTTTAAAGCAACGCTTCCCTTCCCCTGGCCCCAGGCTAGGTTCTTCAGCTGGAGAGCCCAACTCCATTGTTGGCTCTTCCTCCACTCCCAAGGCTCCTGGATGACCAAGAGTCTCTCCAGTATGTGTTCTTTTGTCTTTGGAGATTACTGGGTATTTCAAAGACCTTACCACATTGATTACATTCATAAAGTTTCTCTCCAGTATGTATTCTTTTATGACAGTTGAGATGACTGTAACCTGCAAAGGCTTTACTGCATTAATTATATTTAAAAGGTTTCTCTCCAGTATGTATTCTTTTATGACAGTTGAGATGACTGTAACCTGCAAAGGCTTTACTGCATTAATTATATTTAAAAGGTTTCTCTCCAGTGTGTATTTTTTTATGACACTGGAGATGACTGGGTATTGCAAAGGCTGTACCGCATTGATTACATTTAGAAAGTTTCTCTCCAGTTTGTGTTTTTTTATGATTTTGGAGATTACTGGGTGTTGCAAAGGATTTATCACATTGGTTACATTCATAAGGTTTCTCTCCTGTATGTGTTTTTTTTTTTTTATGATTTTGGAGATTACTGGTTGTTGTAAAGGCTTTACTGTATTGATTACATTTATAGGGTTTCTCTCCAGTATGTGTTCTTTTATGATACTGGAGATGACTGGATGTTGCAAAGGCTTTGCTGCATTGATTATATTTATAAGGCTTCTCTCCAGTATGTGTGTGTGTGTGTGTGTGTGTGTGTGTGTGTGTGTGTGTGTGTGTGTGTGTGTGTGTGTTTTATGATATTGGAGAATACTGGGTATTGCAAAGGCCTTACCACATTGGTTACATTCATAAGGTTTCTCTCCTGTATGTGTTTTTTTTAATGATTTTGGAGATTACTGGTTGTTGCAAAGGCTTTACTGCATTGATTACATTTATAGGGTTTCTCTCCAGTATGTGTTCTTTTATGATACTGGAGATGACTGGATGTTGCAAAGGCTTTGCTGCATTGATTACATTTATAAGGTTTCTCTCCAGTATGTGTTTATTTTTAATGATATTGGAGAATACTAAGTATTGCAAAAGCCTTACCACATTGGTTACATTCATAATGTTTCTCTCCAGTATGTGTTCTTTTATTATATTGGAGAGTTCTCTCTTCTGAATAGGCTTTACCACATTGATGACATTCATAAGGTTTTTCTCCAGTATGTGTTCTTTTATATCTTTGGAGATTACTGGTTATTGCAAAGGCCTTACCACATTGATTACATTCATAAAGTTTCTCTCCAGTATGTATTCTTTTATGACAGTTGAGATGACTATAACCTGCCAAGGCTTTACTGCATTAATTATATTTAAAAGGTTTCTCTCCAGTATGTGTTCTTTTATGTCTTTGGAGATGACTGGGTCTTGCAAAGGCTTTACAGCATTGATTACATTCATAGGGTTTCTCTCCAGTATGGGTTTGTTTATGATATTGGAGACTATAGTGACATGAAAAGGCTTTAACACATTGTTGACATTCATAAGGTTTCTCTACAGTATGTGTGCTTTTATGTCTTTGTAGATGACTGGGTCTTGCAAAGGCTTTATCACATTGATTACATTCATAGGATATCTCTCCACTATGACTTCTTACATGCCTGCAATGATAATTGGCACATGTGAAATCTTTCCCACATTCATTTCCCTGATCAGTCATTTTATCAATATGAATTAATTTTATAGTTTGGTCTAATAGTAAGGAAGAATCAGATATTAAGCTTTTATCACTTTGTATGTTCATGGTGTTCTTCCTCACTATGGGTTGTTTTGCCTCTTTGAACATACCTGTGATAGTAAGAGCATTTACTACATTTCTCATATTTATAACATACTTTTTCTATATGAGATTTCTACATGATATATTTCACATATGTGAAGAAAAATGGAACAACTCAGAGCTTTAAAATACTGGTTGCATTCATAATTTTTCCTATAGTGTGAATCACACTACATTAGCATTGCGAACCAGGACAAACAGAGGAATTACCAAATTTCTAGTACCCACAGGGATTTTCTGCAGTGTGACTTTGGAGATGTTTGCAGTAAAGTCAGAAAACCAATTAATTGCAAACTTATATCATATTCAGGAAGTGTACCAAAGGCAGAGTACTATATATCTTCTCATTGTTCTGGAATAGAAAGAGGTATGTTGTTCCTTTCAATGTCCCTAGTCTCATGTGGTTTTATCCATTTGACACTAGATATATCTATTAAAAGAAAAATATCAAATGATAGGTTTCCACATTGCAGTCACACCATTTGACTTTTTATTCTTTGTAGACATGCTGTTTAAGCATTAAGGTTTCTCCATGACAACATCCTAGATTCTCATAAACTAATCTTTCAATAAACTTAGCAATGCCATTACAAGATTATGAGTATCACCAACCTTACCATGGACTATTTGCTTATTAGAAGTATATATATATATATTACTATTCAATGTCAACATCTAATTATGAGACTATACAGATTGGTAGATTCATAGCATAGTTGTAGTGGAGCTACAAATCAAATAAATGTATCTCTTAGGGCATTGTTTCCTTGTCTCCTTTCTTAGAGGAATGCCTTGCAAACAGAAATCAGATAACTGACATTGAGGCACATGGTTTTATGAGAATATTATAATCATAGCACTACTTAAAAGGCTGATGTTTTACATTCTCGCTTTCCTTTTGAACTTCCAGAGCATATTAAAATTTCCTCAGAGGCATATTTGTATCAGCTTGCACATGAAAATTACGTTTTATGTCTTCTGGAACTTCGACAGTGTTCTTCAATCTGAAGGTCTTCACAACTGTAGCCTAAATCACAATACCAGAAAATGAATGATATGGTATTAGAAATTAGGAATAATTGAAGTTACTGTGAATTTTCACAGTACTAAAGCTGATTTATTCAGCTCAATCTTCCTTGTTCTCAATTGAAATAACAGAAGATTATCAATAACCAAAAAACATTTGTTCCCTTATTTTGAAAACGAAAAGAAAATTCACAGTCTTACCTATAGCAGTAAGGTTCCAGTAGGTCTCCAACATCACCTCTTTGTAGAGACTCTTCTGGGAAGGATCCAGCAAATTTCACTCTTCCTCAGTGAAGCTCACATGCACATCATCAAAAGTCACTGCATCCTAAAATATCCCATGTTTATGTACAACATAAAGCATGATACTGACACCACTGTCAAATAAATGTATGCTTCCTTAAAATTTATTCATATAATTCTGCTGCTTCTGCCACTTATTTTCTGACCGAAGAGTTATAATCTAATCATGATGTCATTTTAGAAGGATATTAAATTGTAAGGTTCACCTGTGTTGCTTTTGAAACTTTTGAATAGGATATAGCTTTTGAAGAGAAATGCTAATTGAAAGGGAGATGTGGGGTGAAAGGGATCAACAGTACTGAGCACACATCCAAGAAATTGTATGAATAATTACTAACTAAAAAAATAATGGACAAGCTGGATGTATTTGCTCATGCCTTTCATCCAAGAGGCACAGGCAGGTGTATGTCACTGACCTGGATGCCAGGGTGGTCTATGTAATGTGTTACAGGACAGCAAAAGTTACATATTAAGACCCTCAGTCCCTTGCAAAAATCTACCAAGGAAACAAAAATGACAGAGGGAATTCACTGTTGTTTACTGAAGTTCCAACAAAGAATTATACATTCACCATAGTTCTGTATTCCTCTTGCAGAAACATGAAGTGCTCCAATTTAAACTGCAAATTAATAAAATTTTACTAAAAGGGTATGCATGTTTAAACAGTTACAAATAGATGAAAATACTAGTAATATAAATGTTGATCATAAATAAGCAGCAACATAGGGCAGGAGAGAGAGAGATAGCTCAACAGTGGAAAGGTCTTGCTGGTCTTCCACATAATTTTGGTCAATTTCTTGCATTTACATGGGGATGAACAACTACCTATTACTTCAATATCAGGAATTCTGAGGCCATCTTCTAACAGCAGTAAACATGAGTCACATGTGGTATTCATATTCATGCACACAGGCAAACTACTTCTATTTATATAAAATTTTCAAAACAAACACAAGAGTTAGACAGAACATCATACATCTGCAATCCAATGACTCTGAAGCCTCTGGTAGTATTGATGTCATGAGCATATGCCATTCTGACAAATAGAATATAACCTATATATTTGGTCAACTTTCACAATTAAACATGTGTATGAAGAGCTGCCCAGAAGCATATGTTTATTGTATAAAACCATGTCAGGTACCTTATATGGTTTCTATACCTACTATAAGAAAAGGAAGGGCTTCACAGAGAAATTTTGTCTTGAAAAACAAAATTTAAAATAATAAAATTAAAAATATAAAACCACCAGGCTTGCAAAATGGGTTAACATTCAATAACAAATGGGTCTACTGTATTTATGTGATTTAGGGACAAAGTCCAAATGGTGAATATATGGGAGCATGAGAAGACAGGTGAAGGAACAGTTTCAACTACAGTACAGTAGACACAAAGACCAAAATTTGTCCTGTCTAAAACAAATACTGGGACAAAGCTGGGGCAGAGAATGAGGGAATGGCCAATGAAAAGTCTCCCAACTAGAAAATCATCCTATGGACAAGCACCAATCCTTGACATTATTAAGGATACTCTGTTTTGCTCCCACACAGCAGCCTTGCATAATTGTCCATTGAGAGGATTCACCCAGGAGCTGACTGAAACAGATGCAGAGAACCACAGTCAAATGTTGGATGGGTCTTGGGGATTCTTATGGAAGAGTTGAGGGAAGGACTGAAGGCCCTGAAGAGGATAGGAACTGCACAGGAAGGCCAAGAGACTCAACTAACCTGGACCCCTGAGGACACACAGAAGCTGAGCTGCTAACTAAATAGCATATACAGGCTGGACTAAGGCCTCTGGCACATATGTAGCAGATATACAGCTCAGTGTTCATGAGGGACCACCAACAACTATAGCAGGGGCTGTCCCTAAAGCTGCTGCCTATCTTTGGAATCTGATCACTTAATGGGCTATCATGTGTGGCCTCAGTGGGAGAAGATGCACTTAACCCAGTAGAGACTTGATGCATCATGGTGTGGGGATACCCAGACAGCCCAGGCACTCTCAAAAGGATAAACAGGGGAGATTGGGGGGCAGGGACTCTTTGAGGGCAGGGGACGTAGAGGGGGACAGTGATCAGAGTGATAATGAATATATAAATGATTGGAGAAACAAAATAAAAAGAAACAAAAAAAGAAATTTTTTGTATCTATCATCTCTCCAAAAATATATCTGGAAAGACTCCTCCCAAAAGGGTTTCCACAAGCTCAACAGAAAAAGCCAGGTAAGATAGACAAGTGTTCAAAGACATCATCCTATCTAGAATCTTTTTGTTTCAATCAACTCCATTGTGACCCTGGTCACTATAGGCTCATGTTCATCCTATGATCAAAATACATTCAGTCTAACTTCAGTGATCCTAATAGTCTGTAAGAACTCCTACACTGTTCTAATATCCAAATTCTCTTCTGACACACAAGGCAATATCATGAAAGCTACATCTTGTAAAATCAGAAAGCAAGTTGTAACTTTCCAAAATGCCATGGCACAGAATAACCCCTCCCATTCCGATAGATAGGAATGAGCACACAGGGAAAGAAGATTGGACCAGGGCAAGAAGCACAGTAGGGCAAACACCAAATCCTATAGCTTTGTCTCTAATACATTGGACTTCATTTTCTAAAGGTGTATGTGGCCTTATTCCTGTAACGTCTCATACATCTTTCAGTTTGGGTACTTCCTCTCCCTATATGCATCTTTCCATGGCAGATTTCTCAATGCCTTAGGTATCTCATCAGTTCATGGTTGTAAAATGCAACTCAAGCTTCATCCCCACAACTTCAATGCAGGGAACTCTCATAGAGTCTTCACAAGGGTTCTGACTCTGCCAAACACGGCTGGAATAGTGCTAAACTGAAACCATAGAGGAAGAATCCATGACTTTGTAAATTTCATCATTCAGTTTCCAGAAGCAGCACAATTTGTATGATCCTGTCAAGTTTGGCTTCTAAGTTAATGGATCCTGCATCACTTGGACCACAGTTGCAGCAGGTTTTATTTAAAGCTCCTTCCTGGGACTAGGAAACACTTTGCCTACTCCTTCCATTAATTTAAGGCTTAGCAGTAGGAAGTGTTACATTTAGGGGACCTTTTTAGGTATATACCTACAAGGGCATGTGCTCCACTAAGTTCATAGCCATTTTATTTATAACAACTAGAAACTGAAAAGAATCCCAATTTCCCCCATCCAAAATATGGATACAGAATATGTGGTTCATTTACAAAATGGAATACTATTCAGCTATTAAAAACAGGGCCATCATGAATTTTGCAGGCAAATGGATATAACTAGAAACTCTCATCCTGATTGAGGTATCCCAAACCTAAAAGGACATGCATGTATATACTCACTTAAAAGTTAATGATATCCATAAAATGCAGGATATCCACGCTACACTTCATAGACCCAAAGAAGGTAAACAAGAAGGAAGGCCCAAATGAGCACGGCTGAATCTCACTCAGAATGGGAAATAGAATAGTCAGAGGAGGCAGATGGAAGAGAGATAATTGTGGGAGAGTGATGAAGAAAGGGAAAGGGGGGTCAGCAACAGGTGTGGTGAGAGACAAAGGAGGGCCATAGGACCAGAAAAATGAATTGAAATCTGCAGTTGGTGGGGGTGGCAGGGTGGGGGCAACTTTAGGATATACCAGAGACCACAAATTAAAGGGCAACAAGGAGTCTCTGTAGGTAATCTTAGATGAGATGCATAGCAGTGGGACATGGACCCTGAAGAGGCCACATCCTGCAGCCATGCAGGATCCCCAGTGGAGAGTTAAGTACACCAAGGAAACAAAAAACCTTTCCACACAAAACTTGTCCTGTCTACAAGAAATGCAGGCACAAAGATGGAGAACAGAATGAAGGAATGGCCAAACTGCACCCTGCCTAACTTGAGACCCATACCATGGGCAAGCATCAATCCCTGACATTGGTGAAGATACGTTGTTATACTTACAAACAGTAGCTTAGAATAATTGTCCTCTGAGAGTCTCAATCCAGCAGCTGACTGAAACAGATGCAGAGACCCACAGCCTAACATTGGACAGGGCTCAAGGAGTCTTTTGGAAGAGTTGGGGGAAATTATTGAGGGCCTCTGAAGGAACAGGAAGTCCATAAGAAGGCCATCAGAGTCAACTAATCTGGACCCTAGAAGACTCTCAGAGACTGAGCCACCAACCAAAGAGGATACACCAAGGCCCCCACCATATATGTAGTACATGTGCTACTCAGACTTCACATGGGTCCCCCAACAACTGGAGTGGGCCATGTCCCTTAAGGTGTTGTCTGTCTGTCAAAACTGTTCCCCTAACTGGGCTGCCTTGTCTGACCCTCCTTGAGGAGATAAAATGGCATCAGGGATAAGGGACTGTGGAAGGTGGAATGGTTAGAGGTTAGCAATTGAGATGTAAATTGAATATATAGATAAATGGCAAGAGTGAACAAATACAATTATTTCTAAATTTTCACCTACTCAGTATCTCAGGGCATAAGCATATTTCAAAAGATTTTGGGCCTAAATATTACACAAAGGACCTCTAGCTAATTTTTTCACAAAGTCTATTTTCTACTGAAATAGTATGACTTCAACTTCCTCTGGCTGCACTATTGTCAACACTGCAATCTTTCAGGCCCTGTGAGAACAACTGATTAAGCTCCATGTACAGCTCTCTATAACTTCTCCATCTTGTCATCTGCTGCTGTGATTGAATTTTCTGAGCAAAAGCATCTCAGGTAATAACTGGTTCTTGTACATGGTTCTGTCAAATCACAGTCCAACGTGTTGGGAGCTTAGAATAGAAACTGTGTTGTTATCAGGACCTCTAAAACCAGTGACATCACACCTAGGCAACCTGCACATCTGTTGCCAAGGCAACAGCAACCATATTCCCAGAATCCACTTGGCTCACCTCCCACCTTTACCTGTGGCTATGTCACTATCCATATATAAAAGGAAGACCCTTCTAATCTTGCTCGCTCTCTTCTCCCCTTCTCTTTTCACCACCACCTTGTCCTCTCTCTCAATAAACCTCACATGGAACTGTTTGACTGTTGTGGTCTTTCTGGAGCTACACGATGATCACAACAAACTGAAGCTGGCAAATGAAGGCAAAAAGCATGAACAAAAATTCTCTGCTAACTTGCTCTCTTGATTTTCATTGTCTCATGCTCACCTAGCTTTCTCATACAGCCCAGGACCACCTGCTTAGAGATATTGCCACCCTCAGTTCAAGAGTCTTTCCACATCAATTATCAACACTATCTCTCACAGACATTGCACGAACCATTCTGATGAGGGCACACCCTCAATTGAGACTCCTTCAGATGACTGTAGCTCTGAAATGTTGAGAGCTGAAAACAATTATGACAGAGAGACAATAATAAATGAGGAAGTTGTAAAAACTTACAACCAATGATCTAACAATATCAATTGCAGGAGCCCCTGCCACCGAATGAGGGAGTTGGAGTTGTGGCTGAGCCAGGACAAAATGGGAAGTGCACCTGGCTCACTGCAGGGAAGGATAAACTGGAATGGGGAGTTCAGAGGATGTGATGCCCTGGGGTTGCTTGTCTTTAACCCTGGGTTCCCCTACCAGTGTGAATAAAGAGGTGCCTAAACCAGCTGAAAGATGAACCGAGAAGCAGGTTGCCCCATAGACCTAGAAATAAGACCACTGATCCAAGGAAGATATGCTAACTTTGTTGCAATGGATGAAGAACAACTTTCCATCTAATGTCAGCTCCAAGTTCAAAACTACAGACTCACATATGGCCTGGAAACAGGGTTGATTAGGAAGGGGGAAAACGAGGTCTTTGTTCTTTCCACCATGTAAAACAGGGTAGGGGGAGCCTGTTTTTGCCTTGGATGCTTTCTCAAAGAGCTTTCTATCATGAGCAATTTAGTGGGTCTAGGTCCTCTTGATAAGAAGGATTTAAACCAAGATGGGGGGTGAGTAACTAAGTTGATTGGGATAGAAATAGTCTCATTTCCTCTCTCAGTCACAGAATAATAAAGTGCCATACACATAATAGAAAGTCACAAGAGGGGCAGTAAAGGCTACACAGATGGTTCCTCCACTTGATCACAGGATGGCAGCTGTGAGCCACATAGCAGGGTTCCAAGTTTGCTCTAGCCTTCCCAGAAATTAAGAACAGGGCCACACCATCCCCTATACCAGGCTCTGGAACATCTTCCATGCACTTTGGGGCTACAACTCTCTTGTGCATCCACAGTAGCAGGGTTACAAGTTTGCTTTAGTCATCTCCCTCCTCAAATACTCAAGAAAAATTCAAAAACCCAGCCCCACAGACACAAATATTACAGACAAATCACTGACACAAAGAACAACAATGAAACATTCTAACAGCCATACTTTCAACCATTCTGTTGGGAGTCCTGAGTGTCTTGGGGTTCCAGTCAATTCACCAAGATGTTGTACCCAAGTCACAGGGAACCCATGGACCAACAAGGAACCTATTGCAATGCAAATGCACAAAGGTCTTTATTATGGGCTTAGCAACAAGACTCTCACCAGTCAACCTCACATCAGATCCAAACTGAGAGACCAAGTCTGGGGGAGCTAGTTAGTTACTTTAGTTACAGCAAAATTGCGGAAGTTCCATACAAGTCAGAAACTTATATCTTTAAAACTGAATGCCTGGCTTAATCTGTAGGAAACCAACAAGAGGGTAAAACCATTTGAAAACCATGATTGGTAGGCTAATGATTTTTTTCTGTAAGGTGTATTAGTTATGTATATGTAGCTTAACCTTGCTGCTGTACCTTGGTTGGCTGTTGATAAGGTGATTTTTCATATGACGTTTGCTCAAGTAGACTTTGTGAACTCTCAAAAAAGGAAATGATTGGGCATTATAAACTCATGTTTGTGTCTGAGCCACTTACTATTGGCAGATACTCCGGTTCAACCACAAGCCATGCCTGCCAATAGAAGAGGTACTTTGTCCAATCACCTACCTCACTATCCATTACTGCAGACCCTAATATCAGTTGCCCTTACCACTGGAACAGAATACCAGTGGAAGTTTCCTCTCCCCTTGTGCATGCTTCCTATACATACCATAGACAATACCTATCTGCCCATCCTTACATGCCTCATCCCTGTGTCAGAGCCCTGACTTGGGCAGACACACCCTGTTCAACCACAAGCTTTACATGCAAAGAGACAATGTAGGTTTTTCATAGGTCTCCTAGACTATTTGTTATCTAAGATGAAATATTCACAGTTGCCCAAACACTGTACTAAACATCAGAGGCAGCTTCACCTCTCTCCTGACTTGTGGATTGCTAAGATCATCTCTTTCTGACTGCCTCTTCTCACAGATTTTAACAGTAGCAAGCATTCCATCTTGAACATACACACCAAATAGGTAAATAAAAGAGGCAACACTCAGCCGACACTCTCTGTAAATCCAGACATCGAACCGTAACCCAGGAACAAAACTCCTACCCAATCAAGATAAACCTAAACACCGGTACCTAGAGCAATAATCACCTCAAAACCAGATGCCTAGACACCAATGTAGGAACATAATGAATAACAGGCAGGAAAATAAGTCACCAACGAGCCATGCTATCCTTTCACAGCAGGTCCTGAGAAATTAAAACATGCAACAGAACTGATGCAAAAGAGGTTGTTTGGTGGAAAGGAGAAGAGTGAGAACCTGGCGAAGGGATAGAGGTACACAAGAGGACCTGCAGACAGGCACACAGACAGGGATCAGAGAGAGAGAGTGAGAGAGAGCAAGAGAGAGTGAGCTATGAGGGTAGAGAAAGAGAATACAGAGGGGGCATGTGCAGAGAACAGAGACAGGGAACAAAAATAGAGAGCTGCTGTAGCTGGTGGTCCATGTATATAAAGCACACCTGACAACAGCAGCAGATGATGGAGGCAGGTAATGACTTAGGCAGTTGCTAAGTCCCTAAGAGCAGGCCACTGAAATTGCCTGTTCACTGACAATTACAGAGGCAAGGTTGACCAACCGAACAGGAAAGGAAGAAAGAATCTCAAGCATTAAAGATGAATAGAAAAAGTTGATACATTGTTCAAAAATAATGTGGATTCTAAAAGTTTACTGGCACTAAACAACCAGGAATTCTGCAAAATATGAGAAAGCAAAAACTGCAAATGTTTGGAATGGAAGAAGAATATCAGCTCAAATGTCTAGAAAATATTTACAGCCTTGCTTAATAAGGGCTCACCTGTTGCAGATTATATAATAATCCAAAGCAGGCCATTTAAGGATAATCACCTGCTAGTTATTAGCTTGTCCCATTATGGCTCCCGACATACCTGTTTCTGGGGAGGGGAGGTGGACCGAGTTCCAAACGAACCGAGAAGTAGAAGGATAGGTGACAAACTTTACCTGACATGGGACCACAACATCGGGCCAGACCAGAGGTTAGTGAAGTATGAATGTGTGAGTGAATGCGATCCCATTTCGCTATTTCTTGTCATTTATGAGTGAATAAATTATTGCAACCTGACCTCCAAGTCCGAGGCTTCCTTCTCGCCTGTATCCTCAACCAACCCGATTCGAGACATTATGATTTTATAAAATTGCCAAGTCCTCCAGACTCGTGGTTGCACACCTCCTCCGGAGCCAAAGAAAGGTTCCTGAAGAAAGGTTTGCAATCTGAGTCTGACTCAAATAAAAAGACTCTTGTGACTCCCTGCATGGGGTCTGCCTTTCTTAGAGTTCTCCTGAGAATTCTGCCAAGATCTGGGCATAACAATGGAAAGGGGAAAAGAACACATTCTGTGGGTTAAAGGTGAATGGGGACAGGAGTGAGAGAAAGTCCAGTACAGGGAGAAATGACCAGAATTATGCGGCACTTGGGTGTTAGTATAGAAACCTAGTGCACTGGTAGCTTCCTGGAGTCTATGAGGGTTACCTTAATGAGGACTCCTAGTAATGGAGAACACAGAGTCTGGACTGGCCAACTTTTGTGGTCAGGCAGGGCTTCAGTAGGAGGACTGGGTTATATTCAGTTAAATTGTTGGCAGAGGAGGTTCCACGGGGATCTCTAAACAACCCAGATTGATGTTAGGACAGAAAGTTACTCTCTTAAAACAGACAGCAGGGCCATTGGTGAGGACAGTTTCCACATAGTTCACTGAATACAAACAGGTTTGCAGGTTAGGAGAGAGCACTCCAGTGCTCTAGTGTCTTTGGGAGGAGAAGACACTCTACAGGCTATAGAAAGAGAATCCTGGACACCAGCCCACCTAAAAAAACCCTTCATATAAAATCTGTCCTTCCTGCAATGTGTGTGGGGGCATGATGGCAACAACTCTTGGAGTCGGGAACCAATGGCTGCTTTAACTTGAAGGCCATACCAGGAAAGGAAACGCAAGCCTGACATATCCTGGACAGCCAAAAATTTCACACAGACTAAAATGGGAAACATGGGGTGTGCATGGGTCTCTACCAGGTATTCTGCTGATATGCTACAGCTATTAGCTTGGTGTTTTTGTGGGAAGCCTAACAGTGGGAACAGGTGTAGCTCTGACTCTCTCTCCGGCTCCTTAAACTCTTTTCCTCCTATTAAGTTGCCTTGTCCAGAATCAGTATGAGGTCTATTGCCTTTTGTTTTTTATCTTGTTTGGTCTTATTTGGCTGTGTCCTCTTGGAGGCTTGTTTTTTTCTAAAGAGGAAATGGAGGAAGGGAGAGTGGATCTGGGGAAGAGGGAAGGTAGGCTCAACTTTTGAGGATCAGAGGGAGGGAAAACAGTGGTCAGAATACACTGTATGAGAGAAGAATTTATTCCAATTTAAAAACATTAATTAGTATTTCCTAATTGTAAATGCAAAGGAGGGAAGCAGCAATAAACAATGAGAAGCAAAATAAGGAAGACTGGGAAGGAATGACTTTGACAGATACTGTTAGCATTCTGTCTAAACTCCACCCCACAGTTACCTGGCAACAGCCAGGTAAGCTCCTCCCCACAGTTGCCTGGCAACAGCCAGGTGGGCCTGGCCCACTGTAAAAGGGGCTGCTTGCCCTTCCTCTCTCTCTTATCTCTTTCTTTTGCCTCTCTCTTACATATCTTATCTCTTACCTCTCCCCATTTCCTTCCCCCCTCTCTCCACGTGGTCATAGCTGGCCTTCACCTCTCTACTTCTTCTCTACTCTCTTCCTCTCTCTGCAGTTCTCTGCCTCTACTACCCTCTTAACTCCCCTTACCATGCCCTAAATAAACTCTATTCCATACTATACCTTCCCTTGTGTCCCTCAGGGGGAAGGGATGCCTGGGCTTGGGCCTGCTGAGGCACACCCTTCCCCCACACCTCCCTCACCATTACACCATATAACATATATATCTCTATATTTTTATAAACATATCAGATACAGTTTTCATTCTGTCTGTTTAGAAGCTGAGCATCACATAGGAGTTTAAGGCAAGCTCATCCATGGGCCCTGTCTACATCTGTTAAATCAGAAGTTTTGCTCTCAGCAATGTGAAATCTATATCATGCAGAAAACAAACCCAGGGCACTTTCTTGTATTAGTTCTCACTACTTTGGTTGTGCATTTATAGAGTTTCCTGCTCAATTAATTCCAAAAGAGTAGCCTTGCTTCTCTTGAAGGAAAATTAATGTTTAAACAAGTATAAAAAAATGAACTACATGTATAATGTCATACAGTGTTTCTACATTAATTTTATACTATATTAAACATATACAGACTGATATATAAAAATGCTAAGTGTCTCAACACATTCTCCAAAGCAAGAATCAAAGTGTCATCATCTCAGTCTGGCTTTTTGATCATTAAAAAAAAAACCAAAAAAACAAAAAAATCAAAGATGAGACACTTGTCAAAGACTATTACATTTTTATTCAACTATAATTTATTGTCATTCTTTAAATTCAAACAAAACAAGTCAGTCTGTTTTTTAATGCCATTTTTACTTTTTCATGCAACATGATTCATTGGCAGAAAGCTAACACACCATCCAAATAAAACAACTTTCTGCTTTTTTAATGTATCCTGTACATTTGCTTATCATCTCTGAAACATCTCATGCTACAAAAAAATCATATACCAACTAAAACATTTTATAACAACCCTTTGAAGGTGATTTTTTTCAGCTACATGTTGTGTTCTTTCTGCCCTTCATTTTCTATTGCTACCAGTAGTATTGACAAGATAGCTGAAACTCTCATGCTCATTTGACAAATGAGAATATATTAAAGATTAAAATCAGATGGGAGTAAGAATTGGGCAGATTGGCAGTGCCTAACCTGTAATTACATGCTGTTCTGTAATGGGTGCTGCACTGACTGTGAGAATTTAATCCTTTATAAGTGTACAATCCATTAACCATTGCTATTGTCTTCATTCATTTATTTCAGTGTCCTCCTGAGACACACTGCCATGTACTAATGAAATAACCTAATAAGTTAGGTTATTTTATAATTTAGGCCACCATGAATCTACTTGCAACAAGCATGAGAAATCGGATAGTTCTTTAAATTAATTTCAAGTTCCTGTGAGAAAGAGGTCAGATAGAGGAACTTAAGCTCCAAAGCCCCAAATCCCTTCCTGGAATGTCCTGGGCTCTAAGGCCCTACCCTCCTCCAGCAATGCGCCCAACCCTGCTTCTGGTAATTGTGCCAGGCCCCAATGTGCCAACCACAAAGATGCTGAAAGAACAAGATAACCCTCTCACAGGCAAACCAGTGAGTTTAAAGGTTAAGAACGCTATCCAATGAAACTTCGATGGGTTACTGTGTCTGTACTCTGCCCTCTGAAAATTACTTGTATGAAAGCCCACGGGATCGCCTCTCCTCATGATGCAGGTCTGCCCCAGAGCTCTAGTTCAATAAACTTCTTGCGGATTGCATAGATCGCTATCCCCATGTCTCCTTGAGAAGGACCTCCTTGGAAGAAAGGCCAATTAAGTCTTTCACCTGGAAAGTATACTGAGGAGATTTATGGGATTAATAACAAGTCTGCCATTTTATGAGAACTCTGTATACATCCACACTCAAGTAGGGTAAGCGGCCAAGGACCTCTGCCCAAGTCACCACATGGACCAACTGAACCACAGTCTCACCCACAGGCTATCTCAGTCCAAGCAGATAAGACTCAGCAAACATGCTCCTCCTGGTCTGGGGACACTGCCCCCCATACTCATCATGGCATGGCTTTGTGATCTCCCTCACTGCTCTCTAGAGCTACATCAGGAAAATCCAGGAACGAACTTGCAAGCTTCCTCCCACTGGTTGCTACTGGAGCTCCTGATTGCTAGGCCTACCCAGAGGCCCTCATTAGCTTAGACAATCCAGCTGGGCCTCAGGACAGAGGCAGCTCCTGTACTAGGGGATCAGAGATCAAATGACTCAGAAAGATGAGGCCTTCCCAGTTCTGCACTTCCACCTTAGAGACAGACAGAGCCCTACTCTGGGAAATTTTAATTTTAGTAGAACTTTCCAGTTTCCCAGAGCACTTCCTGTTACTCTTCCAAGGCACAGGGTCCTTTGTGTGCATATTCCATTACATACTCCTGATCCAGTAGAGACAACTCTACCTCATATCTGGGAAGGCCTGCAGCCAAACTTCTGTCAATTCAAACAATAACCACAATTAAAGCAAAAGGTAGCCATTAATTTGAAAGCAAGAAGTGATCAATTGGAAGAGAGTAGAGGGTAGAGAGGAGAACCAGATCAAGAGGTCAGTGTTCTAGAAAAGGGACTCAGGTGTATATTTTACATATCAAAGCAGACCTGGACTCCAGGTTTCCCAGCACCCCTCAGTCCTTATCTGGCATAACCTGCCCCCAACCCTGAACTGAACTGAAGGCTGGTCTGCCTTCTCCCACAGGATGTTTCCTATATAATCCAGACATTTTGGTCTCCTCCTGCTCTTTTCCTTCCCTTCTCTCTCTGTGCATACACCCTTTCTGTCTTTCTCTTCCCCCTCAAGCCACCCCCCCAAGTGACTTCCCCAATAAGCCTGCATTTAATATAATCTAATCTGGATTCAATTGGCTTATTTCAAAGGCAGAGAAATAACCTATCAGTCAGGAGGGTAAATGATAGGTAAAAAAGACCAGTTAACAAAAAGGTTGAATTATACAAGGAAGGGCAGTTGAGAGACAGACAGACCAACCCCTAGCCTAGAGGGCAGTTCTACCAGGCACACCTTGTAACAGGTAGGAACTGAGGAATGTCAGGAAAAACTGACAGCCACATCTGCTTTGATTTGGTAGATAGATACCTCAGACATTGGACCCAGGATTTGAGACTTAGCAGTATTAAAAATTAAGAAGGTTCAAATGATTAATTGTAATCACAACAATTATTTAAAAGTTTGAACAGGCTTTATGGTTCAATATTGTTCAGGGAGTAGACATATCTATTAGAGCACACCAAAGGTGATACATACCTTTTCTCTCAGGTTTTGCACTTTCAGACAAAACTATAACAATCCTGCTATACACAGCGATACCAGTTTGTACAGATCTTCTGTGTTGGTTGAGCCAGTGTAACTACTGAAATTTGATTTTTCGAAATAAATTCAGTTCCACATCCAGATTCTAGATTGCCCTGGTATGTGATCTTCACAAAATGGCCAATTTGGACTTTTACCGATCATCTAAAATTGATTACTTCAGCAGTCATTGCTAAAGCCAACTACTGTCAAACCAGAAAAGCTCCCACTTTCTTTCCTCCACAGCCTGTCTCTGCTGTGACTACACCAGCTTCAAAGTTGGTCGAAGAACTCAATTGTTACACGTGTCCCACTTTATTTGTAATTCCCACAAAAAGGCATGGAGGTTAGAGGACACTCATTCACTAATGTCTTTTCCTTCACACTGAGGAGTAGGGCCCAGCTTGAAAGGAGGTGTATGAGTGTCCTTAACGCACAGGGCAGCAGAGGCAGGATTAGGCCTTCAAAACAAGTCTTAATTACATTTAATGACCAAAGTCTGAGCTACAGAAGACGCTGCTCTAAACTGAAACAAATATCAAAGTCTCTGAGCAAAAGGTGTGAAATTCTTAATGATGATGAAATATTGGAGAATAGAAACAAATAAGAGATTAGAGCATTGATACATAAAGAAAATGAATTCAAAAAGTAATACCAACAATTGACTTTTTAAAAAGATAAATATATTTGAAAAAAAAAAACACACAAGTATACTAACTTTGAAAAAGAGCAGGCATTTCCTGGTAGAGAGAATGACATTCATAAGATAGTATTTGACGTTGTCCCTGTGTGCAATGTTATTGCTGACAAACACAGCACAGCCAATGGTTTGCATCTCAAATTTCTGAGCTGACTTAACTAGATCAGTGAGCATTCCACATATCTCCACAGGACAGTCCCTTAATTAAAAATTCAATATTCACTGGCTCAAGCAAACCTACCCAAATTGTACACCCTCTCAATCTGGTCTGTTCTTCCTCACATGCATGAATTAATACATGCTAGGGAATTACAAAATCACTCACTCTGCTTGTACCAGGTCTTTCTTCATAATGGTATCCCCTACAGCTGACTCCCTTAAACTTTAATTTGTGATGTAGCTATTGCCTATCTTATTTCAATGTGCAGTGTACACAGTAACCTGTTCCTCATGTTCTGGTCTGAAGGCAGAAGCCATGCTTCACATGCAAGTCCTTTTCCTGTTGCTGCAATGGACAGTTCAGTACATGACTCCAATGGGTAATTTTAAAACTCTGTGGTGGTACTGCCTTTTAACTAAAGAATTTAGGAAGTTGAATCAAGAGGAAAGCAAGGTCATTTCCCTGGGGAGCAACATACTGGCAGCAAGGTGACCTGAGTCAACATAGCTTTTCTTGGAAACAGTTTTCTAAAAGGCTGAAGATACAACTGTCTTAGAATCAATATGCCTTCCCAGGGAGAAATCACTCTACACTCAATTAAAGATTACTTTTTAAAAATCTCTTTAATGATAGCATGAATTCAGCTCTGTCTAATACTATTTTAGGACCAGGCTTCATGTTATACTTTGTACGGTTTAAACAGGGAGAGGAGACTGCAAGTCTAGCTAATTAAGTAGATAGGACACTTATACAACAAATATATTCCTAAAAATATTTAAGTACACCAGTGCCCTAATACAAAGAATCATTCTTCAGTGACAAGGCCCTAAGACCAAGGTCCCAGAGGATGAAAAGGAGAAAAAGTAGAAGGTAGAATGTATAAACGTTGTGGTGGGGAGGTCGTGTAGAAACCATGTCTTATGCTAAGTAAAGCTCTTAAGAATATCATCTTGTATTCTACTTACAGAGATAAAATGGAAATAAATGGGAGACTTCTAAGAAGCCAGCAGAAACTATGATACAATAGGAAAACTTGTGTGGAGAGTCATAATCAGTGCTGCACAAGGAGAATACTCCTTATCTCAAGAACATTATTGACCAAACCTACATTGCCGTTACAACTGATAACCACAGCCCCAAATGGCAGAAAGAGTTGGATTCTGAGGATATAAAATGTAATGAAGGGCCTGGTCCCAGACCATTACCACCTCTCCTAAGGATACTCCTGGCTTTACAAAAGGAGCTCTATTTTCTTCTCAAAACATTGTGGCCTTAGGAAAAGCTCCCAAGGCCTAGGCCACAGGCTATGATTGGCTCTGCCAAGTACGTTCCTAGGTTTGAGATGGAGCTACTTCATTCTCCATATATGAGGGCCTCATGGAAAGACTTGTGTGATAAGGCTAGGTCTCCATACCACAGTGTTTCTCTCTGTCAATTTCTTTTGAAGTGTTATATTTATTTACATTTCAAATGTCGCCCCACTATTCGGTCCCTCCTCCCAGCATTCTTTACCCTATTCCCCCTTCCCTTTTCCTTTGAGAGGGTGCTTCATCACACCCACCTCCACTCCTCTCATCCACCTACCACTACCACCCCGCCCCATTCTCCTTTCTTAGGGCATCAAGTCTCTACAAGATTAGGTGTATAGTCTCCCACTGAGTACAGACAATGCAGTCGTCTGCTACATATGTTCCTGGGGCCATGGACCAGTCCACATATGCTCTTTGGTTGATGACAGAGTCTCTGCAAGTTCCCAGGGTTCTGGATTACTTGATAATTTTTGTCTTCTTAAGGGATTGGCATCCCTTACAGCACCTTCAATCCTTCCCCTAACTCTTCCATAGGGGTCCCTGACCTGAGTCCAATGACTGGCTGTAAGTATCTGTGTCTGTCTCAGATGCTGGTAGAGCTTCTCAGAGGACAGCCATGCTCGGCTCCTGTCTGCAAGTACATAGGTGTTTTCCCTTCTCAAATGGATGTCAACCAGTGTAGTCTTTCCCATGTGGCAGATCTATGCTTTTCTCAATTAGAAAATGGGTGCTTCAGGGACACCAGGCCTTAATGTTGGTTGTAACTCTGTAATGACCCATTGAGCAGCTTGTTACAGACCTGCTTTTTGATAGGAGCACATGCCAAGTGTCTGGTTGTACATCACAGTTGTCTCCTTTGATATGGTGTGGAGCCAGATGTCTAGACAAACCTGGTGAACAAGCATGTGAATCCTAACATCCTAGTCTCTAACCGACCTGCTTAGCATACTAATCTGTAGGATGTTTTTGAGGCAGTCCTCCATCAGCTAAATGCTACTTACTGTCACTATTTCCTAAGCTTGGTAAATCCTTTACATCACCAATTCTTCTCTTCTGCCTCTCAGCTTAATATTGGAGTGCTACCCAATACATAGGATGCCTTTTAAAAGCACCACAAAATTAACTGCAAATAGATCTTACACCTAAGTGGTAGATGCTAAGGGCAGAACTTGTAGAAGATTTGAGAGAAACAAGGGTTCTACAAATTTGGCATCCTGCCCATGATATTTCTACAAGCATGTTCCTGGTCCAAATGTTTTGAGCAAATTCAGCCCTGATAATGAAGTTATTCAGAGGTCACCACCTGATCTAGCAAGTGAGGAGCACCACAAAGAACCTAACAGGTGCCCATATCTGACTACATCAGGCTGATGCTTCCTATCCAGCCCCAGGGACCAAGAAATGCTTGGTGACAGGAGCCTGGTATAGCTGTCTCCTGAGAGGCTCTGCCATAGCCTGACAAATACAGAGGCAGATGCTCACACCCAACCATTGGACTGAACACAGGGACCCTAATGGACGAGTTAGAAAAAGGACTGAAGAAGCTTCAGGGGTTTACAACCACATAGAAAGAACAGCAACATGAACCACCCAGACCCCCAGAGCTCCCAGGGACCAAGCCACCAAAACAAAGAGTACACATGGAGGGACCCATGGCTCCAGCCACATATGTAGCAGAGGAAGGCCCTGTTGGGCATCAGTGGGAAGAGAGGTCCTTGATCCTGTGAAGGCTCCATGACCCAGTGTAGGGGAATGCCAGGTCGGAGAGGTGGGAATGGTTGGGTGGGTGGGTGGGGGAACACCCTCATAGAAGTAGGAATGGTCAGGATGGAATAGGGACTTTGGAGGGGAACCAGGAAAGGTGATAACATTTGAAATGTAAATAAAGAAAATATCCAATAAAAAAAGAAAACCTAAGATGCTGATTAGAACTAACATTCTGTGTGAGTATGTGATTCTATGCAGACCCATTGAGCATGCTGGTGAATGAGAGACACTGTTGTGCAAATCTTTATCTGTGGCTTTGCTATATCTATCCCTTTAATTTACCTCGGTCTATCACATCATGTAAACAAAGACCATATGAAAATTTCCCAGCACGGTCTCGTTCAAGTGTACACACACACACACACACAGAGAGAGAGAGAGACAGAGAGAGAGAGAGAGAGATTACACAGAGACACACACAACACAGTCACACACAACACAGACACACACAAATAAAAGTCCCTACTACATCAGGAACTTCTCTGTATTCAGGTGCTTTATCTACTTTCTACTGAAACTGGTATGAGATGTCCTCTCTTTTTGTGTGACTTAAAGAAGTTTATAGAGTAGGATCCATTTTGCTTAAACTAGGATAGTTATACAAATTTTATTTTAACACCACAAAGTTTAGGGTATTGAAAAATACTATTATTGTTCAATATTCAAAGTGAGTCTAGGCCAAAAAGAATGAAAAAGTTGAGGGAAGGACATACATGCCAGTGAATTCCTTGGAAAACTATTGAGAAGCCATCTGACAAGTGTTACTCTTTGATGCTGGTAAAGGCCTGTGTGCTGTTCTCACTATACGTATTTAGTGATGCACTGTAATCCAGGACAATCTCAAACTTATTCTGTCCTGTCTGAAGATATTCTTAAATATTTTTCTTTCTGCACCAGCTCTCAGGTACTGGGGTTATAAGCATGGACACTAAGTCTAATTGTACAGTACTTGTGAATTAGACCAAGTCTTTGCACACATTAAACAAAACGCTCTACAAATTATCATTCCTATCAATATCTTTTTAAATTAAATAAGAGTTCAAGAGAAAAGAGACCCCTGAGAAGCAGTATACATGATAAAACCTACACTGGCAAGGTGGATAACAATAAACACTTATATGTAACATAACAATTAAAGTGACATTTATTTAATAAGAAATATTAATAACACATGGGTTTTTAGCCTGCTTAATGTCTTTGTAACACATGCATACAGGTCCCACAGAGGCCTAAAACAGGATTCCGCCAGAATTCAAGGTAAAGAGGTTTGTTAGCTGTCGTGTGAGTCCTCTGAGACCACATCAAATGTTCTTAATAGAGAACACATCTCTCCTGCCCACACTACACTTGACTTTTGTCCTTCCACCCAAGTGTGCTGGATCACTCCCAAAGAAAGAGAGAAATTTCTGGAGACCTGTACTGACAGGTACATGAGGTAGGCATGCTAATTGTCTTAGGCTGCCACACATTCATGCAAGGGTACTGTGAGTTCAGAATCCAGCCACAGGATCACTGATTATAAGTTTGCAATAGACTTGTCACCTCTTATCTAGGATAACAATTCAATTAAGGTGCATCAGATGACATATATAAGAACACAAGGAGGGAGAAGACCGTGTGTGTAAGGTAGGGTTAGGAGATGGTCATGGTCCAGGTTGCCATGTTATGAAGAGCCTTACTACTAGATAGAGCAGATAGAGCCTGCCTCAAGGTTCACATGCATCTGGTGGAGAGTGGGTCTCTGCAAGGCTAAGAATGGAGAGGGTTAGTTAGTGCTGCTATTTTACTGCAGATCATCTCAGAGCCTACTGAAGAAATTTTTCTTCCACATGACACTTTTGTTCTTGTGAAGATCCCTAGAAAGACTCTGACTTCTAAGACTGACAATGAGTCAATGTGTGGGAGAAGAAATTTTGTGGGTCTCCAGACTGGTGTGCTAAAATCAAGGATGAAAAGAATCTACTGTCATCTGATCTTTATGTGAGTGGGGGTGACAGGTCTTGGCCTACCGAAACTAAGTCCTGGTTTTCCATTCCTCACTTG
Organism: Uromys caudimaculatus; assembly: GCA_028551405.1. Taxonomy (NCBI): domain Eukaryota; kingdom Metazoa; phylum Chordata; class Mammalia; order Rodentia; family Muridae; genus Uromys; species Uromys caudimaculatus. The sequence goes on along the minus strand of CM052703.1, from coordinate 131,503,097 downwards.
ATCTGGAATTTCTCTATCTGATGTCCTCATGTAATTATGTTACTGTGTGTTCCAATTGGAATATTTTATACTTTTGTTATTTGACTTTATTTTCTAATATCTATTTCTAATAGGGGGAGGAGCAGGCAGGTGAATAGCCAGAGCTGGAAAGATGGGGTCTCCCTCAGGGTTGGGTGAGGTGAGAGTGCTCTCCCAGGACAGGCTGACATGCTAATGGAATGCAAACCACTCCTGAGATCCAGAAAAGGTCTGGCTCTGGACTGGTAGCACACTTTAACCTTGAAGAATATCCAGTGGCCAATCAAGGCCTCAAGGCAGACCTGCCAGTCAGACAAAGAGGCAGGATCTTCCGGGTGCCTTTCTGCAAGTTTGCTGTGGCTGTGCAGGCTTGAATGGTTCTACTTGTCCTGCTCTGAAATCTGCTGTTGGTGCTGTGAGAGGACCTCAGGGAGGCTCTGAAATCGAGACATGGTGAGCACAGGGTCACTGCTCACAATGGGTAGGGGCAGGTGGCTGAGCAGTGGGAGTTGGGGTGGTGGGTCCTCCTGGGGCTGGATGGGAAGCCAGATGTGACCAGCTGTGAGTTCCTGGGTGATGCTCCTCACATGTTAGGTCAGGTGATGACCTCTGAGTAACTTCACTATCAAGGCTGATTCTGAATCTGCCCAAAACATCTGGACCATTTGCTTTCTTGTAGGAAGATGGGTGGTTTCTTTGACTCTGCAGCACTTGTGTCCAAATCCTTTTGTCTTTTATAGCATACATTAAGATGACAGGTATAAATCTAACAGGTCTGTTTTCATATGTTACTTGTTTTTGTTTAGTTTTTTAAAATTTTTTTTGGTTGCAGTTTTTTAAATTTCTTAACTTAATATGTTTAGTGTCTTGATTACTATGTTGCAAAGGGTCTTTTCCTCCCAATTTATTTGGTATTTTGGATGCTTCTTGTCCCTTAATAGCCATCTTCTTTAGTTTAGAATTTTTTTCATTTATGATTTCATTGAAAATATTTTCTAGACCTTTGAGGTGATATTCTTCTTCTGCTGTTCCAATCATTTGTAGTTTTTACCTTCACATGTGTTGCAGAGTTTAGTGCCAGGAAACTTTTAGACTTCACATTTTTTATGACTAATATATCCATTTTTCTATTCATCTTTAAAGCCTGAAATTCTCTCTTCCATTCCTGTTTTGTGGGTGAACCTTGCCTCTGTAGTTATCAGTGCCCAGGCAATTTCAATGCCGTGTTCTTAGGGACTTAGCAACTGTGTAAGTAATTACCTGCCTCCATGGCCTGCTGCTGTTGCCAGGTGTGTTTTATAGATAAGGACCACCAGCTACTGCAGCTCTCTATTTTTTTGTTCCCTGTCTCTGTTCTCTGCACACGCCCCCTCTCTATTCTCTTTCTCTACCCTCATGGCTCTCTTTCTGCTCCTTGTCCATGTGCCTGTCTGCAGGCCCTCTTGTGTACCTCTATCCCTTCCCCAGGTTCTCACTCCTCTCCCTTTCCCCAAACAATGAATTTTGCATCAGATCTGTTGCATGGTCTAATTTCTCAGTACCTGCTGTGATATGATAGTTTGGCTCTGTTGGTAACATACTTTCCTGGCTGTTATTCATTTATATTCCTATGCTGGTGTCTAGGCCACTGAGTTTCAGGTGATTATTGGTCTAGGCCCTGGTTTCTGGGTTTGTCTTGTTTGGTTGGGAGTTTTGTCCCTGGGTTATTGTTTGACCCCTTGATTTTCAGAGAGTGTTGGCCCTTTTACTGACCTGTTTGGTGGGTATGTTCAAGAGGGAATGCTTGCTAGTGTTAAAAGCTGAGTGAAGAAGAGGCAGGCAGGAAGAGATGATCTTAGCAATCAATCCACAAGGAGTCATAGTCATGTGAGAGGTGAAGCTGCCTCTAGGATTTGGTCCAGTACTAGGGCAACTGTGAAAATTGCATCTGGGATAACAAATAGTGTGGTAGATCTGTGGAAAGCTTACCTTGGCAGGCATGGCATGTGGTTGAATGGGACTGTCTGCCCAGGTGGGAGCTGTGACACAGGGATAAGGTAGGAAAGAAGGGCAGGTAGGGATGGTCTGTGGTATCTATAGGAAGCATGCACTGGGTAGAGGAAGCTTCCACTGGTATTCTGTTCCAGTAGTAGGGGCAACTGAGATTAAGGTCTGCAGTAACAGATGGGGGGGTAGGTGTTTGAACAAAGTACCTATTCTACTGGAAGGCATGGCTTGTGGTGGAACAGGAGTATCTGTGGATAATAAGGGGTTCAGACACAAACTTGAGTTTGGAAAGCCCAACCAATTCTATTTTTGAGATTGCACACGGTCCACTTGAGCAAACATTCTATGACAAACTACCTTATCAACAGCCAGTCAAGTAACAACAGCAGGCTCAAGCTACATATAGATAACTAACTAATGTACCTTTCATAAAATAAGTTAGTCTACCCATCATGATTGTCAGATGGTTCTGTGCCCTTGTCTGCTTCCTGCAGATTATGCTAGACATACAGTTTATAAAATATTAAGTTGCTGACTTGTCTGGAAATTCCCCAATCTTGCATGAACTACAATAAATACACAGCACCCCTAGAGCTGGTCCCAAATTTTGACCCATGCGAGCTTGACTGGTGAGAGTCCTGGTTACTGAGTTCATAACAAAGACTTTTGTTTGTTTGCATTGAAATATGCTCCTTGGTTGTCTTTGAGGTCCCCGTGACTTGGCCATAACATCTTGGTGCATTGACTGGAATGCCAAGAACCTCAGGGCTCCCAACTGAAAGGTTGAAAGGCCGGATGTTAAAATGCATCATTGTTCTTCTTTGTGTCAGTGCCTTGTCTGTCAGATTTGTGTCTGTGTGCCTTGGTTTTTGGATTTCTCTTGATTATTCATGGAGGGAGATGACTAAAGTGAACATGGAACTCCACTTCAATGGATACATTGGAGAGTTGTAGCTGAAAGGGTTTGGAAAATGTTCCAGAGCCTGGTATAGGGGGCGGTGGGAAGGTTAGAGCAGACTTGGAACCTTGCTACATGACTCACAGCTGCCATTCTGTCTTCATTTTCTCCTCTGTACAAGTGGAGGAATCTGCTGTGCATCCTTTACCTTCCCCCTGTGGCTGTCTATTATGTGTGTGGCACTTTATTATTCTGTGACTGAGAGAGGAAATAAGACTGTTTCCATCACAATCAATTTAGTTACTAACCCCCCACCTTGGATTAAATCCTTTTTAACAATAGGACTTAGACCCACTATATTGCCCATGACAGAAAGTCCTTTGATACAGCATCCAGACCAAAATCAGGCTCTTTCTACCCCTTTTTACAGGGTGGAAAGGACAAAGACCTCATTTTTCTCCCTCCTAAGCAACCTTGTTCCCAGTCCATATGTGCGTCTGTAGTTTTGAACTTGGAGCTGTCAGTAGATAGAAGGTTGTTCTTCATCCATTGCAACAAAGTTAGCATATCTTTCTTGGACCAGAAGTCTTATTTCCAGGTCTGTGGGCAATCTGCTTCTCTTTCCACCTTCCAGCTGTCTTAGCCACCTCTTTGGCAGCACTGGCCTGGGAACCCAGGGTTTAAGACAACTCACTGGCGGGCAGCACAGTCTCTGAACTCCCCAGTCCACTGTATCTTTCCCTGCTCCGAGCCAGGGGACATCCCGATTTTGTCCTGGCTCAGCCACAACTTCAACTCCCTCATTCTGTGGCAGGGGCTCTTGTAATTGGTATGGTTTGCTCATTGGTTTTGGGTTTTTACAGCTTCCCCATTTATTATTGTCTCTGTGACATAATTGTCTTAAGTTCTCAACATTTCAGAACAACAGTCATCTGAAGGAGCCTCAGTTGAGGGTGTGCCCTCATCAGAATGACTGGTTTCTAGGTATGTGAGACATAGTGTTGATAATTGGTGTGGGAAGGATCTTCCACTGAGGGTGGCAATATTCCTAAGCAACTGGGTCTTGGCTGGGTGAGAGAGCTAGGTGAGGGTGAGACAATGACCAAGCAAAAAAGCAAGCCAGGAGACAATATTTTTCCATGCTTTTTACCTTCAGTTTGTAGCTTCAGTTTCTATTCTAAGCTCCCAATATGATGGACTGTGATCTGATAGAACCATGCACAACAATCATTTATTATCTGAGATGCTTTTGCTCAGAGGACTCAATCATAGTAGCAGAGTAGCAAGGTAGAAGAACAACAACAAGAACAAGAACAATGGTATTGAAAGGTGATTATGCTGCTGGACAGTATCTATGTTCTCTTTGAAGGAATATGGAAAAGACCAGAGAATGAGATGGCAAAAGTCATAGAAAACTGTACATGGAGCTTAATCAGTTGATCTCATAGGACCTGGAAGATTGGAGTGTTGACAGTAATGCAGCCAGAAGAAGTTGAGGTCATACTATTTCATAGAAAAGAAACTCTGTGAAAACTTTCGCTAGAGGCCATTTGTGTGATATTTTGTCCAAAAATCTTTCTAACTCTGCTTATGCCCTGAGATATTGAGTAGGGCAAAATTTAAAAGTTTCTGCAGGTTTAGGCACATCCTCTCCTACTGAGGTCAGACAAAGCAGCCCAGTTAGAGGAACAGTTTGCAGAGTCAGGCAACACATTAAGAGACATCCCCCACTACAATAGTTGGGGGACCTATGTCAAGATTGACAAGCACATGTACTACATATATGATGTGGACCTTGGTCTACCCTGTGTATGCTCTGTGGTTGGTGGCTCAGTCTCTGAGAGTCCCCTAGAGTCCAGGTTAGTAGACTCTGATGTTCTTCTTATGAACTTCCTGTTCCTTCAGAGGCTCTCAATACTTTCCCCAAGTCTTTGAAAAGACTTCTGGATCCCTGACCAATGTTAGGGTGTGGGACCCTGCATCTGTTTCAGTCAGCTGTTGGATGGAGACTCTCAGAGGACAATTATGCTAAGCTACTGTCTGCAACTATAACAAAATATCCTCAGTAATGTCAGGGGTTGGTGCATGCCCATGGAATGAGTCTCAAGTTGGACTGGAGATAGTTTGGCCATTCCCTCTGTCTCTGCTCCATCTTTGTTGCTGCATTTCTTGTAGACAGGACCAATTTTGGATGGAAAGGTTTTGGGTTTGGTTGATGTCCTGCACTGTCCACTGGGGGTCCTGACTGGCTACAGAATGTGGCTATTTCAAGGTTCATATCTCACTGCTAGGAATCTCAGCTAACCCCCCATAGATTCCTTGGTACCCTCCCATGCGTGCTCTCTGGCACATCCTAAAGATGCCCCCACCCTTTCATCCTGCCAGGTGCAGGTTTTGATTCACTTTCCTGGCCCTCTGGCCATCCCTTGTCTCTCACCATACCTGTTCTTGACTACTTCCCCTTCCCCTTACTTATCCCCTCTTCCATCCAGTTCTTTCTCTTCCATTTGCTTCCTATGATTTTCTTATTCACCCTTGTAAGTGAGAGTCAACCATGCTCATTTGGGCCTTCCTTCTTGTTTAGCTTCTTTGAGTCTATGGAGTGTAGTGTGGATATCCTGTCCTTTATGGTTATTATTCCCCAGTAAGTGAGTACATACATGCATGTCCTTTTAGGTCTGGGTTACCTCACTCAGGATGGTAGTTTCTAGTTGTATCCATTTGCCTGCAAAATTCATGATGTCCTTTTCTTTAATAGTTGAAGAATATTCCATATTGTAAATGAACCACATTTTCAGCATCTATATCCCAGTTGAGGGACATCTGGATTGTTTCCAGTTTCTAGCTGTTATAAATAAAATGGCTATGAACTTAGTGGAACACATGTGCTTGTGGGTAAATTCTAAGAAGGTACCCTGAGAGCATCACTTCCTCCTGCTATGTCTTAAACTAATGGAAGGAGTAGGCAAAGTATTTTCTAGTCCCAGGAAGGAACTTTAAATTAAACCTGCTGCAACCGTGGTCCAAGCGGGGTAGTGTCCATCAATATACAAGCCAAACCTGACAGAACCATCCATATTGTGCTGTTTCTAGAAACTGAATGATAAAAAATATCAAGGTCATGGATTCTTCCTCTATGGTTTCAGTTTACCACTCTTCCAGCCATCTCTTGGCAGAGTCATGGCCCCAGTGAAGATTCTTTGAGAGTTTATTGCATTGAAGTGTGATGATGAAGCTTGAGTTGCATTTTGTGACTACATAGTGTTGAGAAATATAAGGCATTTAGAAATCCGCCTTGTAGAGATGTATACAGGGAGAGGAAGTACCCAAACTGAGTAATGTACAAGATGTTACAGGAATGGGGCCATTTAAGCTTTTAGAAACTAAAGTTTAATGTGTTTGAGACAAAGCTATAGGATTTGGTCTTTGCCCTGCTGTGTTTCTTCCTTTGGTCCAATCTTCTCTCCCCATGTGCACATTCCTGTCTATTGGAATGGGAAGGGGTCTTCTGTGCCATTGTATGTTGAAAACATATTATTTGCTTTCTGATTTACAAGATGTGGCTTTCAAGATATTGCCTTGAGTGTCAGAAGACACTTTAGACATTTGAGCATTGTAGGAGCCTCTACAGAGTATTAGGATCACTGTGTACTGAATGCATTTTCATCACAGCATGAACATGAGCCTATAATGACCAGGATCAGAGTGGAGTAGATTGTAACAAAAAGCTTCCAGACAGGATGATGTCTTTGAATGCCTGTCTCTCCTGACTGGCTTTCTTTGTGGAGCTTGTGGATGCTCTCTTGTAGGAGGAGCCTTTCCAGATTCTTTTTCGGGGAAAGGTTAGTGTGTATAGAATCAATTTTTTTCTTTTTTTTTTATTTTACAATAATTTATATATTCATTATCATCCTGATCACATTCTCCACTCTAGGTCCCCTGGCCTCACAGATTCCCTATCCACAATCTCCTCTGTTTCTCCATTGAGAGTGAGTGGGCCATCTGGGTATGCCCATACCATGGTGCTAGGTTAAGTGCATCCTCTCTCACTGAGGCCAGACATGGCACCTCAGTTAAGGGAACAGATTCCAGAGATAGGTAGCAGCTTTTGCAACCGCTACTGTTGTTTGAGGTCTCTGATGAAGACTGAACTGCATATCTGCTATATATATGCAAGGGGCCATAGTCTAGCCCATGTTTGAATTTTTTGGAGGCTTAGTCTCTGAGTGTCCCCAATGGGCTATGTTGGTTGAGTCTGTTGGTCTTCCTGTGCTATCTTCTTCAGGGCTTTCATACCTTCCTCCAACTCTTTCACAGGAGTCCCCAAGGTCCATTCAATGTTTGCCTGTGACTCTCTGAATCTGTTTCAGTCAACTGCTAGGTGGAGCCCCTCAATGGACAGTTTTGCAGGGCTCCTGTGTGGGAGCATAACAGAGTATCACTAATAATGTCATGGATTGGTGTTTGCCTGTGCGATAGGTCTCTAGTTGGGTGAGTTTTCCTTGGACATTCCCTCTGTCTCTGCTCGAGCTTTGTTTTGTCCCTGTATTTCTTTTAGACAAGAAAAATTTTGATCTTTGTGTCTACTGTGTCATGGTTGAAACTGATCCTTCAGCCTTCTTCTGATGTTCCCATCCATTCACCATTTGGACTTTGTCCCTAAATAAAATAAGATACTGTAGAAGCATTTGCTGTTCCGTACTAAGCTATTTTGGAAGCCTGGTTGTTTTATATTTTTGTTTTACTCTTTTTGTTGTTGTTTTTCAGAACAAAATTTCTCTGTGAAGCCTGTCATGTCCTGATAGTACTTGTAGAAACCACATAAACCTCCTGACACGTGTTTGTACAATAAGCATATGCTTTTGTGTAGTTCTTCATCCACATCTTTAATTTTGAAATTTGGCCAAATGTATAGGTTATATTTTATTTTTCACTATGCCATATGTTGATGACATCAATACTACCTGAGCCTTTAGAGTCATTGGATTGCAGCTGTATGATGTTATGCCTAACACTTCTGTTTGTTCTGTAATTTTTGGCTAAATAGGAGTATTTTGCCTGTGTGTATGAATATGAATATATGTGCCTCTCTTTACTGTTGTCAGAAGATGGCCTCAGAACTCCTGACCTTGAAGTAATGGGTAGTTGTTGGTCCCCAGGTATATGCTAGAAATTGACCACCATTATATGGAAGACGAGCAAGACCTTTCCATTGCAGATCCATGTCTCCTGCCATTTGCTGCTTATTTGTGATCAACATTTATATTATTTTCATCTGTCCATTTGTAACTGGTTTTTTTGTTTGTTTGTTTTTGTTTTTTGTTGTTGTTGTTTTTTTGAGACAGGGTTTCTCTGTGTAGCCCTGGCTGTCCTGGAACTCACTCTAGAACTCACCCTGGCTGGCCTCGAACTCAGAAAGCCACCTGCCTCTGCCTCCCCAAGTGCTGGGATTAAAGGCATGCACCATTTGTAACTGTTTAAACATGCATTCCCTGTTGGTAAAATTTTATTAACATTGCAGTTTGAACTAGTGCACTTGATGTTTCTGCAAGATGAATAGAGAACTACAGTGAATGTATAATTCTTTCTAGGATCTTCAGTAAATAACTATGAGCTCTCTCTATCATTTTTGTTTCCTTGGTTGGTATTTGCAGGGGAGTGAGGGTCTTAATATGTAATTTTTGCTCTCCTGGAACCTGTTGCATAGACCATGCTGGCATCTAGCTCAGTCACACCTGCCTGTGACTCCGGGATTAAAGACATGAGCAAATACAGCCAAATTGTGCATTATTTTGTAGTTAGTAATTGTTCATCCAATTTCTTGGATGTGTGCTCAGTACTTTTGATCTGTTCCCCCTGCATCTCTTTCTCATTTGGCATTTCTCTTGCAAGGCTATATCTTATTCAAAGGGTTCAGGGACAACACAGGTGAAACTTATAATACAATTTCCTTCTAAAATGACATGGTGATTAGATTGTAACTTCTGTGTCAGGAAATAAGTGGAGGAAGCACCAGAATTATATGAATATATTGTCAGGGAAGCAGACATTTACTTTTCAGTGATGTCAGTATCATGTTTTGTATTATACACATGTATGGAATATTTTAGGATGCAGTGACTTATGATGATGTCCATGTGAACTTCACTGAGGAAGAGTGGAATTTACTTGATCCTTCGCAGAAGAGTCTCTACAAAGTTGTGATGCTAGAAACCTACTGGAACCTCAGTGTTATAGGTGAGACCTGTGAATTTCCTTTTTCTTTCCTAAATAAGGAAATGAATGTTTCTTGGTTATTGATGATATTTTGTTACTTCAATTGAGACCAAGGAAGATTGAGTTGAATAAATCAGTTTCATTGCTGTGAAAATTCACAGTAACTTGAATGTTGTCTAATTTCTAATACCATGTCATTTTTTAGGCTACAATTGGGAAGACCATCATGTTGAAAAACATTGTCAAAGTTCTATAAGACACGGAAGGTAATTCTCATGAGCATGAATATACAAATATGCCTCTGAGGAAATTTTAATATGATCTGGAAGCTCTAAAGAAAAGCAAGAATGTAAAATATCAGTCCTTTAAGTGTAGCTATGATTAAAATATTCTCACAAGTTCACGGACCTCAATGCTAGTTATCTGAGTTGTGTTTGCAAGACATTCCTCTAAGAAAGAGGAAAAGGTAACAGTTCCTTAAGAGATACATTTATTTGATTTGTAGCTCTATTAAAGCTATGCTGTGTCACTACTAATCTGTATAGTCTCATAAAATTTAGATGTTGCACATTGAATAGTGAAAAATATATATGCAAAACCTTCTAAAAAGCAAATACTCCATAGTAAAGTTGGTGATACTCATATTCTTGTAGGGACATTGCTAAATTTATTGAGAGTTCAGTTTATGAGAGTCAAGATTGTTGTTGTGGAGAAATCTTAATCCATATACCACATATCTACAAGGAACAAAAATTCAAATGGTGTGAATTCAATGTGGAAACCTTTCATTTGTTATTCTTTTTCTAATTGGTATATTTAGTGTCACAATGGATAAAAGCCATGTGAGCATAGGGATTTAGAAAGAAGCAATGAAAGTCTCTCTATTCCAGAACAATGAGAAGATATTTAGTCTTCTGCCTTTGGTAGGCTATCTGAATATGACAGAAGTTTGCAAATTAATTGGTTTTCTGACATTACTGGGAACATCCCCAAAGTCTCACTGCAGAAAATCACTATGGGTACTAGAAATTTGGAAATTTCTTCCGTTTATCCTGGTTCACAGTGCAAATGTGGTGTTATTCACACTACAGGAAAAATTATGAATGCAATCAGTGTTTAAAAGCTCTGAGTTGTTCCTTTTTTTTCAGATATGTAAAATACATCATATAGAAATCTCATATACAAAAATGATGTTATAAATGTGAGCCATGTAATAAATACTCTTACCATCACCTTATTTTCAAAGAGGCAAAACAACAATAATGAGTGAGAACACCATGAATATACAAAATGATAAAACATTAAGATCTGATTCTTCTTGATTATTAGACCAAACTGTAAAAGTAATTCATATTGATAAAGTGATTGATCAGTGTAATGAATATGGTAAAGCTTTCACATGTGCCAATTATCGTTGCAGGCATGTAAGAAGTCATAGTGGAGAGAAATCTTATGAATGTAATCAATGTGGTAAAGCCTTTGCAAGACCCAGTCATCTCCAAGATCACAAAAGAACACATACTAGAGAGATACGTTATGAATGTAATCAATGTGGGAAAGCCTTTGCAGTTCCCAGTCTTCTCCAAAAACATAAAAGAACTCATACTGGAGAGAAACCTTATGAATGTAATCAATGTGGTAAAGCCTTTGCAAGATCCAGTTATCTCCAAAGACATAAAAGAACACATACTGGAGAGAAACCTTATGAATGTAATCAATGTGGGAATGCCTTTGCATATTACACTAGTCTCCGATGTCATAAAAGAACACATATTGGTGAGAAACCTTATGAATGTAAGCAATGTGATAAAGCCTTTGCAACATCCAGTCGTCTCCAAAGACATGAAAGAACACATACTGGAGAGAAACCTTATGAATGTAATCAATGTGGGAATGCCTTTGCATATTATACTAGTCTCCGATATCATAAAAGCACACATACTGGTGAGAAACCTTATGAGTGTAACCAATGTGGCAAAGCCTTTGCAAGATCCAGTCATCTCCAAAGACATAAAAGAACACATACTAGAGAGAAACCTTATGAATGTAATCAATGTGGGAATGCCTTTGCAAGATACACTCATCTCAAAAATCATAAAAGAACACGTACTGGAGAGAAAATTTATGAATGTAATCAATGTGGAAATGCCTTTGCAAGATCCAGTCATCTCAAAAATCTTAAAAGGACACATACTGGAGAGAAACCCTATGAATGTAATCAATGTGGTAAAGCCTTTGCAACACTCAATTATTTCCAGTATCATAAAAGAACACATACTGGAGAGAAACCTTATGAATGTAATCAATGTGGGAAAGCCTTTGCAGTTTCCAATCTTCTCCAAAAACATAAAAGGACACATACTGGAGGGAAACCCTATGAATGTAATAAATATTGTTAAGCCATTTCATGTCACAGTAGTCTGCATTATAATAAAAGAACACATACTGTGGAGAACCCTTATGAATATAATAAATGTGGTTAAGCCTTTTCATGTCACAGTAGTCTACATTATGATAAAAGAACACATACTGTAGAGAAACCTTAGGAATGTAGTCAGTATGGGAAAGATTTTTCACAACTTTATAGTCTCCATTATTATAAAAGAATACATACAGGGGAGAAAACTTTCGTTGTTTTCGGACAAACCTGGAGCGGTGGAATGAAGTGCCACATGTCTGTCCCAGGGCGCTAGGTGGGACAGGAGACACTCAGAAAGTGGCCACGAGTCTTCCCACATAGTCTGACGGGCAGTTGGGAGTTGCGGAAGCCTTTGTGGGCCCTGCCCGTGTGTTGGGGAGGGGGCCATTCTTGAGGAATGTGCAGCAGCTGTCTCCATGGGTTCTCTAGCCTGGGACACCTCAGTCACCGCAGGGTGCAGCAGACAGATTAGCTGGAGCGCAGCTGAGGTTCCCGCAGAGAAGGGGATTCAGCGCTGGGCTAGCTGCTTAGGCTTGAGTGAATGGGTACCGTCTGGGAGTGCTGGGAAGCCCTTGGCAAGAGATTAGACATGGCTCCTTAATCAAGGGCTGGATCCCTCGCTTGCCACGGCAGGTCCAGATGAAGAGACAGTCCATAATTCTAAGATGTTTATTGTTATCCTATGGAGTGGCCTAGATGGAATTGTACCCCCTGGCCTCTGGGAAAGGCAAGGAAGATATAGTAACTGCGAAGGGTTGTGGCTAAACTTCTAGATGTCTCATTAACATGGGGATGGCTTGGGGCTGTGTGGCCATGCCTCTACCTGAGGAGGGGTGGTACATGACTGTAACTGGAGCCAAAAGAATCCCAGGAGTATTGGCATAAAGTTTTCCAGTCCCTTATGGATTGTTCCAGGGGGTTGCCCAGATTTTACACCTGTGCTCAACCAGGTACCAGATTGCCTGTCACAGATCACAGCCCCACAGTGGTATAAAGGATTTGTAAATCACAGTCATCTGCAACAACATAAAAGATCAAATACAAGAGAAAGACCAAATGAATATTATCAATGTGGCCTTTGCATGTTAAACTCCTTTACACATACACAGAAGAAATCACACTGGAGAGAACTCTTATTAGTGTAATAAATGTGATAAAATCTTGTCAATTCCCTGTCATTTGCAACTACATCATAGAACACATTCCAGAGACAAACCTGATGAATATAATCAGTGTATTATGCCTTTCAGTATCACAGTCATCTCCAAATACATAAAAAAAAAAAAAAAAACCACACACACATACTGTAGAGAGACTGTGTGAATATAATTAATGTGGTGAAGCCTTTCAGGGCACAGTCATCTCCGAATGCACAAAAGAAAATGTGTAGGAGAGAAACCTTAGCCTTTGGATTTTTTCATGCATTAAGGAAAACTTAATGGGCCATCCTAGTAGGAATATTGAACACATACGTACTGAGAGTGATTTGAACTTTGTATATAGTTTTTCTGATGTTTTGCAGAAGAATGTTGCTACTTTTTGCCCTCGTCTGAAGAATGCCCTTGAGGCTTAGGTAAAGAGGTTTATATTAATTGCATTGACAAAGGAAGTCTCAGAGAAGCTGAGCATAGCCTTTGACCTGTGTTTACTCTCATGATGATTCTTTTGATCAGGCATAGCAATCTTAGAAAGGAAAATCATAAAATGTAAGGTTCAAAGATAAAAGGCTCAACAGGAAGTTGAATGAAGCTAAATCCTGTGGTCAAGGATAATAAATGGTATTAAAAGCATGGTGACATTAGAAAAGTTTACATCCACCTAAATTATGGATGTGAAGTTGTACAAAGGAGAATTGGATTGTGTTAGACATTATTATTACCTGGTTATTGTTTTCATATGGACATAAGGAGATACAAGTATGTGTCAAATTCACAAGGGATGGATTGTGATTACTATTGCGGGTTTTTTATTAGAGATCTGAAAGGAAATGCTTAGGTCCAGGCACAGTGGTACATGCCTTAAATCTCAGGAGATGAGAGTCAAGCAGATTTCAGGTTAGGTCATCCTGGTATACAACAAGTTTTAGGTAAAGAAAAGCATTGGTACAGGCAAAGTGTTACACACTTTGTATCCCAGCATTCAAAAGACAGCCATGCAGATCTCTGAGTTCAAGGTTAATCTACTGAGCAAGTTTTAGGATGGGCAAGGTTAGGAAGTAAGGTTGTTGAAAAATAGAAAACTGGTGATAATGTAATAGAAGAGGCCATCTTCCAGCCCCAGCAAGCAGCAGAACTCAGCAGCTCTGTTCATGTGGTTCTGGCTTTAGAGGCAAGAATAGAAGGAACTACTGAGACAATTGATTCTGGTTAGGTGTAGTTGATAAATAAGAAACCCGCATCAGTGAGGTAAAATCTTCTGGTAAGTGTTTTCTGAGAGGACAAAGAAGCTGTGTTCCAGAGATAGCCAAGGTTTGACCTTACAGTGCATCTGGACTTGATTATGTGTAAGAATCCCCCAGGTCGTATTGGTTTCAAAGGCATGAAGGTGTCATGCAGAGCAGCTAACACTTGGCACCATGAAGGGAGTGTATGAGAGGAAAACAATGAAGCCTTGTTGCAGCAGGAAAACCCAGCATATTGAGGACGTCAGTACCATGGGGTGAGCAGAAAGAATAGTAGCAGCAGTAGAGTGGAGTCAACACAAACTTAAAATGCTAAAGAGGGAAGAGATGGAGAAGTGACCCAATTTCTTTTGAGGAGCACAGATGATTATGTGTGAATTTTATATTGAGGAACAAGAAGCTGTAATATTGACGTTACCTTGGTTACCCCAATATTTTGTGATGCCAGAGTGTTCCTGATCAGGAAAATTGCTTTCATAGAATAAAACCAGACAAAGAGAAAGCATTGTGCTGCAGTGAACAAAGCAGAAAGGAGCTGCAGATCTGAAGAACACTTTGACATCAGACATGGAGATGCAGAGATTGGAGATTACCCAGCTGTCTTTTGGTCTTCCTTTGTTCCAGTTGTTCCTCACAATGGCATTCAGGAAGGGTGAAGTATATGCAGTGAATTTGGAGGAATACGATGTGCTACATGTTTTTGTAAACTTAGAGGATTTTGTTTACATGACTGGATGAATCTCAGATGAGCCTTTGAACTTTGGACTTTGACCATTTTTGAGACCACTGTAGATGATAGGGACTATTGAGTTTGCAGCACATGTATTTCAAATTATATTATGTTTAAATGTGGTCCCCATACATCCAAGGGTTTGAACAATCCTATGGGGGCCAGTGAGTGGACTGTGGTACTTTGAATATGCTTCGCCCAGGGAGTATCACAGCACTATCAGGAAGTGTGGTCTTATTGGATGAAGTGTATCAATGTGGGCATAGACTTTGAATTGGCACCCAGGGCTGAAGAGAACCTCCTATTAGCTCCCTGGAAGACAGTCTCTTCCTGGCTGCCTTTGGATCAAGATGCAGAAGTCTCAGCTCCTTTTTCAGCATTGTGTTTGCCTGCATGACTACTATGCTTCCTGCTATGATGAAAATGGATTAATCCTCTGAAAGTGTAAGCCAGCCCCAATTAAATGTTTGCTTTTATAACAGTTGCTTTGGCCATGAAATCTACTCCTAGCAATGGAAATGCTAAGATAGAAACCCTGTGAATATATTTAATGTGGTCAAGCCTTTGTACAATTCTGTAGTTTTCTTCATCATGTTAGAATTAGTACTGGGGAGAAATCTTGTGAATGCATTTAGTATGGTGAAGCTTTTGCACACCTCCATAGTCTTTATCATTATGAAACTATTCATACTGGAGAGAAAGTTTATGAATGTCAGCAATGTGGTAAAGCCTTTATGTTATGGGATCTACTGAGGACCAACACAACTCAAACACCAGGACAATGAAAATGAGAAGAATTTATAGTAGTCAAGTCACTACTGATCAGTCAGGGTCACAAAAATATATGCAGAAGCTTAGCTTCAATTCCCTACCCCAACCACCACACTAAGCCATAATGTTATATATGTTCCAAATGTGAAAACCACAAAGTCTTGTGTCAAGTTACACCTACTCTAATCACGATTTTTTTTTTCTGTTGTTACTCTTTGTGAACTGATACAGAATGTAGGTTTTATGGTCTAGCCTATCATAGCCATTTGTTCTTTTGTGCTTAGGAACAGGCAATATATTTTGAGGAATTAAACATGAATAACAGAAATTATGGTTAGGGACAGTCATTATGATTTGGGGGCCAAAACTTGAATAATGAAAGCTGCCCAGATATTGTTAAGTACACAGATCCCCTATTACCGAAGACTTAAATTTAGTTTCAACTGATGAATAAATGGAAGTTGGTAACAAAAAGCAATTCTTAAGGCAAGTTGCCTTTGCTATTTCCCAACATTTGTATATCACAGTCATCTTTGATTATATAACAGAACACATATTGAAGAGAAATCTTACAAATGTAATCAATGTAAGAAAACCTTTTCACAACAGTTATCTATGAATACCTGAAAAAACACACCCTGGAGAGAAACACTATGAGTATGCAATGTGTTAAATCTTTGCATGTAAGAGTAGTCTTAGAAAAAGACTTTGAAAAAGTTGCAATGCAGAGAAAGCCCATAAATATAGACAATTTGTGCCGTACTCTCTCACGTTGGGAGAAGCACAAGGCGGGCAGAGTATCCGGGTCCAGGGACCGCCAGGGGATGGGTCCACGAGCGTCCTAGGCTTCAAGGCTCACCGCAGCAGCCCTCCTCGTCGGAGTGTCCATGGGGCCTGACACCGTGGGAGAGAGACACCAGGGTCCAGAATCCCCAGAACCAAGCACCACTGACCAAGGCCAGAGCGCGCCACCGAGATGTGGGGAGGGGGCACGGATAGAGATCAGCCGTGGTCACTCACCGGCTCCGTTGTGCTCAGAGCATTCGCTGCCCTGTGTACCCACCATTAAACCCAAGAGTCACAGCTCCCTTAGACAAAAGTTCTCTGACACCAAAATAATTTTTATCTTTATTCGTTCTGGATGGCAGGCAGTGCTCCCAGAGCAGGCGGGTGGAGAAGGAGGGGAGAGAGAGAGAGCTACTCAGGTCAATATGTTCTATTTATAGTTCTGAGAGAATGGGACAGTGCTTGGTAGTTGATACTTTCCATTGGCCAGCTTGGGAGCCCTATTTGTTGCCTCATTTGCCTCTACACAACTTTCACACCCCAGACCTCTCTCCATACAGGGGTCATGATAGCTATGGAGAATTTCCCAGGAGCGTTGGCCAGAAGCATGAATTCTGGTCCCTGGTGTCCACTGTTTGTGGAATTTTTCATGGAATTTTTCACCGGGTCTCCAAGGGCTTCTAGTCTATGCTCACCCGGTGTTCGTAGATCATTGCCCTACAAATTTGTTAATGTTTTACGCATTCTGGTATCTTTAAACAAGAGTAACTCTTTAGTATCAATCAATTAAAGCCTTTGCATAGCACAGTAGTCTTTGAAGAAATCAAATGATATCAAGAGTAATCTGTGACTACAAAGATTTTAGTAAGATATTAGCCAACACTCAAGATTATATTTTTTAAAAAACATGTGACAATCATCAACAATGAATTTGAATGTTATGATGGCCCTCTATTTGTTGGCACTTTCAAACTCATGGACAAAAGGCACATGAAGTCAACAGTAAGGGAACCTTTTTAGATTTCAGAATTCGCTTCAGTTACATTAAGTAACTCTTGCAGGTGTAAAACTTTACATCTGTGTATTCGTGCCTTTTATATTGTTATGAGAAAATACAATGCCTCAGGGAAATTATGCAAGAGTTTAATTTGGTATATTGTTACTGAAGGATATGGGATCACCATGAAAGTGGAAACACACTAAGTGTCTTGCAAGTGGGAGAATTAGCCTGAGGCAGAGATGAGCTTTCTAATTGCTTATCCAATGCAAAGTGTTCATTCTTGGACCATATACACACAACCAACAGAAATTCACTCAGCATTTTTTTTTTTTTTGGTTTTTCAAGTCAGGGTTTCTCTGTGTAGCCCTGGCTGTCCTGGAACTCATTCTGTAGACCAGGCTGGTCTCGAACTCAGAAATCCACCTGCCTCTGCCTTCCAAGTGCTGGGATTAAATGCATGCACTACCATTGCCTAGCTGCACTCAGCATTTTCTATTCATGTATTTGTAGTACTTTTCTCAAACATACTAAAAATGAATGACTTGGAAGAATTAGGGAAGACATGGAGAGAGAGGACAAAGAATAACATAATATACTTTAATTAAAATGTCAAACAATTTTCAATAAAAAACACAGCTAAAAGGGCAGCATACTAGTCAAGAGCATTTAGGATTGTTAGAGAGAAAATAAGTTTCATTCCCAGAAACCTTTTGGTAGTTAATCATGTCCTGTAACTCCAGTCCCAATGAATCCGATGCTCCTATGGGCCTTGCAGGTACTGCACACAGACATATGCAGACAGTACATCCATGCACATAAAATAAAAGTGAAGAATAAAAGAAATTTTCTGTAGTGCTGATGTACCCCTGAGACAGAGAGTAGCCAGGGATAGTGAAAATGAACTCCTTCTCCTCCAGATTTACATGCAGCTGTGACCTTCCTTGGGGCCAGCCTGCTCAGTGGCAAAAGCAGGTTTATTCTAAGGATAGAATAGCACAGCATAGCTGTTCAGCTGAGTCCTGCAATAACATTGCTGTTAGATCAATTTTCCTTGATGTTTTCTATATTTGTGTTCTCTGTCTTTGTATGGGTAAGAATTGTACATTAGTACATGTTTTCAATCTACCCTTTAGATCATACATTAAAATCTAGAAGATAGATTTCCATTGTAAATCTCTATCTGCCTTAGTGGGTAGACTTGCAGACTCCTGTGCCTATTCAAATTGTCTACAGTATACCACAGGGCCTGCACCTAAAAGAGACTTAAGGTTGACTACGTATGTAGAAAACAAATTCTCTTCTAGGCTGGGTCTTCTTTGTTAGTGAAAGCTGAATGTATGCTATCATTAAAGTGATTTTTTCTTTATTAACTTTTTGAGTGTGTGGAGTGATTTCTACTTGGTAAGGGATATTAATTCTATAACAGCTATACCTCTAGCTTTTTAGAAAAATGAATCTAAGACAAATTGTCCTGGCTCAAGAGGTCTTGATCTCAGACTTTTGCTCCCTTGGTCAATGCCCTTTCTGTCCTCTTAATTAAACTGAATAAATTCTTAGATTAAACGGTTGTAACACCACTCATTTGCCCATTGACTCACATAGCCAAATTTCCATTCTGGTCATAGGAGAAGGATTTAAATGTGGAGCATGGCTTCTGTCTTCAGATCAGGATAGGAGGACTAGCTTATTTGTGTTCTTAGTGCCTGCAGTATTGGTGTTCTGTTCATTCAGAAAGTGGTCTTCTATGTCAGTGAACTGAAGGTTATTCTCGACTTTTAATTCTATCAGGTTCAATGTATCTGTTTTTGGTTTGAGGTCTTTTAACCACATACACTTGAGATTCTTTCAGCATCATACACATGGATCTGTTTGCATCTTTCTAACATGTAGATATCCATTCTGACCAGCAATATTTTTTGAAGATCCATTCAGGTATGTAAGACAGATTTAAAAAAAAAAGGAGATGGTCCTATTTCCAGGAATTCTTTGTCATTCAGGATTGTTTTAGATATCCTGGGTTTTTGTTTTTCTTTTTCCCTATGAAATTGAGTATTATCCTTTCGATGTTTGTAAAAATTTGAGCTGAAATTTTGAGGGGGATTGTATTAAGTCTGATGATTGCTTTTAGTATGTTGTCATTTTATTATGTTAATTTTATGTATTCTTGAATTTGGGAGAACTTTCAGTTCTGTTTATTTATTATTTATTTTTATTACTTTATTTTTTCTTTACAGTCCAGTTGTTACCCCCCTTCTGGTACACCCTCCCTAAATTTCTCATCTTATTCCTCTTCCTCTTCTGTCTTCACGAGCATGACCCAACTCACCAATCCCCAGCACAAAGGACCTGAAAACATCTTCAACAAAATCATAGAAGAAAATGTCCCCAACCTAAAAAAAGCTATGGCCATAAATATACAAGAAGCCTATAGATCCCCAAATAGATTCAACCAATAAAGAAAATCCTCCCATCACATAATGATCAAAATCCTAAATGTGCAGAATGAAGAAAGAATATTACAAGCTTTAAGGGCAAAGTGCCAAGTAACATACAATGGCAGACCTATAAGAATTACACCAGACTTCTCAACAGAGACCCTAAAAGCCAGAAGAGCTTGGATTAAAGTCATGCAGATACAAAGAGGACACAAATGCCAGCTCAGGCTACTAGACCCTGCAAAACACAATTATCATAGGAGAAACCAAAATATTCTATGAGAAAACCAAATTGAAAAAATATCTATCTACCAATCCAGCCCTACAGAGGATTCTAGAAGGAAAACTCAAACATAAGGAGGGTATGGACACCAAAGAAAAAACAAGAAATCAGTCATCTCACACACACAAAATAAACAACCACCCCACACACAAAAGGAAAGAATCACATATGCATAACACCACCTACAGCAACAAAGATAAGAGGAACAAATAATCTCTATTTTTAATATATCTCAAAATTAATGGACTTAATTCTTCAGTAAAAAGACATCAGCTTATAGAGTGAATACTCAAGCAAGTTCCAGCATTTTACTGCATTCAAGAAACACGCTTCAGTGACAAAGACAGACACTATCTCAGAGTGAAAGGCTGGAAAAATATCTTCTAAGCAAATGGTCCCAATAAACAAGCGGGAGTTGTCATTCTAATATACAAAAGAATAGACTTTCAACCAAAAGGTAATAAGCAAGATGGGAAAGGATACTTCATATTCATCAAAGGAAAAATCCACCAAAAGAAATTCTAAACATCTATGCCATAAATGCAAGAACACCCGCATTCACAAAAGAAACTTTGCTAAAGGTCAAAACAAACATTGAACCTCACACAATATTATTGGGAGACTTCAACACCCCACTCTCACCATAAGACAGAGCATTGACCCAGAAACTTAACAGAGACACAATGAAACTAATAGAGGTTATAAATGAAATGGATTTAATGGCTATCTACAGAACATTTCACCCTAAAACAAAAGGATATACCTTTTTCTCAGCACCACATGGTACCTACTCCAAAATTGACCATATAATTGGTCACAAAACAAGCCTCAACAGATACAAGAAAATTGAAATAACCCCATGCATCCTTTCAGATCACCATGGACTAAGGCTAGACTTCAATATCAACAAAAACAAAAGAAAACTCACATACCCTTGGAAACTGAACATCTTTTTACTCAGTGATGACTTGGTAACAAAAGAAATAAAGAAATTAAAGACTGTCTGGAATTCAATGAAAATGATGACACAGCATACCCAAACTTATGGGACACAATGAAAGCCATGCTCAGAGAAAAATTCATGGCATTATGTGCCCTTGTAAAGAAATTGGAGAGATCCTACACTACCCACTTAATACCACACCTGAAAGCCTTAGAAGAAAAGAAGCAAATGCACCCATGAGGATTGGATGGCAGGAAATAGTCAAACTCAGGGCCAAAATCAACCAAATAGAAACAAAAAGAATGATACAAAGACTAAACAAAACCAAAAGCTGGTTCTTTTGAGAAAAATCAACCAGATAGATGAACTCCTAGCCAATAAAACTAAAGGGCACAGAGACAGTATTCAAAATAACAAAATCAGAAATGAAAAGGGATACATAACACAAACCGAGGAAATTAAAAAATCATCAGATCCTACCACAAAAGCCTATACTCAACAAAACTGGAAAATCTAGATGAAAAGGATGATATTCTAGATAGATACCACATACCAAAGTTAAATCAAGAGCAGTTAAACTATCTCAACAGGACTATATCCCCTGAAGACATAGAAGAAACCCTTAAAAACATCACAACCCCCCCCCCCCGCAAAAAAAAAAAAGCCCAGGATCAGATGGCTTTAGTGTGGAATTTTACCAGACCATCAAAGAAAAGCTAATACCAACACTCCTCAAGCTATTCCATAAAAAGAAATAGAAGAAACACTACCTAATTCATTCTATAAAACCACAATTACTCTGATACATAGACCACAAAAAGATCCAACAAAGAAAGAGAACTTCAGACCAATTTTGCTTATGAATATCAATTTAAAGGCACTCAAAAAATCATAGGAACCCAAATCCAAGAACACATCAGAATCATCCTTGACCATAATCAAGTAGGCTTCATCCCAGGGATGCAAGGTTGGTTCAATATCTGAAAATCCATTAACATATTCCACTTTATAAACAAAATCAAAGAAAAAGCTCCAATGATTATCTCATTAGATGCTGTAAAAAGTCTTTGACAAAATATAATACCCCTTCATGTTAAAAGTCTTGGAGAGATCAGGAATTCAAGACCCATACCTAAACATAACAAAGGAATTTACAGCAAACTAACAGTCAATATCAAATTAAATGGAGAGATATTTGAAGCAATCCCCCTAAAATTAGAGACAAGACTGCCTACTCTCCCTATATCTTTCACTCTTCTGTTGTTGTTGATGCTGTTGTTGTTTGTACACAAATGTTTATTTCTCAATTAAACATTCCCTTTAAAGCACAAGGATTGAATTCTAAATCATCATAAAGATGAATAAAAAATGGTACCCCTCCAGTATAGTGTGTATAATCACTGTCCTTTGTCACTACTGGCATTTAGTGTTTAACATCAAAAAACATAAGTTATTTAAACATCATGGTACTGAGTTTCTACACCCTCCACTATGACCAGCTCTACACTGATCTGCAATGCTTTACAAGTTTGTATCATCAGATAAACGCAACTTTAAGGTGTGAAACAGCTATATTAGACACAAAATAAAGTTACAAGATATAGTCCAGTTTGTAACAAAAATATGTGTTCTTATCATCATTGTAGATTCTTGAGTAATGTGGTATGAGAGCATCCTGGGAACCAATGTAGATGGAGTTGTAAATTTTCCAATACAGATTTCTGACTTTCCGAGCTGGGTGAAACAGCCCCTTTAAACAATACCACAACATTCTGCATTGTCCATTAGCAACCCTCAAGCCCTCCAGATCTCCCATAACTGCCCGGATTACATGGGGTGATGGCTCAAACACAGTAGGCCACATGTAGTTCAGTAAGTGATTCAGAGAATCTTCACAGCCAAATCCATAAACACCAGGTGACATGTGTTGTACCACAGCACTAGCTGTCTGTCTGTGTAGAAAGTCCCTGTTCATTAATGATTCTAAGTAATGATGTTACAGCGTAGATGTAGTCTTTTCCCATTTCACAGATATACTCAAACGAGGAGAGTGATTTTAACACTCCACTTTGAACATTAAGTTCAGGAATTCTGTATTCATTCATTAAAGCAGGGATTAATGTGAAGGGTGAGGATGTTTCAGCAACAGTGGCTATTGCTACAGTCCTACAAACCCTGTTCTGCCTTTCCAGAACTTTGAGGTTGTTTAAAAGTGTAGCCAATACATCATGAGGGCCAATAGCCTTTGGGATATAACCAAATGTACTGATGGTAGCACTTCGAATAGCTTTTTTGTGAGCTTTTAAGAGCTCTAAAAGCTCAAAGCAAATCCTCATCCTCTCTCTTGCAGATACATATTCAGCTCCCCGTCAGCAATGTGTCCAACAAGATCAATTATTTCAGTCTTTTGATATCATCTTCATTTCCTTTTCAAACATGTGATGTTCTTATATAAATCGCGTTCACTTGCTTTTTCAGAACATATGCTATGTGAGGCTAATGTGAAGTGTGTTGTTTCACCACTTTATTCTCATTCCTGTTTCGGAAAGTATTTAAAAATGAAAGAATGTATAGCATGTTCCTGTGCTAAGCCCTGGTTCTCTCATCCCGGCCGGTGGTCTGGCAAAGCACCAGGAGCAATGGCCAAGCTGCTTTTATCTCATGGAGCTCTGAGTCCTTTCTCTCTGAAACAGAGAGGTGCTGCCCCATGAAGGAAAACATAACACAAAGTTAGTGCAGAAACAATGGTAACTCAATCTCTGGGCACAACAACTGAAACCTAATCTTGTAAACCTTATCACTCTGATTCCTCTGGTGGTGAATCCTGCGGATCGACCAAGATACCAGGAGACTACTGGCTACATCTTAACTACTACATGCTGTTCCTATACCAAATGGGCTCTCTCTCTCCTGCTTCCTCTCTCCCACATGGAAATCCCTCCCTACGCACCCAATGATTGGCTCTTTATTCATTAGGGGATTGCGTCACAAGAAGTCACAAGTTAACTCACTGCTTGTCTGAAGCCTCTCACAGGAGGGCAGAATTAGAATACAAAAAGTCCCAGGGTGAATTAGAATACAAAAAGCTGCAACACAGTCCCTTTCTTATTTGTATATAGCAAAGTTATGAGCTCTAAGAGTTGCCTTTTGGAATTTTTTGTTCACTTATGCATACTATCATACCATCTGCAAACAAACACAATTTGACTTCTACCTTTCTAATTTATATTGCCTTGATTTCCCTCAGTTGTTTTCTTGTTCTAGCTAAACTTTCAGATACTCTATTGAATAGATAAGGAGAGAAAGGACAACCTTGTCTTGTTCCTGATTTAGTGGAACTAATCTGAGTTTTCTCCATTTAACTTAATTTAAGCTATAGGCTTGCTGTAAATTGTCCTTATCATGTTTAGGTATGTCCCTTGTATCCTTCATCATTCCAAGAATTTTATCAAAAGTGGTGTTGAATATAGTCAGAGAATTTTTCATCATCTAATGAGACGTTTGTTTTTTCCTACACTTTATTCACATTGTTGATTACGTTTACTAACATTCATATATTGATCCATCTCTGCATCTCTGAGAGGAAGACTACCTGTATGATCATGGTGGATGATCTTTTGGTGTGTTTTCTATTTTAGGTTAATTTATTTGTTTTCATTAAGTATTTTTAAATCTGTTGTTTTAAGAGAAATGGGTCCATAATTATTTTTCTTTGCTGAGTCTTTATATAGATTGGGTAGTAGAGTAGTCTTCTCTTCAACAATAAATTGAGTAATGTTTCTTCTGTTTCTGTATTGTTGAATACTTTGAGCAGTATTCTCATTAACTCTTCTTTTAAAGTCTCTTTGGATTCTATCCTCAAACTTATGGTCCTGGGCTCTTTTTGCTGGCAGATTTGTAGTGACTTCTCCTTTTCTAGGTGTTTAGGTCTATTTCAGTTGCTTATCTTATTTTGATTTAACTTTCAAAAGTGGAACCTATTGAGGAAAACTTATCCATTTCTTTTTGAATTTTAAATTTGGTGGTATACAGGCTTTTTTCTCTGCAACATTCTCTAGAATTCTTCAGTTTATTTTTTATGTCCTCATGTTCATTTTAGATTTTATTTATTTGGATATTCTCTTATCTTTTAGTTAGTTTTAGTAAGGGTTTGTCTCTCTTGCTGATTTGCTCAAAGAACAAACTCTATGTTTCATTTATTCTTTGGATTCTCTTTCTATTTCATTGATTTCAGCCATTAATTTGATAATTCCTTGATGACTACTCCTTTTTTTGGAGTGAGTCCTTAACTTCTTTCTGTTCTAGTTTTCAGATGTGCTGCTAAGTTGCTGGTATGAGATCTTTCTGCTCTTCTTATGTAGGCATTTTGTGCTATGAAATTTCTTCTTGGTACCAGTTGCATTTTCACTGTGTATACTAATGTGACCCTGTTTAAGAGGACTATTTTTGAGGTTTAAGATGATCAGCCTGAGAAAAATAGGTATTAGTAATATTCGGTGTGCTCTAATACAAGACTTAGTCTCTGGAGCACATTGCTAATAAAACGCCTACAGCCTGGATCTGGGCAGAAGAGAGGTAGACAGAATTTCAATACCTAGGCTGGGCATCTGGAAAGATACCATGAGGGAAATAGAGGAGAAAGAAGAAAGATGGTGCCATGGGATAGGCAGATTGTTAGTGCATGGCCATGAGGGTCAGTCTGGGACTAGGAGTGTTCAAGGTAGAACATGGCAAGTGATATTGTGGGGTTAAGGACAGGGAGTAGGGAAAATAGAATGGAAGTTCGATATCTACCCAACTCTGGTGCTTTAATGCTTATTATAAATATAAAGTCTTGTCTTTTGTGTCTTTTATCTGGGAATTATATGATCTAAGTGGAGTAAGAAACACCCCAATACTTTTTACCACAACAAGATGGGTGTAATTATGGTTTGTGCCCAATGATTGAAATGGAATGAAAAGTAAGATGGCAGAGGGTACTCAGTAGTCACAGCTGTGGTTCATTCTAGAAAATGTCATATTGTGCTTTCACACACCTTTCCTTTAAAGAAGATGAAAGGAAGAAATTGTCCTAGTAACCCATTATTACATGTGAAAGTTGAGAGGCAAGGTGCTCCTCCCTGTAGTGGTGCATGCCTATAATCTCAGAACCCAACAGTCAAGGCTGGAAGATCATAAGGTCAAGACTCAGCTCAGCTATCTAATGAATTTGAGGCTAGCCTAAGTTAAATTAAACACTGTCTCACTTCCACCTCAAATATTTCCATCCAAAGTGCATGAAAAACTATGTTATATGCATCCATCCATGCATATCCCTTTCTATTTAATATTTTATATGTGTATAAAACCATTGGGAAAACAAGGAGAATCAATAATAAAATAACGAAAATAAATCCCTGTGGAGAGAATTAAAGTTTACTTTAGATTTTTGGGTTTTCTCTTTCGCATCTGTATCTTGTCATTTTCTGTATGAAACATGCATTCCTTATGTAGTTGAATCAAAATCCCAAACTGTGACAAATAGTCTACACAGCAATTGTGGCCTATAAAGTGTAATCATTTCATCCTATTTCCTATGGATTTAAGAAAAAAAGATATCAAATACACATTTGCAGCCCAGCTCCTGAGGTCACACATTCATCTTGAGACTCTCTAGTAGTAGAAAAACAAAAAAATTTCCAGTAGTAGATATAAATCACATAATGCCCAAGATGAGATTTTGATTTCAAGGATATACTATCTTTACAGCCTGCCTTCCATGATATTAGTGCTCTAAAGTTCACTTTATGTTGAATGGACCAACTGGGCAGGAGGTGTCAACCAATTTGGACTCATTGGTAACACATATGGGCATCAGAGGATGAGAAATAAGTCCAACTAAAATTTAGTAGTCTTCTAATTAAGTGAAATGTTTAGGATTCTAGTGGTGTAGGGAATTCAGAGACCAGGATATTATTTCCATGGTAAAAGATAAATC
>CM052703.1:131457153-131475734 GCA_028551405.1 Uromys caudimaculatus | reverse complement strand
ATAACCACATGGTACAAGATAAAATGGTGGCCAT
This sequence comes from Uromys caudimaculatus, assembly GCA_028551405.1. Lineage (NCBI taxonomy): Eukaryota > Metazoa > Chordata > Mammalia > Rodentia > Muridae > Uromys > Uromys caudimaculatus. Next base: position 131,475,700 of record CM052703.1, on the reverse strand, counting down.
CATTATTCTTGATGATTTCACTGAGTCAGTAGAATCCCTATTACACACACAAAAAAAATCAGACCTATAAGGTATTCATTTTTTATCTTAATGCTTTGTTTTGTTCTTATTCTGATAGCTTCTACCTTACTTATTTAATAGCTTCTCAAAAGGATCTAAGTTTTTACAGCCATATGCCTCCAAAACTGGCATACTAACAAAGGAAACAAAGACTTGGATATTCACAGATCTCAACAGATAACCAAAAGATAAGTTGCCAAGAGCTAGTCAGACTGCTGCCAACAAAGAACATCTATGCTACCCTATGCTGGGTCTCACTGTCAGTTATTTCTGAAGCTAAATTTCTACTGACATAGAATACTCTTTAGTATTCTTCCGCTCTAGACACATCTGGTTAACTTTCTGCCTAAACTAAAAATATATTTATTAAAGATCTATATGTGAAGTTTTCATTTGACAATGGAAATTATGAAAAAGGAATCCAGGAAAGCAATAAATGCAAATTCATGGCTTATTAAGGTTTGCCTTTTTATTACTTACATATAAACTCTGTACACATGGGGTCATGGTTTGTTATTCACATCATGTAGTTTTTGAAAGTGTGATGAATTTTGATGTAAATATTATTCAGATCGTCTTAGGCAACCCTGTGGGATGGTTCTTAGATCCCACAGAGGTTCTTACCTATAGGTTGAGAAATATTGGTTTATGGCATTTCTCAATACTAAAATGTCTTGTGATTAAAGGCAATGGGAACCTACCACAGCCTTATCCAGACAGGATGAGAATGGGTAGAGATCATCAGGAATGAAGGTATGAATCACTCCTCCATGACTAGTGCCAAGATCTGCTGAGGTTTTCACCAAGGATGGGGAAAATACAGAATGGGTACTAGGGGAAGGTAGTTATAAATATAAACCGAGGACACATGACCAGTTGTACACATGAGGATAATATATGAGATGAGTTTTCCCATCATATTTTGTAATACATGTGTTTGTACAGAGAGTTGTGTTTTCTTTCCTCAATTCATTTTCATGGGATGTAAATCAATTAAGAGAATATCAATGGTTGTCATGCTTAAATATAAGACACTAAAAAAATGTCCAACAAGAGATATTGTCATCTATTCTAAATTTATTGTGTGACTATGGTTACACAAGGGACGGTTAAATCATTTTAGGTACAATTATGTCCTTGTCTAATATAGAATGCTTTTGTGTTTTACATAGAATAGTACATTATATCTCATTTATGCATTATTATGACCTGTTTTTTTTTTTAATTTGGAAATTAACCATGATATAAGAAGAGATGATTGTGTGTGAAGTTGACATGAGGTACAGTTGGGATTGCTATTTTTTATTGTTAATTTTATTACATCTGGAGTTACCTAAAACCCCCAAATGAAGGGACACACCTGAAAGGGATCTTTTCTTAATTTGAAATGGGAAGATGTACTTATAATCCACATGTCTGTGGTAGGAATACATCTGGATTTTGATGGGGAAGACACAGCTTCAATCCCGATGTTTTCAAGTGAAAAACCCCACCTCTAATCTGGGCCATGACTTATGCTGTAATCCTATATAATTACATGGAACAGGAAGGCTTTTTCTCTATAGCAGCTTGCTCTTATCGTAATTGCAAGTCCATTCATAGACTGGCATTAGAGCCCACTTCTTTGGAATTGCACCTTGTTCTAAAGATAAGCTGAGACATCCAAACTTCTGGAATGAGAAACTGTTCAATCCATGGAATTTGTCTTCATAGCTAGCCAATGTTGGATTAGCTGAACCACCACAGCCTCTAAGTCATTCTAAATAATATCCTTCATATAGAGAGAAATTCATCCCATTAGCTCATTATTCTATGGAACTCTGACACTAATACACTAGACAAGTATAGAATACATTCAGAGCAGTGTGGGCCTCACAACCATCTCAGCTCAGTTACAAATTCAAATTGGCCACATTCCCTTAACCCTTTGTTCAGGTGAAGCTTTGATGCTGGACTTCTATAGCTATTAGAAAATAAAGTCAAATAACAAAAGTATAAAATATCTCAATAGGAATACACAATAACATAATTACATGAGGAGATCAGATAGAGAATCCAGATTAAGTGAGGAATGGAAAACCAGAATCTTAGTTTCGGTAGGCCAAGACCTGACACCCCCACTCACATAAAGATCAGGTGACAGTAGATTATTTTCATCCTTGATTTTACAGCACCAGTCTGGAAACCCACAAGATTTCTTTTCCCACACAGTGACTCATTGTCAGTCTTAGACGTCAGATTCTTTCTAGGGATCTTCACAAGAACAAAGCAGTCATCTGGAAGAAACACTTCTTCAGTATGCTCTGAGATGATCTGCAGTAAAAGAACAGCACTAACTAACCCTCTCCATTCTTAGGCTTGCAGAGACACACTCTTCATCAGATTCATGTGAACTGTGTGGCAGGCTTTCTCCGCTCCAGCTAGTAGTGAGGCTCTTCATAACATGGCAATCTGGACCATGATCATCTGTTAATCCCACCTTCGACACAAGGAGGGTCGTCTCCCTCCTTGTGTCCTTATATATGTCATCTGATGCACCTAAACTGAATTGTTACCCTAGATGAGAGGTGACAAATGTATTGCAACCTGATAATCAGTGATCCTGTTGCTGGATTCTGAACTCACAGCTGTGCATGAATGCGTGGCAGCCTAAGGCAATTATCATGCCTACCTCATGTACCTGTCAATACAGGTCTCCAGAAGTTTCACCCTTTCCCTGAGAGTGATCTAGCACACTTGGGTGCAAGGACAAAAATCAAGTGTAGTGTCAGCTATTAAGAACATTTGATGCGCTGGGCAGTGGTGGCACACACCTTTAATCCCAGCACTTGGGAGACAGGCAGGTGGATTTCTGAGTTCCAGGCCAGCTTGACCTACAGAGTAAATTCCAGGACTGCCAAGGCTGCACAAAGAAACACTGTCTCAATCCACTCCAAAAAAATCCCCCCAAAAACCAAAAAATCAAAAAGAGAACATTTGATGTGGTCTCGCAGGACTCACATGACAGCTAACAACCCTCTTTAACTTGAATTCTGTCGGAATCTGGTGCCTGTTTCTGGCCTCTGTGGGACCTGTATGCATGTGGTACAACGACATTCAGCAGGCTGAAAACCCATGAGTTATTAATTTTTCTTTTTTTTTCTGTTTTCTTTTTTTGATACTTTATTTACATTTCCAATGTTTTACCCTTTCTAGGTCTCCTCTATGGAAACCTATCCCCTCCCCCTGCCCCTAATTTTTCTTATTAAATAAATGTCATTTTAATTGTTATGTTCATGTAAGTGTTTATTGTCATCCACCTTGCCAGTGTAGTTTTTATCATGTATACTGCTTCTCAGACCACTCTTATCTCTTGAACTCCTATTAAATTTAATAAGATATTGATAGGAATGATAATTTGCAGAGTTTTCTGATTAATCTGTGCAAAGACTTGGTGTAATTCACAAGTACTGTATAATTAGACTTAGTGCCCATGCTTATAACCCCAGCACCCAGGAGTTGGAGCAGAAAGAAAGATATTTAAGAATATCTTCAGGCAGACAGAATAAATTTGAGACCATCCTGGATCACAGTGCATCACTAAATACATATAGTGAGAACAGCACACAGACCTTTACCAGCATCAAACAGTAACATTTGTCAGATGGCTTCTCAATAGTTTTCCAGGGACTTCACTGGCATGTATGTCCTTCCCTCAACTTTTTCATTCTTTTTGGTCTGGACTCACTTTGAATATTGAAAAATAATAGTATTTCTCTTATAGCTTAAACAGTGTGGTGTTAGCATAAAATTTGTATAACTTTCCCAGTTTAAACAGAATGGGTCCTACTCTATAAACTTCCTTAAGTCACACAAAAGGAGAGGACATCTCATACCTGTTTCAGTGGAAAGTAGATAAAGCCCCTGAATACAGAGAAGTTCCTGATGTAGTAGGGACTTTTATTTGTGTGTGTGTCTGTGTTGTGTTTGACTGTATTGTGTGTGTCTCTGTGTAATCTCTCTCTCTCTCTCTCTCTCTCTCTCTCTCTCTCTCTCTCTCTCTCTCTGTGTGTGTGTGTGTGTGTACACTTGACTGTGACCATGTTGGGAAATTTTCATATGGTCTTTATTTACACAATGTGATAGACCGAGGTAAATTAAAGGGATAGATATTTCAAAGCCACAGATAAAGTTGTGCACAACAGAGTCTCTCATTCACCAGCATGCTCAATGGATCTGCATAAAATCACACAACTCACACAGAACGTTAGTTCTAATCAGCATCTCAGGTTTTCTTTTTTTATTGGATATTTTCTTTATTTACATTTCAAATGTTATCCCCTTTCCAGATCCCCCTTCAAAGTCCCTATCCCATCCCCACTCCCCCTGCTACTATGAGGGTGTTCCCCCACCCACCCACCCAACCACTCCCACCTCCTCGACCTGGCATTCCCCTACACTGGGCCATCGAGCCTTCACAGAACCAAGGTCCTCTCTTCCCATTGATGCCCAACAGGGCCATCCTCTGCTCCATATGCGTCTGGAGCCATGGGTCCCTCCATGTGTACTCTTTGGTTGGTGGCTTAGTCTCTGGTAGCTCTGGGGGTCTAGTTGGTTGATATTGTTGTTCTTCCTATGGGGTTGTAAACTCCTGCACCTCCTTCAGTCCTTTCTCTACCTTCTCCATTGGAGAATCTGTGCTCAGTCCAATGGTTGGGTTTGAGAATCTGCCTCTGTATTTGTCAGGCTCTGGCAGAGCCTCTCAGGAGACAGCTATATCAGGCTACTGTCAGCAAGCACTTCTTGGTCCCTGGGCCTGGATGGGAAGCATCAGCCAGGTGTAGCCAGATATTGCAACTGTGAGGTCCCTTGTGGTGCTCCTCACTTGCTAGATCAGGCAGTGACCTTTGAATAACTTCATTATCAGGGCTGAATCTGCTCAAAATATTTGGACCAGGGGCTTGCTTGTAGAAATATCACAGGCAGGATGCCAAACTTGGAGAGCCCTTGTTTCTCTTGAATCTTCTACAAGTTCTGCCCTTAGCATTGATTCCTGAGGTGTAAGATCCATTTGCAGTTAATTTTGTGGCGCTTTTAAAAGGCATCCCATGTGTCGGGTAGCATTTCAATATTAAGCTGAGAGGCAGAAGAGAAGAATTGGTGATGTAAAGGATTTACCAAGCTTAGGAAATAGTGACAGTAAGTAGCATTTAGCTGATGGAGGACTGCCTCAAAAACACCCTACAGATTAGTATGCTAAGCATGCCGGTTAGAGACTAGTATGCTAGGATTCACATGCTTGTTCACCAGGTTTGTCTAGACATCTGGATCCAAACCATAACAAGGGAGACAACTGTGATGTACAGCCAGACACTTGGCACATGCTCCTAGCAAGAAACAGGTCGATAACAAGTTGCTCAATGGGTCATTACAGAATCACAGCCAACATTAAGGCCTGGTATCCCTGAAGCCCCCATTTTCTAATTGAGAAAATCATAGTTCTGCCACATGGGAAAGATTACACTGGTTGACATCCATTTGAGAAGGGAAAACACCTATGTATTTGCAGACAGGAGCCAAGTATGGCTGTCCTCTGAAAGGCTTTACCAGCAACTGAGACAGATAAAGATACTTACAGCCAAACACTGGACTCAGGTCAGGGACCCCTATGGAAGAGTTAGGGGAAGGATTGAAGGTGCTGTGGAGGATGCCAATCCCTTAAGAAGACCAACAGTATCAAGTAACCCAGAACCCTGGGAGCTTGCAGAGGCTCTGCCATCAACCAAAGAGCATATGTGGGCTGGTCCATGGCCCCAGGAACATATGTAGCAGAAGACTGCATTGTCTGTCCCCAGTGAGAGACTCTACACTTAATCGTGTAGAAACTTGATGCCCCAAGCAAGGAGAATGGGGCAGGGGAGGTGGTGGTGGGTGGATGAGAGGAGTGGAGGTGGGGGTGATGCAGTACCCACTAAAAGGCAAAAGGAAGGGGGAATAGGTTAAAGAACGCTTGGAGGTGGGACCGGAGAGTGGGGCAACATTTGAAATGTAAATAAATATAACACTTAAAAAGAAATTGACAGAGAGAGAAACACTGTGGTATGGAGAGCTACCCTTATCAAACAAGTCTTTCCACGAGGACCTCACATATGGAGAATGACGTAGCTCCTTACCAAAGCTAACAACATATTTGGCAGAGCCAATAACAGTCTGTGGCCTAGGCCTTGGGAGCTTTTCCTAAGGCCACAATATACTGAGAATAAAATAGAGCTCCTTTTCTAAAGCCAGGAATATCCTTAGGAGAGCTGGTAATGATCTGGGACCAGGCCCTTCATGACATTTTATATCCTCAGAACCCAACTCTTTCTGCCATTTGGGGCTGTGGTTATCAATCCTAAGGCCACTGCAGGCTTGGTCAGTAATGTTCTTGAGATAAGGAGTATTCTCTGATTATGAGACTCCTCCCCAGTTTGTTCTATTGTATGATAGTTTGGCTTCTTAGAAGTCTCCCATTTATTTCCACTTTCCCTCTGTAAGTAGAATACAAGATACTATTCTTATAAGTATATGCTTTACTTAGCATAAGACATGGCTTCTGCATGACATCCCTACCACAAATTTTACACATTCTACCTTCTACTTTTTCTCTTTTTCATCCTCTGGGACCTTGGACTTAGGCCTTGTCAGCGAAGAATGATCCTCTGTATTAGGGCACTGATGTTCTTAAGAAATATTTTCAGGAATATCCTTGTGTATTATTGTCCTATCTACCTAATTGGCTAGACTTGCAGTCACCAGTCCCTATCTAAATTGTCCAAACTATAATATGAAGCTTGGTCCTAAAAGAGCATTACACAGAGCTGAATTCATACTATCATTAAAGAGATTTTTTAAAAGTAATCTTTAATTGTGAGTAGAGTGATTTCTCCCTGGGAAGGCATATTAATTCTAAGACAGCTGTATCTTCACACTTTTAGAAAACTGTTTCCAAGAAAAGCTATGTTGACTCAGGTCACCTTGCTGCCAGTATGTTGCTCCCCAGGGAACTGACCTTGCTTTCCTCTTGATTCAACTTCCTAAATTCTTTAGTTAAAAGGATGTACCACAACAGAGTTTTAAAATTACCCATTGGAGTCATGTACTGAACTGTCCATTGCAGCAACAGGATAAGGACTTGCATGTGAAGCATGGCTTCTGCCTTCAGACCAGAACATGAGGAACAGGTTACTGTGTACACTGCACATTGAAATAAGATAGGCAATAGCTACATCACAAAGTAACGTTTAAGGGAGTCAGCTGTAGGGGATACCATCATGAAGAAAGACCTGGTACAAGCAGAGTGAGTGATTTTGTAATTTCCCAGCATGTATTAATTCATGTATGTGAGGAAGAACAGACCAGATTGAGGGGGTATACAATTTGGGTAGGATTGCTTGAGCCAGTGAATATTGAATTTCCAATTGGGGGACTGTCCGGTGGAGATATGTGGAACACTCACTGATATAGTTAAGTCAGCTCAGAAATTTGAGATGCAAACCATTGGCTGTGCTGTGTTTGTCAGCAGAAACATTGCACATAGGGACAAGGTCAAACATTATCTTATTAATGCCATTCTCTCTACCAGGGAATGTCTGCTCTTTTTCAATGTTAGTATACCTGTGTGTTTTTTTTTCAAATATATTTATCTTTTTAAAAATTCAATTATTGGTATTACTTTTTGAATTTTATTTTCTTTATGTATCATTGCTATAATCTCTTATTTGTTTCTATTCTCCAAAGTTTTCTCATCATTAGGAATTTCATTCCTGCTGGGCAGAGGTGACACACATCTTTAATCCCAGCACTTGGGAGGCAGAGGCAGGTGGATTTTGAATTTGAGGCCAGCCTGGTCTACAGAGTGAGTTCCAGGACAGCCAGAGCTACATAGAGAAACCCTGTCTCAAAAAACCAAACCAAAACAAAACAAAACAAACAAAACAAACAAACAAACAAACAAAAAAGAATTTCATTCCTTTTGCTCAGAGGATTTTATATTTATTTCTGTTTAGAGCAGTGTCTTCTGTAGCTGAGACTTTGGTCATTATATGTAATTAAGACTTGAAGACCTAATCCTGCCTCTGCTGCACTATGCCTTCAGGACAGTCAAACACCTCCTTTCATACTGGGCCCTACTCTTCAGTGTGAAGGAAAAGACAATAGTGAATGAGTGTCCTCTAACCTCCATGGCTTTTTGTGGGAATTACAAATAAAGAGGGACCCCTGTAACAATTGAGTTCATCAACAACTTTGAATCTGGTGTAGTCACAGCACAGACAGGGTGTGGAGGAAAGAAAGTGGGAGCTTTTCTGGTTTGACAGTAGTTGGCTTTAGCAATGACTACTCAGGTAATCAATTTTAGGTGATCAGTAAAAGTCTGAACTGGCCATTTGTGAAGATCACAGACCAGGGCAATCAAGAATCTGGATGTGGAACTGAATTTATTTCTAAAAACCATATTTCTGTAGTTACACTGGCTCAACCAACACAGAAGATCTGTACAAACTGGTATCACTGTGCATAGCAGGATTGTTATAGTTTTGTCTGAAAGTGCAAAACCTGAGAGAAAAGGTATGAATCATATTTGGAGTGCTCTAATATATATGTCTAGTCCCTGAACAATATTGGACCATAAAGCTTGTTCAAACTTTTTAAATATTTTTGAGATCATAATTAATCATCTGAACTTTCTTAATTTTTAATACTGCTAAGTCTCAAACCCTGGGTTCAATGGCTGAGATACCTATCTACCAAATCAAAGCAGATGGGGCTGTCAGTTTTCCCTGACATTCCTCAGGTCCTACCTTTTACAAGGTGTGCCCTCTAGCCTAGGGGTTGGTCTGTCTGTCTCTCAACTGCCCTTCCTTATATAATCCAACCATTTTGTTAACTGGTTCTTTTTACCTATCATTTACCCTCCTGACTGATAGGTTATTCCTCTGCCTTTGAAATAAGCCAATAGAATCCAGGTTAGATTATATTAAATGCAGGCTTATTGAGGAAGTCACATTGGGAGGGGGGCTTGAAGGGTAAGAGTGAGACAGAAAGGGTGTATGCACAGAGAGAGAAGGGAAGGAAAAGAGCAAGAGGAGACCAAAATACGTGGATTATATAGGAAACATCTTGTGGGATAAGGCAGCCCAGCCTTCAGTTCAGTTCAGGGTTGGGGGCAGGTTATGCCAGATAGGGACTGAGGGGTGCTGGGGAAACCTGGAGACCAGGTCTGCTTTGATATGTAAAATATAGACCTGAGTCCCTTGTCTAGTACACTGATCTCTTGATCTGGTTCTCCCCTCTATCTTCTACTCTGACTGCTTCTTCCTTTCAAACTAATGGCCACCTTTTGCTTTAATTGTAGTTATTGTCTGAATTGACAGAAGTTTGGCTGCAGGACTTCTCAGCTATGAGGTAGAGATAGCTCCACTAGATCAGGAGTTTATAATGGAATGTACATATAAAGGACCCTGTGCCTTGGAAGAGTAACAGGAAATGCTCTGGAAGACTGAAAAGTTCTACTAAAATACAAATTTCCCAGAGTGGGTCCCTACTGTCCCTAGGTTGCAAGGGCAGAACTGGGAAGACCTCTGCTGTCTGAGTCATTTGATCTCTGATCCCCTAGTATAGGATCTGCCTCTGTACTGAGACCCAGCTGGGTTGTCTAAGCTAATGAGGGCCTCTGGGCAGGCCTAGCAATCAGGAGCACCAGTGGGAGGAATTTTGCAAGTTCTTTCCAGGATTGTCCTGATGTAGCTCTAGAGAGCAGTGAGGGAGATCACAAAGCCATGTCATGATGAGTATGGGGGGGCAGTGTCCCCAGACCAGGAGGAGCATGTCTGCTGAGTCTTATCTGCTTGGACTGAGATAGCCTGTGGATGAGATTGTGGTTTAGTTGGTCCATGTGTTGACTTGGGCAGAGGTCCTTGGCCTCTTACCCTACCTGAGTGTGGATTCCCTGGAGGAGTGGGTGAATGGGGGGATGGGATGAGATGTGACAGGAAGACACTGAAGTCCTGGCAATAGAAAGCCCTGGTGCTTATAATATCACTTTCCAGTGTGCACAGACAAGCATTGCTTTTGGTGTGCAGAAGGAAGACTGATTTGAAAACTGAAGGTCTGGTTTCTGGAAGTTTTGAATTCATTTCTCATTCAGTGTTGTGTGACAAATTTTATAAATAGTTTTGAACGTAGTATAAAGGAGGTGATGGAGATTGTTCTTTGGTGATTCTTTATCAGAATCCTTTTACCTTTCTGCTAATTCAATATCATGGTACAAAAGGAGTTTCTGAGATGCAGAGGTTTCCTAGGTGTGCATGGTGTTTGGTGGATGGATAGGTGTTATCCTTGAGGTAAAATTGCACATATTAATTGTATGTATCTGATGCATTTGGACATATTACCCACATCCATACAACATTATTACCTACCACAAGGAGCCAGGATACCATGTTCTCTATAGATCCTTATTCTACCATGTTTTTGTGTGTCTACAGTATACAGAGTTCTCATAAAATGACAGAATTGTTATGAATCCCATAAATCTCCTCAGCATATTTTCCAGGCACTTGAAATTAATTTAAAGAAGTATCAGATTACTCATGCTTGTTGCAGGTAGATTCGTGGTGGCCTAAATTATAAAATAACCTAACTTCTCAGTAGTACATGGCAAGCAAGGTGCCTCAGGAGGACACTGAGCTAAATGAATGAAGACAATAACAATGGTTAAAGGATTGTACATTTATAAAGGATTATACTCTCACAGTCAGTGCAGTCCATTACAGAACAGCATGTAATTACACATTAGGCACTGTCAACCTGCCCAATTCTTTCTCCCATCTGATTTTAATCTTTAATGGATTCTCATTTGTCAAATGAGCATGAGAGTTTCAGTCATCTTGTCCATACTACTGGCAGCAATAGAAAATGAAGAGCAGAAAGAACACAACATCTAGCTGAAAAAAATCACCTTCAAAGGATTGTTATAACATATTTTAGTTGGTACATGATGTTATTGTAGCAAGAGTTGTTTCAGAGATGATAAGCAAATGTACTATTATAGGATACATTAAAAAAGCAGAAAGTTGCTTTATTTGGATGCTGTGAGAGCTTTCTGCCAAAGAATCATGTTGCATGAAAAAGTAAAAATGGCATTAGGAAACAGACTGACTTGTTTGTTTGAATTTAAAGAATAACAATATATTATAGTTGAATAAAAATGTAATAGTCTTTGACAAGTGTCTCATCTTGGATTTTTTTGTTTTTTGGTTTCTTTTATGATCAAATGCCAGACTGAGATGATGACACTATGATTCTTGCTTTGGAGAATGTGTTGAGACACTTAGCATTTTTATATATCAGTCTGTATAGGTTTAATATAGTATAAAATTAATGTGGAAATACTATATGACATTATATATGTAGTTTGATTTTTTTATACTTTTTTAAACATTAATTTTCCTTAAAAAGAAGCGAACCAGGCATGGTGGCACATGCCTTTAATCCCAGCTCTTGGGAGGCAGAGGCAGACGGATTTCTGAGTTCGAGGCCAGCCTGGTCTACAGAGTGAGTTCCAGGACAGCCAGGGCTACACAGAGAGACAAAACACCAAAAAAAAAAAAAAAAAAAAAAAAAAAAAAAAAAAAAAAAAAAAAAAAGCAAGGCTACTCTTTTGGAATTAATTGAGCAGGAAACTCTATAATTCCACAATCCAAAGTAGTAAGAACTAATACAAGAAAATACCCTGGGTTTGTTCTCTGCATGATATAGATATCACATTGCTGAGAGCAAAACTTCTGATTTTATAGATGTAGACAGGGCCAAAGAATGAGCTTGTCATAAACTCTATGTGATGCTTACCTTGTAAACAGGCACAATGTGAACTGTGTCTGTCAAAGTCATTCCTTCCCAGTCTTCCCTATTTTGCTTCTCATTGTTCATTATTGCTTCCCTCCTTTGCATTTAATATTAGGAAATATTAATTAATGTTTTTAAATTGGAATACATTCTTCTCTCATACAGTGTGTTCTGACCACTGTTTTCTCTCCCTCTAATCCTCATAAGTTGAGCCTACCTTCCCTCTTCCCCAGATCTACTCACTCTGCTCCATTTCCTCTTCAGAAAAAAACAAACCTCCAAGAGGAGACAGCCAAATAAGACCAAACAGGATACAAAACAAAAGGCAATAGACCTCATACTGAGCCTGGACAAGGCAACTCAATAGGAGGAAACAAATTTAAATAGTCCTTGGGAGAGTCAGAGCTACAATTGTTCCCACTGTTAGGATTCTCACAAGAACACCAAGCTAACAGCCATAGCATATCAGCAGAATACCTGGTAGAGACCCAGGCAACTCCATGTTTGCCATTTTACTCTATGTGGAATTTTTGGCAGTCTAGGTTATGCCAGGCTTCAGTTTCCTCTCCTGGTATGGGCTTCAAGTTAAAGCAACCATTGGTTCCTGACTCCAAGAGTTTGGTGCCACCATGCCCCCACACATCTTGCAGACAGGACAGATTTTACATGGAGGGTTTTTTTAGGTCGATTGGTGTCCAGGATTCTCTTTCTGTAGCCTGTAGTGTGCCTTCTCCTCCCACAGAGACTAGAGCACTGGTGTGCTGTCTCCTAACCTGCAAACCTGTCTGTATTCAGTGAACTATGTGGAAGTTGTCCTCACCAATGGCCCTGCTGTCTGTTTTCAGAGAGTAACTTTCTGTCCTAACATCAATCTGGGTTGTGTAGGGATCCCCATGGATCCCTTCTCTGCCAACAATTCAACTGAATACAACCCAGTCCTCCAACTGAAGCCCTGCCTGACCACAAAAGATGGCCAGTCCAGTTCTCCATTACTAGGAGTCCTCACTAAGGTCACCCTCATAGATTCCAGGAAGCTACCAGTGCACTAGGTTTCTATACACCCAAGAGCCCCATAATTCTGGTCATTTCTCCCTCTCTCTCATGTCCCAGTTCACCTTTAACCCACAGAATCTGTTCTGTTCCCCTTTCCATTGTTATGCCCAGATCTCTGCGAGATTCCTAGGAGGACTCTAAGAAATGTAGACCCCATGCAGGGAGGCACAAGAGTCTTTTTATTTGAGTCAGACTCAGATTGTGAAACTTTCTCTGGCTAGGGGAGAGATGTGTGACCACAAATCTGGAGGTCTGGGCATTTTTATAATATCATAATATCACGAATCGTGATGGTTGAGGACAGAGATGAGAAGGAAGCCTCAGACTCAGAGGTCAGGTTGCAATAATTTATTCGCTCATAAATGACCCTAACCCTAACCATGATCCAATGCCACTGTGAATACACTGGGGTACAAACAAAGTCGAGGCATGCTAATCTGTCTTTGTCAGGGTTTCTATTCCTGCAGAAAGATCATGACCAAGAAGCAAGTTGGGGAGGAAAGGGTTTATTCAGCTTATACTTCCAATTGCTCTTCATCACCAAAGGAAGTCAGGACTGGAACTCAGGCAGGTCAGGAAGCAGGAGGTGATGCAGAGGCCATGGAGGGATGTTACTTACTGGCTTGCTTGCTTCCCCTGCCTTGCTCAGCTGGCTTTCTTATAGAACCCAAGACTACCAGTCCACAGATGGTACCACTCACAAGGGGCCTTCCCCCCTTGATCACTAATTGAGAAAATGCCTTACAGCTGGATCTCATGGAGGCATTTTCTCAACTGAAACTCCTTTCTCTGTGATAACTTCAGCTTGTGTCAAGTTGACACAAAACCAGCCAGTACAGTGTTCCACAGGCCATGTTTTGTTATTCATTTGTTCCAGTTTTTATTGATTATGGTGTCGGCTTCAAGTAGGCCGATAAGATTATGTACCTTGCTCTGGGTGTTACTCAGAACGTTGCTTTCTTTCCTAATTTTGGCATCTAGTGATTTTAATTGTTTTTCATTATGTGTGGTGATCTCCAGGATTTCATTCATCTTTTGTACAAAGTTATTATAATGTTCCAATTCCAATTTGAAATCAAATAATCCATTGGAGTCAAAATAATGTTTCTCCTCTAATGTCAATGTGGTCATAACTGTGGTATTATATGTCCTGGCCTGTGAGTAATTCATCATTAGATAGCATGTGCCTGTTAGATTGAAATATACTTTGAATGTATTTATATACTATTCATTTAGCTATCTACATGTAGCTATCTTCAGTGTTGGTGTACATAATATGAAATTGTAATTCCCCATGTGCTGTATTATGGTTGTATCTTGACATGGCAAAGGATGTGTGTTGCATCTTAATATCTGTTAGATATGGGTAGACATATGTGTTTGCTCCTAGGCTTATGGTATCTTCAAGTGGTATATATATATGGAGCCATTTGTAGTATTAACTGCTGACCATAGGAAATGTTCAACTGGTATTACGAATTGATTACCTAATTTTTGAGGTATAAATTTAGTGTGATATCCTGGGTATGCATTATCCAGGAATACTTGTATTAAATGTATATACCTCCTGAGCCATATGATCCTTTTTCATTATCTAATAATGTTTGGAATTCTGGTGTTCATTTCCCTAATCCTGTCGTGAATAGGATGTCCAATTCTCTTTCTATTTCTACAAGATTACTTATATACATTTGGCACATTATCATATTATGATAAGGTTCCTTGTTCTATTATTTTCCTGGCTGTATTGTTCTCTAAACACTTGCATTTCTGTATTCATGGTATTTACTATGGTGTGGAGTGAATCCATGCTTCTTGGTAGTGCGTGGAATACCTGAGCTGTTTTCTTGTTAATTTTCTGGATGTTATAAATTTCTGCTTGATGGGTGCTATGACTGCTTCTGCTACTTCTCCGCCCATCCAGCCTCCTAGTATAGCTCCTCTCATGAATGCTCCTACCGCAAGTGCTTGTAGGGGCTTTCTGCCAAGTTTGTTTGGACTCCTATAATGATAGTTAATGTTATCTATTTATCCACAATATAGTTTTGGGGGTTTGAAGGCCTGCAGTGATAGAGAGATCTGGATTTTCCTGATTCTGGATGACATTATTATTTCTACTGGTAAAGTGGTATTACAAATGGTGCTTCTTTCAAAGTGGGTGGTCCAGGTGGTGGGTTTAACCAAACTGGTGGGTAATGTACTGTCATAAATCTTATGCTAGTTTTATTAATTCCTGCATACTTTGTGGTGATGTTAAATCCTCCTCTGTCAACTAAGTAAGGGTTGTTATGTGAGTGGTCTGATTTGTGGCAATCTTGTAGTGACATGGGTAGGTATAAGAGTCTATCACAGTCATCTGGACTCAACATTGGGCTTGCTTTTGTTTTCTGCGTTGTCCAATCTGACATTTGCCAATCCTGGTATTGACGGTGTGGCAGTAAGGAACATGGTAAGCCTGAATAGTATATTGTTCTTGCATTATTGTGTGTAATTCCCCATGTTTTCCACCATTGCACTGTCCTTTCTGGTGCTTTCACATGGTATTTGGGGATCATGTTGCTAAGACTGTAATAGCAGCCTACTGCTGGTGTGAGTGTTGCTGTCAAATTGGGTTTTTCATATAATGTTGTTAAGTCCTGTGTAATTAAAGCTAGGTATTTGTGTCCAGTCGCCCAAGCCTCTGAGTGTTTGTGACACTGATCCAAATCTTCTAGATGTGTTTCTGGTTGAAAAATTGACTGTAGTTAAATTTTCTATTGTGTCCCGGGGTATAGGGAAATCCATTCTTGTACCATTTGTTGCTGTGTGGCAGATGTATAATGATGTTGGTTATATAGTAGGTGATGTTTTGCAGTAGTAATGTAAAGTGTGTTCCTATGGGTTCTAAAGTTATATTTTCTTTCTTAAATTCTAATGTATTGTTCATCTGATCTGTCGTGGATATGTCTCTTCTTAACATTGGTAGTTCTCAAAATATGGGTATTGGTTTCTTTATGTATTTCCATACATCTTTCTTCTGTATTATGCCTGTGATATTAGCTCCTTGGTCCCAAAGTGCCATGAGTGTGGTAGGTCTATATAGACCTTTATCCTGTCTGAATAGAGGTAGGAATGCTGCTGTGTTGCCTCTGAGTGGGGTGTGTGTAACATGTACTTCGTGTATGTGAAGTCCTACCCCTCCTTCTGTTTTCCCTTGTTGTTTATGTCTTTCTTCCTCTGGTGCTAGGGAATAAGAGTTTGTGCTAAAACAGTTCCAGGCTATGCTTGGTATTCTATCTGCACCATTTTATGTATCCTTGAGCTACCAGAAAACATTGATGTATTGTTTTAGGTACATGTGGTAGATGGTGTTTTCTCATATAATGTTGTCTGGCACAGTTGTTGTAGGATGCTAGTTAATACTAGTGGTTGCCTATAATGTTCCATCTCCACAGCCATAGTTGATATCCATTCTTCTCAGGTGGGCAATTGTTTGGTTTCTACTTGAGTTGCTCATCTTATTTCTGGATAATAGTTAAGTTTTCCAAACCAAGGAAGTTTTGGGAAACCTGGTACACAAAGCCAGTTCGTCTGATTCCAAGTCTTTTGGTGCTCTGGGTATAGGTGGTAATATAACTCTTTGGGCTGTCTATTTCCCCAAGGTTTGGTAGGGGTGGTTTGCCACTATTAAGTGGGTATGGTACAGGGAATTCTCGGTATTGGGTCCAATTCATTTTTGGTCCAGGTTTGCATGTATTTACAGTTGTTGTTGGTATTGGAGGTGTGGATATTGGTGTTTGTGTACTACCTGTTGGGGTTTCCATTGTAGAACTACTTTCCTCATAATCATAATCACAATCCTCAACATCATCATATTCTTGTTCTCCCCATGTTAGAGTTGTAAGGGTAAACCACATGCCAACTGCTTCCCCTTCCAATCCAGTGTGATTAGGGAGCTGGTATATAATTTAGGGAGGGTTGAGTTTATGGCTAGGTCACAATCAAATGTGGTTTCAATTTCTACTCCTATAGTGGTTGTTTTATAGATTCCTTTAACATTAAGTGTGTTTTGTCTGACCTTGGATGGCCTATACCAATAGTTGTTAAAGATTGCCTGAACACTAGAAGCGTTAGACCGTACTTCATTAAAATGGCATTTTGTTGGCTTTCTTTCATATCTATTTGTATTATAGCTATCTTTTTGATCCAACATGTATACCTTGTCAGGGTGATACCATGCTACCTGTTGTCTGAAATGTTCACAGCCTTTATATCAATGATAAGGCAATAAGTATATTTGGTCCAAAGACTGTCAGTTCTCAACTGGTATGTTCCCTATATTTTATCATCTGTCTACCATCTAGGTATTTATATAATGTGTCTAAAATATTAGGACCATGGGTATGCCATGACAATTGTGGTCTAGGGGTAGTAATTGAAGATTGTTCACTATGTGTAGTAGGCACATTAGTATCCCCATTGCTATTGCTATCACCAGTGCTGGGGTATACATTACTAAGCACAAACATGTAATACAGAGCATTGGAAGCATAGCCAAGCAACTTCCCATGTTCTATCTGTTTCATGAGCTATATCTTCCTATTGTTCAGAGAGGTGTATGGCCACTAATCCACAGATCAATGAGCACATCATTAGTAGCAGCAAAAAAATCATAGAATCTTGGTTCTATTTTAACTTTGCCACCATATTCAGCCAGCAGATAGTATAATTGGCGATCAGGCTGGTGGTATTATGGTGGTTATGTATCATATTGCAAAAATGTACTCCCAGATCTATTACTGGAATAATTCCAGTGAAACAACAATAATCATGATTTTTGTATAGATTAGTGCTCTCTCTCTCTCTCTCTCTCTCTCTCTCTCTCTCACACACACACACACACACACATACACACACACACACACACACACACACACACACACACACACACACACACACACACTGCCTGTTAGCTTGAAGCTAAGCCTTCCAACGTTGTTAGTTGTTGTCCTCCCTTGCTGTCTGTGGTCCACGTGGTGTTTCCAGTGCTGGGTGCTATGATTTTTGTTTCAGTCAATTTGTCGTCATGTCTGCGAATGCAAGCATAGGACTTGATTACATTCCTGTGCTGTTCTTTTGGAAAATCTATACCTGTTTGTGTGCTAAGGACTTCATCTATTGGGCATCTTCTATTTGTTCTAGGTCTATTGTTTAGTTCGGAGGTAGTTTTTGCCTCGGTTTCCACCAATGGTCTATGTTTGAGCATCAGTAATTTTACTTTGATTAGCTCATTAAATCTTTCAATGCTGCTGCAGTAGGATTATATGCTAGTTGGAATTCCCACATGATGTCCAGATTCTTTACCAATCTTTGTATGATTTTACTTGTAATGTGTGTTCCTTGATCACTCTGTATTAGTCGAGGAATTCCATAGGCTGAGATCCATGACCATAATGTAAATATAGTTAATTTCTGGTCTGGTTTGGGTCCTGATTTGGCCATGCCTAGTCCTGTACAGATGTCTACTATAGTATATGCATATTGTTTCTTAAATTCATTAAGTGGTCCTATAAAATCAATTTGAAGTGTG
>CM052703.1:131440662-131456653 GCA_028551405.1 Uromys caudimaculatus | reverse complement strand
GACGTGCAGAATTTCTTTTCTGGTCCAGTCTGTTTGGGGTTCTGTAAGCTTCTTGTATATTTATGTTCATCTCTTTCTTTAGGTTAGGGAAGTTTTCATCTATAATTTTGTTGAAGATATTTGCTGGACCTTTAAGTTTGGAATCTTCACTCTCTTCTATACCTATTATCCTTAGGTTCGGTCTTCTCATTGTGTCCTGGATTTCATGGATGTTTTGGGTTAGAAGCTTTTTGCATTTTTCATTTTCTTTTACTGCTGTGTCGATGTTATCTATGGTATCTTCTGCTCCTGAGATTCTCTCTTCTATTTCTTGTATTCTGTTGGTGATGCTTACATCAATGGTTCCTGATCCATTTCTTAGGTTTTGTAACTCCAGGGTTGTCTCCTTTTGTGATTTCTTTATTGTTTCTATTTCTATTTTTATCTCCTGGATAGTTTTATGCATTTCCTTTGTCTGTTTGATTGTGTTTTCTTGCACTTCTGCCTGTTTGATTGTGTTTTCCTATAATTCTATAATGGATTTTTGAATTTCCACTTGAAAGGCTTCTCGTTGTTTATCACTGTTCTCTTGTATTTTTTAAAGGGTCTTATTCATTTCTTTCTTCTATCATCATCATGAGAAATGATTTTAAATCTGAGTCTTCCTTTTCTGGTGTGTTGGGGTATCCAGGGCTTGCTGTGGTGGGAGAGCTGGGATCTGATGGTGCTGAGTACTCTTGATTTCTGTTCTTTATGTTCTTACCCTTGCCTTTTGCCATCTTTTTGACTCTAATGTTAGCTGATCTTACTCTGTCTGGTTGTGGCTTGCCCCTCCTGCAGGCCTCTGTGTCAGTACTCCTTGAAGACCAGCTCTCTCTGAGAGGTGTTTGTGTTTGGAGAGCTGTGGCACAGGGTCTGCTCTGGGGTGCAGAAGGAAATCGGAAAGATCTTGTCCCCAGCTGTCCCTTGGTTCCTATGCCCTGAAGGCTCTGCAAGGGTCCCTCTTGGTCCAATGGTTTTGAGCAGAAGTGGTGGTTTTGCCTGTGCTCAATGGTGTGTCAGCTCTCCTGGGATACCCACTCTCTCCTGGAGCCTTGTGGCCCAGGCTGGGGTCCCCAGGCTCAGGCCCCTGTTGGCCCAGGCAGAGGTCTCTCCCCACAGGTGGGAACCTGAAGGTTCAGAGATTTTGTGTTCCACGGCTTCTCAGGTGCTGGGTCCCGGCACATCCGGGTGGGTCAGGGTGAGAGGTGTTGCTCCCCTTTATCCCACTCACTGCTTTCCCAAGCTCCTGGGAGGGTAGATTTTTCCGGCGCTAGTTGGCTATGGACTCCTGGTGGCCCAGGCAGAGGTCTCCACCTCCAGGGGGTTTCTATGCCCTCCTACCTTGGTCCCTGTGTCTCCCAGGTTCAGGGCAGTTCCTGGTGAGCTGTGGAGGTTGTCTTGGGACCACTCCCAGCTTTTCCAAGCTGCTGGGAGGGTATCTTTGTCCCGGCGCTAATTTGCTATGGAGCCCTGTGGCCCAAGCTGAGGTCCCCGGCCGCCGCCGCAAGTTCCTGTCCCTCAATCTCTGTGACCTGCGGAAACCAGGCGGAATCGGTGAGCGCTGGGGCTCGTTTTGCCCCCCACTCGGGGCTTTTCCACGCTCCTGGGAGAGAAATTTTCTCCCGGCGCTGCTTGACTATGGAAACCTGGAGGCCCAAGCAGAAGTCTCGTGCCTCCGCCACCCGCTGTTGGGATCCATGGGGTTTCTATGACTGCCTACCTCAGTCCCTTTGTCTCCCAGGTTCGGAGCAGTTCCTGTTGAGCTGTGGAGGTTGTCTTGGGCCCACTCCTGGCTTTGGCAAGCTGCTGGGAGGGTATCTTTGTCCCGGCGCTCACCATTCTGATTTTTATGAGGTGGAGTCTGGGGGTCATTTTGATTTGCATTTCCAAATGACTAAGGATTTTGAAAATTTCTTTAAGTGCCTCTCAGTCATTTGGGATTCTTCAGTTTAGATTTCAATGTTTAGGTCTGTACCTCAATTTTTCAAGTCTGTGAAGAAAGTATTCAAAGGAGACCTCAGATGATAGAGCAATCTCCCTTCCTTCCTGTCTTTCTTTCTTTTTTATAATTTGGGACACTGGTTTTAGTTTTTTAAATTGTTTTATTTATTTACATTCCAACTTTTGCCCCCATTCCTGGTTATCCCTCCAAGAGTTGTTCACTCCATACCCTGCCTCTACAGGATTAGGCATATATACTGCCACTGAGGCCAGACAAGGCAGTCCTCTGCTACCTATGTGCCAGGAGCCATGAACCAACCAGTGTTTGCTCTTTCATTAGTAGCTTAGTGTCTGGGAGCTCCCAGGGGTCTGGGTTAGTTGATACTGTTGGTCTTACTATGGGGTTGCCATTCCCTTCGGCTCTGTCAATCCTTCCACTAACTCTTCTACAGGGGTCCCTGATCTTGGTCTAATGGTTGACTGGAAATATCTGCATCTGTCTACTGGTATAAGCTCTCAGAATACAATCGTAATAGGTTCTTATCTGCAAGCACAACAAAGGATCAATAAGGCCTCTATGATCTTTATAACATTGGATTTAGTGACATTTTCTTGTGTTTCAGTTGGTTTAGGATATCCAGGGCTTGCTGTATTGGAGTAGCTGTGCTTTGGAGGTGTTATAATGCCCTGTATGGTTCTGGAGTCTGATGAAGGTGAAAGAGAGGTAGCAGGAGAGTGGAGGTCCCCCTGGGATAGCAGAGTGCACAGGGAGCTTGGGATGGCCCAGATGGCTCAGAGAGCAGGGAAGATGGGAGGGGGAAGGGAAGCTTATATGTATGTTTCTGGAGCCTCAGGGCTGATGAAGAAAGGAAGAGAGGAGGCAGGGTAGATGGGATAGACGTTCCCCCTGGGATAAAAGGTTGCTCAGAGCCTCAACAAGTACAAGCAAGAAATGGATTCATCTGCGAAGCCCTCCCAATCCAAAGCCAGAGAATATTGAAAAGAACATGAAGGGAAAAATCTTGAAATCCAGAGGATGAGGAGGTTATTGTGAGAATGTGTTCTACAAATAACAGAAAGAATACTAAAAATTCTCACCAACATGACCCCCAAAATTTGAGCTAAAGAATGATGATATCAACAAACCTGCCAAACTGGATGTTTAAAAGATTAAAGGGCCAAAAGGGTTCACAATAACTGTTTGGAACTGGTTAAACCTAGAAATGGAAGAGGTGGTCATCCCCAGGGAAAGTAGCACAGATTGGTTGTCTAGTACCAAATAATAAGTCCTGTGTGTCTGTGTGTGAGTGTGTGTGAGTGTGAGTGTGTGTGTGTGTGTGTGTGTTTGTAAATATACATACCCTAAAACAATTAATAAAATAAGATTCCACATATATTTAGAATTTCAGGTATCAGTATAAAGGAGTGTTTGGAGGCAGGAAGCACAATGGGAAGACATAATTAAACTAGAATCTCAACACGAAAATAACTATTTCAAACAACCTTCAAAAGACAAACAATTCATTAATAGAAAATTCACAATGGACTTGAAGAATTGATGCCAGAAATGATGTATATGTGTGTTAGTGATGTGTGTGTGTGTGTGTGTGTGTGTGTGTGTGTGTGTGTGTGTATGGCTGTGTGTGTTTAATGTTAAACTCAAAAAAAATTTTAACTCCCGTTTTGATAAAATAAATCATGAGATTCTTTAGCTAGAGTGATTTATATATTCACAGACTTCAATGATCTTATAGTAATAAAGGTTGTGGGTTAAGCATTATTTTCACTACACTTTTTTCATTATTGCCCAATTCTGACTGATATTGGGTGTTTGCCCATAAAGTTCAAGTTCCTTATAATTTAGGCAAAATCTGAACCCTATTGTCCTTCTCATATATAGTGTCCTTCTTAATATGGCATCTAATATATCTAATATACTCAAGGTATATGGTAATGCTGAGCCAAAATTCAGTACCTCTGTGAGATTCAGCAACAATGTGCATTGTTATCTCTATGGTATATGCTATTATTATATGACTCCAATTTCCCTTTCAAATTAGTTTCTTACAGTGGAGATATATTCTATGATATTCCTAATCCCCAGAAGCAACATAACACTTTGACAATGTTTTAGATTCTGTTGCTGCAACAAAAGCACCATGGCTAAAAGCAATATATGAGAAAATGGTTTATTTATTTATGGTCCTCAAATCATAGTTCACTGAGAGAAGACAAGGGAAGAACCTGGATGAAGGAATTAATTAAGAAATCTAGAAATGACTCTTACTGCTTTGTTCTCTCTCTCTCTCTCTCTCTCTCTCTCTCTCTCTCTCTCTCTCTCTCTCTCTGTGTGTATGTGCGTGTGTATGTGTGTGTGTTTTATTTATTTACATTCCAAATGTTTCCCCACTTCCTGGTTCCCCTTCCAAGAGTTCTCCCACCCCCTGCACACTCTCCCCTTTGCCTCTGAGAGGCTTCTCCCCAACAACCCAAACCCATCACCTCAAACCTCACACCCCTCTTCTCTGGTGCATAAGTCTCTACAGGAGTAGGAACATCCTCTCTCACTGTGGTCAAGCAAGGCAGTTCTTGCTACATATGTGCCTAGAAGCTGAAAACAATCCCAATGTTCCTGAAACAAATAATGGATATAGAAAATGTTGTTCATTTATGCCTGTCATTTACATTCAGCTATTAAAAACAAGAACATCATGAATTTTGCAGGCACATGAATGAAACTAGAAAATATCATCCTGAGTGAGGTAACCCAGACCCAAAAGGACATGCATGGTATGTACTCACTGAAATGTGGATATAAGCCAAAAATAAAGAACACCCATGATATAATCCACATACCTTAAGAAGTTTAACAAGAAGGAATGCCCAAGAGGAGATGCTCCAATCTAACACTGAAAGAGGAACAGTTATGGGAGGCAGAGGGAGAAAGGGACCTTGGTGGGAGATGGGAGTGGGAGGAGGAAAGGTAGTCAAAATTAGGTATTGGGAAGGCAGGACAGAAGGCCAGAGGGCATGCATAATGAATGGAAATATGCAGCTGCAGGGTGTGAGGGGTGAGGTGAACCTCTAGAAAGTCTCAGATCTCTGTGATGTGAGAGCCTACCAAGACTCAATGGGGATGACCTAAGCTCAAATTCCAAATGGGGGGGTGGTGGATTCTGAAGGGATCACCTACAGTATATAGACAGTGCTCCCACTGGAAGGATAGATCATCAAACTACCTTCAAAGTTTTTGAGCTATAATTGTCCCGGTCTAAAGGAACTGTAGGAACAAAACGGAGCAGAGATTGAAGGAAAGCCCATCCAATGAACAGACCAAATTGGGGCCATACCATGGGTGTTCATCAAACCCTGACAGTTTTACTGATGTTATGTTGTGCTTGCAGACAGGAACCTATCACGGCTGTGCTCTGAGAGACTCTAAAGGCAGCTTTCTGAGACAGATGCTGATACTTATAGCCAACCACTGGACTGAGTTTGGGGACTCCTATGAAAGAGAGGCAAGATTGAAAGAGCTGAATGAAATGGAAACACCATAGAAGACCAACAGTATCAGCTAATTCAGACCCCTGGAAGCTCTCAGCGACTAAGTCACCACCAAAAAGTCTACATGGGCTGAGACTAAAAACTGGTGCAACCACTCTGGAAGTAAATCTGGTAGTTCCTCAGAAAATTGGAAATAGTTCTACCTGAAGATCCAGATATACCACTCCTTCACATATATGCAAAAGATGTTCCATCACATCACAAGGATACTTGCAATATTATGTTGTTACATCCTCATCCATAATAACCAGAAGCGGGGAACAACTCGGATATCCAATACGGTCCTCTTTATTATATGATTCAAAACCACCTACCTGAGTCTGTCACTTGTCATAGGAATCTGGGGAGTTTCACATTAATCATTTCTTAGGAAGATGACTTATAGAAATGCCTATAGTCCAAGGTGACTGACGCCATTCCTCAGTTGAGATTCTCTATTCCCAATGTTTCTGTGTTGTGTTAAACTGTTAAAAATCAAGTAATATAGCTTATACTGGAAATGTTAATAATTTCAATAACACTAGACAATACAAAAAGAAAAAGGCACTGATAAAATAGACTCAATCTACATCATAATTTAATGATTGGTGTTAATTTGGACATTATTGCCCATTTTGTATGTATTAATACTGTGTATTATTTAAAAGTTTTATATGGTCTTAAAAGTAGTTATTATACACAAAATGTCTTTTTTTAACTATCATTTAAAAATTGAAACTCTTAAAGTTTTAACACTGTCATATATCTATGATATTTTGAAAAGGTATTTAATCTGATTTTATCAAAACAACAGCACTTCAGGACAAATGTGAACCCTAGCACCCCTGTCCTGGAGGCCAATATGTAGAAGAATTCCATTAATATCAGGATCTTCTCTTTGATGCTGAGAAAGTTAGGGAGGAAGTTTATACCAGCACTATAGAATACTAGCTTGCTGAATGTTGGAATCTTTGCCCTTGAGTCTGTAAGGCAGATTTCTGTTTGAGAAAGTCAATTGAAATACAAGGAGTACAAGTATCACAGGTCAAATGGACTGTAATAACTCAACTTTTATTGCATTAAAATTTGATGATCTGCTGATGTTAAGAGTGTGTATCTGTGCCAATAAAGGTAGATGTTACAATCCTGATTCCACAGAGAGCAAGTGTGGGCAGGACACAAATAGGAATAACAAAGTTAGGAGTCCTTTTTCCATCAGCTCTCTCATCTTTTTTCCTGGATAGTGAACTTGAAGGCTAGGACCATAGCAATTGCCTTGACCACCAAAGTACAAATAGCCACTGTGAACATAATGCCAAATATTGTTTGCTGCAGGATGCATATGGCAATGTTGAGATACCCAATGTAGAGCAAGGAGCAAGAGAAACAGAATGTGAAAGAGATGAGCTGGATGTAGCTGAGAGTGAGGTTAATAACTTTTACAATGGCAGTGTCTTTGCACTTCCCAAAAGCTCTACAACAAGAGCTGTGTGGGCCAAGAAGTGCAGACACATGCAGTCAAGATCCATCCCAAAGACTGCCTGTCTTTACAGGCAGTGTAAATGTTTTATATTGGTATACTTAGCATCTGGACATATCTGTTAGAGAACATTAGCAACAAATCCTAAATTTCCACCATTATATATTTAATCATTTAGTATCTGTCTTAATTAGAGTACATCTTTTTTTTTTAACAAACCCTTTATTTCATTTATTCATTGTACTGTTCTCTCTGTTTCTATTTTACTGATTTCAGCATTATTAATTTAAAGCAATAATTTTTATGTTACAAGTTAGCAAGGTTTTATCAAGACAAGTCATCTGCCTTGTGTCTTATTATTTTTGAAATCTTGCATAAACTAGTTGTTCTTTCATTTGATGTTACTGTACCTTAAATAAATTGTACATTCCCAGTTTATGAACTTTAGTTACCAGAGAAGTTCCTCATTCCTAACATAGGAGTATTTTCCTTTATTGTAAATTTGTTCCAATTCTGTTTTCTTTTCAAGTTCAATTAGCTTGTGACACAGGAAGGTTTACATAGGCATGTTTCATTCTTTCACTCTACATGGGGTTTGAAATTACTTACATCAGTTTCCGAGTTCTATAAAATCATTATCAGTAATTATGAAGCAATAAATTTGTCTAAACAGTATTAGTACATAAAAGTCCATCTGCATGTTGATCTGCAGGAAATTTGCACCATAGAGTAAGCTGATGCCAATTAGGCTATACAATAGTGGGAGGTGTATCATATCATCAGCAAGAAGCAATCCTAGGTTAATGTGTCATTGACTAACAGGCCTTCAAGAGACATCACTCTTGATTCATGTTGTGCAAAAGAAAGGGTGAGGAATGGCCTAAATGGTAGTCTCATGAATCTCTACCATCAAGTTTTTGATCACTTGTTTAGGGATGTGTTATTAGGATTTTCAAGAGCCATCAGCTTCTTATGGAGTGATGTCTGGAAATACACTGTAAAAGACATTTAAGCAAAATAAACATTAGTATGACAATTCCTCCCATCATACCATAAGTGACTATGCATGAGGGATCAAACAGTCTCTTAATATTGCCCCACACTTTTCCTAAGAAGCTGGCATCCAGGAAAGACACAGATACACTGGTTGCATTGAGTTTGGCCGTGATCTCCCTTGACAGCACAGAATAGTTAAGGAATTTGTCTGACCAGCTACCTTCAAGATATTGAGCCTACTGTTGAAGGGCGTCAGTGATCTTAAGTACCTGGGAGAGGGTTAGGCAGATTGAGTTAAACCGGGAGTCACAGGCCAATAGAGACATGTCCCAATCAAGGGCCAACTCTTCTGCCAGTAGGTCAATCTGCTGTTGCAAAATTTAGATGGCTTGATAAAGATGTTTATCGTATACTTCCTGCACCTGTAGCACTGCAGCTTACTTGGAATCTAACTTACTGATGGTCTCTGACATCATGGCTGTCTGAGTCAAGGCAACAGCAGCTGTTGTCATCCCAACAATGCCCACAATGATGGCTGCAATGATGTCAGCAGTAATGTTAAAATCCCTCTTTCCTGATATAGGGGTTGTAAGTGAGTCTGGGCCATCAAAATGACTGCATGAAAGTGAGCATTATTTACCACAGGCACCCAAATGGTGACTGGTTTCCTCATCAGGATAGCTGTTGTTGAATACTTCGTCCAGTTTGTGGTCAGGAGACATTTTTCATTAGAGCAGTTACAGCTGCCTCTGAAAATGGAAGTATTGGTGATCAGAAGTAAGGAGGTCAGACACACACTCTGGTGGGTTTTCAGCTAATCTGGAAGCCAAAGGTCACATTCATGGGGGTTGTCCCAGTCTAAATTTTTGTTGACTGGTTTATGTGTAATATATCCATTAAAGAGAAAGCCACTGACATTGTTGGCTGGACGGACCACCCAGTGCTCACAGGTACTATATTACCAACCAAGGAGTGTACAGGGAGGGATCCATGGCTCCAGATACATATGTAGCAGAAGATGGCCTTTTCTGATATCAGTGGGAGAGGAAACCCTTGGGCCTGTAGAGGTTTGATGCCTCAGCTTAGGGGGACGCTGGAGTGGTAGGGAGGGAGAAGGTGGGTAGGTGGGGGAGCACCCTCATAAAGGCAAAGTGGAGGATGAAGAGGGTAGACATGGTATAGTTTTTGGAAGGGTAACCAGGAAGTGGGATATCATTTGTGATATAAACGAATGGAAATTAGAGGGAGAGAGAGAAAGAGAGAGAGACAGACAGACAGACAGAGACAGAGAGACAGAGAGCAAGAGAAGAGAAAGAGAGAGAGCGAGCATCTAGACTCCGGCTGAAAACCTCCAAGTGCTCCCAGCCACAGCAGCCACCCACACCCACTCACCAATCCAGCTAGCTGACGCCCAAGCCAAGGACCCAGTCTCACCGCAAGACACTTCGGCCCAGGCTAGATCCAGTCCGCAGTCCCAATTCCTTCTCAGATCTTCCCAGGCATCAAGTGGGGTCTGCATTGCCCAAGAGCCTGGGAACCCTATAGAGTCAGCTGCCGTGAATCTTCCAGGACCCATGGCCTTGTCGCCCACCCCTGGGCTGTGATTCCTCAGGGGCTTCTCATATCCTGACACATGCCCAGCGGTCCATTGGGTCTGAGCAGTCAAACTTCCTGCATTGTCCCGCCTCTCCAAGGGGCACCGAGAGCTCTGGGCAGACTCGAGGAACCCTCACTCCACCGAGCCATTTTATCCAACATTTCCAGATTAAATTGTTTCATCCTTTATCTTATCTACTGTGGAAGGGATCAGGAGATCCAATGGAGACCTCGCCTGTCAGTCCAATGAAAAAGAAGAACACCTCTCAACAGCAGCAGCGGGAAGAGAACGCCTAGCAAAACCGTTTAGGCAGCATTCTGTAGGTCTTCTCCCTGAAGCTCTGGAGGTGGGAGTGAGACAAGATCCAGCCAGTAAATTGTAGAGACTCAAGAGACTGAAAACCCCGTGGCTGGATTTGAAGGTGACTCTGATAAATTTCATGTCTCAACACCTCCAAACTTCTGATCTTTGGTAATGCCCTGATGGGAGTTTTATAAAGAAGATCATAGTCCATGGTCATGGCTTAGACAAACCCAAGCTAGGCTCCAAATGCCGAATGTTAACTTTGTGATTTCCTTTTGGACCTGGGATGCCAAAGGGCTGGACAGAACTAACCATAGGCAAAGGGCAATAGAAGGGGAAATAAAACTTGGGCGGAACTCACAGAAAAATGCCTGGAGTCTGTGTGTCAAGGTGAGGAAGTAAAGATTCACCTTCCTGGATCCTATACATCCCTTGCCAAGCTCAGACTGGATTCCTTCACCAATGGCCGGAACTCCTGGAGGTTGGAAGCTGTGGGGAAGGAGGCCCTGGCTAGAGAAGAACACACGAGGGGTACAGAACTATTTTGAGCTGGTAACTCTCTATGGGCTGCCCGATGTATGATGGGCTTTCCGATTGCTGCTGACGTTGCCCCCACCCAGCCCCTTGAACGAACTATCCTTTATGCCAATTTGGCTGCCTTACATTTGCTGCTAGGACACCCCCACTTGGCAGCCCAGAGCTGTGTCTGAGTGCTGGAGTGGAAGCCAGGCCACTTAAAGCCTTATACTGAAGGGAGGTTGCTCAGGCTACCTTGGAAACTTCGAAAAATGCAACTGCTGATCTCAAGAAAGTTCTAGCAGCAGATCCCAAAAACCTTGCAGTGAAAGTGGAGCTGGGAAAGTGGTCATTCAGGGAAAGATACAGGATGCATGGTTGGCTCGGGGGCTGTGCAAGATGTTTAGCTGATTAAAACGTTGAATTTTAAAAGAAAAAATATTTTTAGATGTACTGGGGTCCTTTAAATTTTAAGTGTATACTTTTCTTGTCTGTTTGTCTTTGTTCAGGGTAATACTGGTGCCCTAGTTAGGGTTACTATTGTTGCAACGAAACACCAAGACCAAAGAAAATAGGGAACGAAAGAATTTATTTTGCATTACGCTTTTAGGAACCATCCATCACTGAGGAAAATTGGGGCAGTAATAAGGCTAGAACCTGGAAGCATGACCTGAAGTCAGGAAGGCATGCTGCTTACTAACTTACTCCAAATGTCTTGCTCAGTTAGCTCCTTTATCTAGCGCAGGCCCCATCTGGGCCCTTAAACATCCATCATTAATTACAAAAATAGAGCTGAGCATGGTGGCACATGTCTTTAATCCCAGTGTTTGGGAGGGAGAGGTAGCTGAAACTCTGAGTTCAAAGCCAACCTGGTCTACAGAGAGTTTCAGGAGAACTGGGCTACAAGAGAACCCCTACCTCAAAGTATAAAACAAAATACAAAACAATAAAATAAAATGGAGAAAGATAGAGAAAAGGAAGAAAATGCTTTACAGCTGAATCTTATGGAGGCATTTTTACAATTAAATTCTTTCAGATAACAAACAAACAACAAACAAAACTAGCAAGCACTTATGGTTGAATTAGAAAATTAGGAGTTGGTCTTTCATGTTCCTTCTTACAGAAAAATTTAAAGAGAACTAGTCTCAGTACTACTCTGAAGATCTACTAGAACTCTATGCTGAATACTTCTGGCTCAGAGTATTTTTGTTTATTTGTTTATTTGTTTTGTTTTGGAGTGGGAGATTTTAATTATTTCCCTCTCATTGGAATATGACAGTTTAAATTATTTACTTAATCTTAATGTGAGTTGATTAACACACAAACACACACACACACACACCCTTTCATTTCTTATACATTTTCTAATTTAGTGGAATTCATATTATTAAAGTTGTATCCTTAAAACTTTGAATTTCTTATATATATTGTAATGCTTTTCTTTTCAAATATAATTTTATTGATTTAGATCTTCTCTCTCTTTCAGATAAGATACATCAAACTTATTAATCTTTCCAAAGAAAAAATTATTTGTTTCATTGATTCATTATATTTTGTTTTATTTCCATTTTATTAATTTCAGACATGACTTTGGTCACATAGTTCTATCTCTTTTATTTGGTGTTGTATGTTGTTGTTTTTTTTTTTTTTTTTGTAAGAACTCAAAGAAAACCATAAAATCTTCATATAAAATCTCCCTCTTTCTCTCTCTCTCTCTCTCTCTCTCTCTCTCTCTCTCTCTCTCTCTCTCTCACACACACACACACACACACACACACACACAGAGTAGGTACTTGCTCTTGTAAACATTTCCCACTCAGTTATGTTCACTATGTCTCATACATTTTGGTATGTTCTGTTTTGACTTTCCATTCTAGGTTTTTTTTTTTTTTATTAAGTTTTCTTCTTGGTTGCATGATTTACATGATTATTGTGCTGTAGTATATTGTTTAGCTTCCATGAGTTGTACGCTTTGTTTTTAACAACAAGTTTATTAGTTCTTTGATAATTTCACATAGTGTATTTGAATCATATTCACTCTTTTATCTGAGTGGTTTTTGGATCAATTTCAACACCCTAACAGTGAATTTCAAGTTCTTTTTTTAAATCAATAAAGTCTAATAATTTTTGCACATGAACTAAATTAAACATGCCTATAAATATGACTGAGATACTGAGATCCAGGTGGTGATTTAGTATCTTTGGAGAGAACATGTTGGAAGAGGGGAAATGCTTCTAGAGAGGGCTGATACTAAGTGAAACAAAGGAAACAAGTGGAGTTAATTCCTTGTTAACACCCATATAACACTGCATAGAGAGGTTACCATCCATCATGTGAAGGATACAATCTCATTATGGGTATGAACAATCATTTGTAAAACACAACTTCCTGTAATTTTCTCCAACCTCTCTCATGGTTTTTGGGAAGAAGCTTATAATACTGATCACATGAAACAGGAAACAGCTGGACAGTGGTGGTGCATGCCTTTAATCCCAGCACTTGGGAGGCAGAGGTAGGCAGATTTCTGAGTTTGAGGCCAGCCTGGTCTACAAAGTGAGGACCAGGACAGCCAGGGCTACACAGAGAAACCCTGACTAGAATAAAAAGAAATAAAGCAAGAAAGAAACAAGAAACAGCTAAGATCAAATTAAATGGAGAGAAATTGGAATCCCAATCACATTCAAATCAGGTACAAGAAAAGGGTTCCCACTTTCACTATCTATTGCAGCCCCATGGAGGGAGCAACAGCGTCAATGGGCCTGAACCCTCCCACCCCCGGTCTTCTTGGAGTTTGGACCACCAACCAAAGAATACACATCTATGGACCCATGGTTCGGACCACTTATGTGGCAGAGGATGGCCTCGTTGGCCATCAGTGAGAGAGGAGAGGCCATTGAGCCTGAGGGCGTTAGAGGCCCCAGTAAAAGGGAATGTCAAGGTGGGAATATGGGAATGGGTGGGCAGGTGGGTGGGAGCTGGAATTCTCACAAAGAGGCATGGGGGAGGGTATAGGGGGTTTCCAAAGAGGAGACCTAGAAAAGGGGAAACATTGGAAATGTAAATAAAGTATCAAAAATAATAAAAAAAAGTTCTAGCTAGATCAATTAGACAACAAAAGGAGATCAAGGAGATACAAATTGGAAAAGAAGATATCAAGGTATCGCTATTAGTGGATGATCTGATACTACACATAAGCAACCTCTAAAATTCTACCAGAGAATTCCTACACCTTATAAACAACTTCTGCAAAGTGGCTGGATATAAATGAAATTAACTCAAATGAATCAGTAGCCTTCCTTCATAGAAATGATAAATGGGCCGAGTATAAAATTACGGAAACAACACCCATCACAATAACCACAAATAACATAATATCTTAGTGTAACTCTAACCAAGCAAGTGAAAGACGTCTAAAACAAGAACTTCAAGTCCCTGTAGAAAGAAATTAAAGAAGGCCTCAGAAGATGGAAAGATCTCCCACACTCATCAACTGGCAGGATTAACATAGAGAAAAAAAAATGACGATCTAACCAAAAGCAACCTACAGATTAGGGAAAATTACTACCAAAAATTCCAGCACAATTCTTCATAAACATGGAAAGAGCAATACTCAACTTCATATGGAAAAATAAAAAACCAAGGATAGCCAAAACATTGCTGAACAATAAGAGAACATCTGAGGTAATCATCATCCCTGACCTCAAGCTCTACTACAGAACAAGAATTATAAAGACCACATGGTATTTGTACAGAGACAGACCTGTGGATCAATGGAATAGAATCAGAGACCCAGAAAAAACCCACACCTATAGACATGTGATTTTTGACAAAGAATCCAAACCATATAGCAGAAAAAGAAAACATCTTCAACAAGTGTGCTAGTATAACAGTCAGACTTCATGTAGAAGAATGTAAATTGATCCATATTTATCATCCTGCACATAGCTGCACAAAGATCATGAAGTGGATCAATGATTTCACCATAAAACCAAACACACTGAATCTAATAGAAGAGAAAATGTGAAATAACCTCGAATACATTGGCACAGGAGAAAATTTCCTGGACAGAACACCAATGAGACAGGCTCTAAGCTCAACAATTGATAAAGGGGACCTCTTAAAACTCAAAACTTTCTGCAAGGTGAAGGACACTGTCAATATTAGAAAATGGCAATGTATGCCTTGAGAAATATCTTCAACAATCCAACTTCTGAGAGAGGGATAATATTCAAAATATATAAAGAACTCAAGACTTTCAACTCCAGCAAAACCAAATAACCCAATTTTCAGAAATGGGATAGGGAGCTAAACAGAGAATTCTAAACAGAGAAATCTCAAATAGCTTAGAAGCACTTAAAGAAATATTCAACACATTTAGTCATCAGAGAAAGGCAAGTCAAAATGACTCTGAAGTTCCACCTCACACCCATCAGAATGGTAAGATCATAAACTCATGTGACAGCACATTTTAGTGAGTATTTGGAAAAAGAATACTCCTTCACTGCTGGAGGAATTGCAAACTGGCACACTCACTCTGGAAATCAATCTGGTGTTTCCTCAGAAAATTGGAAATAGTTTCACCTGAAGATCTAGGTGTATTGCTCTTGAGTATATACCTAAAAGATACTTCACTATACCACAAGGATGTGTGCTCTACTATGTTCATAGCAGCATTGTTTGTACTAGCCAGAAGCTAGAAGGCGACTCAGATGTCCCTCAACCAAAGAATGGATACAGAAAATATGGTTCATTTAGACAATGGATTACTATTCAGCTATTATATAAAGGACATCATGAATTTTGCAGGCAAATGGATGGAACTAGAAAATATTATCCTGAGTGAGGTAACCCATACCAAAAAGGACATGGGTGATAGATACTCACTGATAAGTGGATATTAGACAAAAACTACAGAATATTCATTACACACTTCACAGGCCGTAAAAAGTCTAACAAAAAGGAAGACCCAAGTGAGAATGCTTCTATCCCACTTAGAAGGGGGGACAAAATAGTCATAGGAGGCAATGGGAGGGAGGCACCTGGTTGGGATCAGTGATGGGAAAGAATAAGGAGGCAGGATCAGGTATGTGGGGAGACAGAAGACAAGCCGAGAAGGCCAGGAGAATGAATGGAAATATTCAGCTTCCAGGGTTGGGTTGAGGGTAGGGAGAATCTCTAGAAAGTTCCAGGAGCCTAGAATGTGAGAGGCTCCCAGGACTCAATGTTGGTGACCTTATCCAAAATGCCCAATAGTGGGGAGATGGAAACTTAACAATCCGCCTCCAGGAGTTATACAGGGACTCCAGTAGAGAGATGAGGACACCAATCCACCATCCAAATTTTTGAC
This sequence comes from Uromys caudimaculatus, assembly GCA_028551405.1. Lineage (NCBI taxonomy): Eukaryota > Metazoa > Chordata > Mammalia > Rodentia > Muridae > Uromys > Uromys caudimaculatus. Next base: position 131,440,908 of record CM052703.1, on the reverse strand, counting down.
CCATAATTGTTCCTTTCTAAAAGTATACAGGAACAAAAATAGAGCAGAAATTGAAGGACCAGGGACAGGACCGATGCAGGATCCATTCCATGAGGGTTCACCAAACCCTAATATTATTACTGATGATATGTTGTGCTTATAGAAAAGAGCCTAGCATGCCTGTCCTCTGAGAGGTTCTACCACCTGCTGACTTAGACAGATGCAGATACTTACAGCTAACCACGAGACTTAAGTCTAAGGACACCT
>CM052703.1:131418975-131440162 GCA_028551405.1 Uromys caudimaculatus | reverse complement strand
AAAGAAAGAAAGAAGATGTGGATACAATTAGACTGTTAAGTTGGTACTTTTAATTTTCATTATGGTCAGAAGATTGTAGTTATGTAAGTTATGTAAGCTTGAATCTGTGACTTCCACCCATTAGCTTTTATTGTACTTTGCACAACTATATATTATACGAATTGGATATTGCAGGCTCCTCAAAGAGCCATGTGTAAAATGCTTGGCCCTGGGGTGGAACTCCTGAGGGGTGTTCTAGACTTCTACAAGCCAGGGCCTTATATGATGTCCTTAGGCCACTGGGCATGTCCCTCTCTCATTCGGGGCTGTGGCACCCCATCTCTTCTGTGTTTCCTGACTTATGGGATGATCAGCTTGACCCCTAAAGACTCCTATTATAAAGTACTGCCTCATTACAGAAACAAAGCAATAATAAGATCACCTAATGTCACATGGACATTGCCTAGAGTCACCTGAGAAGGGATTCTTAGTTGAGAGTTTTCAGTTCAGGCTGGTCTGTGGGTATTGTTAGCATTCCTTCCAGACTCTGCCCAACAGTTACCTAGAAACAGCCAGGTGGGAGCTTGGCTTGCTGTAAAAGGACTGTTTGGCCTCTCTCCATCACTCTCTTACTCTCTCTCTCCCTCCCCCTCCCTCTCTCTCCCTCCCCCTCCCTCTCTCTCCCTCCCCCACCCTCTCTCTCCCTCCCCCTCCCTCTCTTTCCCTCCCCCTCCCTCTCTCTCCCTCCCCCCTCTCTCTTTGTCTCTCTGTCTCTCTCTCTTACCCCTCTCCCTTTCTGTGTCCTCTCATTCTCTCTGTCTCTGTGTCTCTGCCTCTCTCTCTCTTGCCTCCTTCTCTGTCCTGCTTACCACCACCCCCATCACTGTGTCCATGTGTTCCTGGCCAGCCTCTTCTCTTTCTCCTGTCTCTCTCTGTCCTCTCTCTCTCTTTCTCTCTCCTTCTCTGTCTGCTCTTTCTCTGCCTCTATTCCCTTCTCAACTCCCCTTCCCATGCCCCCCAAATAAACTTCATTTTATACTAGATCCATCTTATAGCTGGAACCTCAATGGATGCCTCAACATGGACCCACTAAGGCACCTCCCCCCCCACCACAGCATACCACATTTTACAAAACATATCAGGTATGTTTCTAGAGGACTAAATCTTGATTGTTAATTAATTTAAGAGAGCTGAGCCCACTGTGGACAGCATTTGTCCCTGAGCAAGTGGGCTGGGTTTGAAAAACAAACAAACAAACAAACAAACAAACAAAACACCTAGCTAAGCAGGGTCTGTGACAGAGCTAGCAAGCATGTTTTTCCTGGTTTCTACTTCGAGTTACTGCTTGAGTTCCAGACTGTTCTCAGTGACCAAAAATGATCTAAAAGTGTGAGCCAAGTAAACTCTCCTCCACTAAGGTACTTTTGGCAGGTGTTTTATTATAGTATTAAAAATCAAACTAGAACATTTCCATGTTCTCACATGTAAATCATAGGCTCTGGAGTCACTTTAATAAAGGTAAGAAGCACATGCCACTTGAATTATGTTAAAGACACATTTCATGTATATTTTCAAAACATGAGTTACTTATATATATTTAACACAATATGTATTTATATTTTTAAATTTTCAATTTAACTAACTTCTAAAATCCTTTATTTTTCTTTTAATTTTATGTGATTTTCCTGAATATATATCATGCACCATGTGCATGCCTTGTGACCCTAGAGGCCAGAAGAGGGCCTCCTATCTCCTGGAACCTGAGTTACGGATGGTTGTAAGCAACATGTGCTTGTTAGGAACCAAACCTAGATCCTCTGAAAGAGCAGCCCCCAAGAGATTACTTTTTCTTTTTCTTTTTAAGCAAGGCATTATAGGGGGTAGCTATTGCTTAAAAGTCTTTTGCTCTAAATAGCTTACAATGTCAAGATAAATGACTAACAGGTAAATCCTACTTCCTTGCCAATTGGTGGTATGTTTATGACCATGTGTACCTTGGAGGAGTCCTTTGTTTTCCCTCCATTCTTGGACGCTTTGGAACTTGAAGTCTTCTTGCTCTTCTCCTAAAGCAATGGAAATGTATTAAGGCTTCTGCTATCATAAATCCAGGGAGACACTGACTACATGCTGCCATTCGATGACCTAGGGTATTCTTCCTACCAGCCTATAGCTCCCAACATAACTCAATAAAAATGGGTAGCTTGGTACTTAGCTTTAAAATAACTGAATATACCTATATTTTAGGCAGGACATTTAAAAGGCTACAAATAAGAGAAAAATGGGGGTCATATGGGTGTTTAACATATCCCATCATTTCATAACATGAACCCCAAATATATAACACAATTTTAATTTAGAAAACCAGAGGTTCAGAAAAATCAAAGCTTTTGTTTACTTAGGCAGACTTTTATGTGCCATGGTGGAAAACAACAAAAATAAAACATAAGCACCTGTTTTCAGTGGTAGGGAGAAAAGTGGATGTAACAATGGGAACTGCCTGCAAAGGCACAGTATATTTACCAAAATGAAGAAATAAAGGAAAGAATGGATTGGAAAGGAGTGAAGATAAATCAGGAGAGGAGAGGGATAGAATGGTACAGTGAAGGGGAAAGAGAAGAAAAGAGGGAAAGATAGAAAACAGAAACATTACTTTGGAATTTCCAGAAGCGAGAAGTAGAAGGCTGAGGGAGGCTATAAATTAGATCACTTGGAAGGTATGAAGATGGAGCCACATCCACCCTTCCTTCTGTGTAATTTACAAGATGTGCTCTATAGGTTAAGTGCCCTGAAACTATGGAATTACACATTTGTTTTCATTAATTTTATTAACTTGTATTAATGGAAAAAATAATGGGTTTAGTTTTTTATTCAGTTCAAATTACATGTTTTGAGCACTTATTAAAAATCAACACTCTGCTAATCTGAGCACAGAAATCAAAGATCCAATTACTATATGTAATGCCCAACTAAATGGGGAATAAGTAGCTGGTGCCAGGTGACCACATGCAGGAAGAGAGTGCTCAAAGCTTGCCAGGCTGGCCTGGGAAGGGACAAAGACTAGAAATGGCCATGTAAGTCAGCCAGCTGCACCAGGAGGAAATTCTAGAGAACAAATGGGCAGAAGAGGGCCTAGGGGGTCAAAGATTGGCATGCAAAATGAGCACAGAGTTATTTGTCACTCACAAAACAATGTAGCAACCAAAATTGATGGCAGTGGAGGTTATACACCACATGCAGAACCCTGATGAAATGCTATTAAATGATGTAATAAACAAAGCATAAGTGTTGTGGATAGCCCTGGGGCTTTTTGTATTCTAATTCTGCCCTCCTGTGAGGGGCTTCAGACAAGGAGTGAGTTATACCTTTGACTTCTTGTGAACCAATCCCCTAATGAATAAAGGAGCCAATCACTGGGCTCATAAGAGGGACTTCCAGGTCGGGGAGAGAAAGAGAGGAAGCAGGAGAGAGAGAGGGCTTTTGGAACGGGACAGCAAAAAGATAAGATGTAGCTACTAGAGTCTCCTGTATCATGGCAGATCCACAAGGATTTGCCACCAGAGGAATCAGATTTTGATAAGGCTAACAAGATGAGGTTTCAGTTGATGTGCCCAGAGACTGAGTTATCATTGTTTCTGAGCTAAGTTTGTGTTGTGTTTTCTTTCATGCTGCGGCTCATCTGGGTTCCAGAGAGAAAGGTACAGCAGCAAAGTGTGGGTTTGCCTGATGTGCACCACAGAGGGTACTGAAGCATGGGGCTGGCATGGTAGTGACCCGCCAGTGGGAACCTAGTGAGCTGGGTGGAGAGATTGAAAGCAGGTGGACCATTGCTCACCAGTGCATGGTTGGCCAGCCCGACTGGGATGAGAGAACCAGGGCTTAGCGAGTGAACATGCCATATATTCTTTCCTTTTTTAATATTTCTCGCAACACATAAGGACAATTTTGTAAATGTATTTATTGGCAAAAACAAAGAAATACATTAAATAATAGTGTCATGGGCAGTAGAATTATAACTTTAAAGTTCTCTATAACATTCTATTCATTCTGCTCTAAAAAGATGGGTTTTTCAAAGAAATCAGTATGAAAAAGCACAGTACCTTTGCTGTATTCTGTGAGGTATCTGTAGTTGAGGGACAGCTATCCAAATCTTGTGAGAGGGCATCAATGGGGTCCTGGTCCTGATTAGGCTTCTAACACATTAGTAGAAACACATGGAGATAGCCATAGAGCAATGTCTCTCATACTTAAAAGTAACATATGTTTAAGAAGTAAAGCTCACTGACATTTCTTTCCTAAAATCACTAGGTAAAGCAGACATAAAGTATGGAAACCTGAACATCTTTATTTTCCCATATTCTATTTTTTTGAGACACTATCATGTAGTCCAAACCAACTTCAAGTTCACTGTGCAGCTATGAATTCCCTGTTGTCCTGTTTCTCTTCCCCCTGTTGGTTATAGGCATGTGCCACCATGCTTGCGTCATGTCACATTCTTCAGTACAAGTTTTCTCACTTGAAAATCTGGTACAACTTTTAAAAAGCTCTTGTGGGAAATAAATTAAAGTTAGTAATATAGGCTTATCTGTACACATTGGCACAGGACAAAGACATTTAATAAATTTTAGTTTCTTTAAAATTTAAAAGAAAACTACATGTATAATAAAGACAATGAAAGTATACATCATAGTATTTACCTGTTTTCTTTGACAGTGGCTTCTCTTGTCTGTCCTTAAAAACAAGGTAGTCTTTTGGTTACCCACAGATTGTTGTTTAGGTTCACTCAATCATAGAGTGAGCATCTACTACACAAAACTGATGAACTGGCACCTAACAAAGGTCTGTACTAAGTTTTCACTTTCATAGTCATTTCAGTAGCTAGATGCAAAGGTCTGATTCTAGAAGTATACAGAGACTATGTAGGAATTTTCTGGTACCAGGTATTAAAATTTATTTCCACCAGATATCTTGGGTTTTTGGTTGGTTGGTTTGGTCCTGGGAATGAACCCAGAGTCTAATACATTCCAGTTTGGTTTTTTTTGTTGTTGTTTTGTTTAAAACAAAAAACAAAATCTAAGTTGCCCAGGCTGAATTTCCAATGTATCTTTAGACTTCCAAATAACTGGTTCTAGGCCTTCACTATGCCGGATGCTCATTATAGTTTCAAAAGATCTGAAGATTATTTTCAGGCAGGAATTACAAGTATCACTAGCTTACATGGCTCTTATCCATCTTAAGGCAAGAGCAACAAATGAAGCATCTCCAATGATGACAATCAAGAAGGTGTGGTAATATCAACATGGGGGACAGTGATTGATAGCAGGAGACAGAATTGCAGGGAACAAAATACTCCTAGGGCACCAAGGCTTTGGCCAGGGAGGGGCTGTCCCACCTATGGCATCAGAGAGACTGATGGAACTTGGACTCTCTTGTTTCTATTTGACGAGCAGGCCTGGGAAGAATGATTCATTCTCTAACAACTCTAAAGCAGAGTTGGATTAAGCAGAAAGAGGGAGGTGGTCAGATTGGCTTGTGTAATGGGGAGATAGACCTGGTGCCTCCAGAGAGGATTTTGCCTGCACTCCAGCTCTCAGTGCTGGTGCTCCTGTGAGAGAAGGGAATCCAGGCTATGTATGGGCTGTTGTGTGTGAGGCCTCTTAGTTCTTCCACCACCCTGCCTCTGTTCTCCACACACAGACTGCTTCTTTGACATCTCATTGCTTCCATCAGTTTTAGAAACTTTTCTTAAAAAATTTAATTCTTAACTACATATTTCTTGGAATCATTATTATTACTTAGTAAGCATTATTTAGTAGTGACTTTATGGCAGGGCCCAAAACATGAATATCTAATAAGACTATCTCAAGTAGATACAGAAGAGGGATAAGAAAGCCTGTTTGTCACCTCTGGTGGGACATTAAAAGTACTCAGTCATAATGTGCTTTTATGCTAGTACAGCTTCCATTCACTTCCAGTGAAGTTATAACTGAAAAGTTTGAGAGCAGAGACCTAATCTAGGCTGTTTGCCTTAGTTTACCTTTCCATCATTATCCAGGAGATGCCTATATTCAGGGGGTATGGTGTCGTCTCTTTCTCCCAGTTTTTCGCTATGCTGTGCTTTGATTTTTTTTCCTAAAAACATTGAAGAAATAAAGAAATGTTCATTACCTTCTTCACTTACAAAATACAATTCAAAGTGTAGAAACTACAGTTTTTATAGTTTCATGAAGCAAAACATAAAGAACAAAATAGATGATAAGCAGAGAGCTGATGAAAATTGTGAATCCTTATTTTTCTATATGTCAGCCAAATCTGTGAATCTTCAACTGAAAGGATCAAACAGTTGTACTCAGAAACCTTACCAGTAACTAAAAGCCCAAAGGAATGGATTATTTTTCTGATTGAATTTTGCTTTTCATATTAAAAGTCAGGTCCCATTGCCTTGGTAGACAGAGATAATATTTATAGTTCTATTTTAAAGCACTGCAAAGGAGCAAGGCAGGAGACACTAATGCTTGAGCATACCTGCTACTGAGCAAGCCACACCCATCCCGGTATCCCTACCTGTGAGGTTCCTTGGTTTCTATGGAGTAAGGATACACCACTGTGCAGCATTACAATTTAGGTTTTAGAATATATGGTAAGTTAATCTCAATATTCCCATAATAATGATAGAATGTCACATTGCTTCAGGTGCTCGTAAAGTTACTTCTCTTTTATTATTTTCATTATATTTTTGTGTATGACTTGTGTGCGTGCACTTATGCACATGTGCAGGCATGTGCATGCCACAGCATGTATATTTCCAATGTCATTCTTCAACTTCTATTATGCTTGATATAGAATCTGTTCTTTTTCCAATGCAAGTGCCTGGCTAGCTGGTCCACAAGCTTCTTACAGCTCTCCTGTCTATGTCTCCCCCATGTGCAGAGGTGCATGTACACAAGTCACACACACACACACACACACACACACACACACACACACAAATGAAAATAATAAAAGAGAAGTAATTTTACAAGCATCTGAAGCAATGTGACAAAGACAGGACATTGTCACCATCATTCTGTCATTATTATAGGAATATTGAGATTAACTTACCATATACTTTAAAATCTAAATTATAATTACAGATACTAACACTACATGACCAAGGATTTGTACTCATGTTGTAAGGCTTGTGTGGTAAGTACTTTACTCACTGAACCATCTTCCCAATTCCAGTTACTTCTTGACTCTAAAAGATGGCAAGTCAGTTGAAATGGTTTGTTAAATATTCTCTTAAATATACATGTTTATACACACCGTGTATGGGGACAGCTAGTTCATTTTGTCCTCAGACACAGTTTGGATTCAGATTCAGTTATGCTTGCAAAAGAGGTTCAGGGGAAACCTGTGCTAGGTGTGTGTTCTCTGCCAATATGAATACAAAGTACATTCACTCAAAGTGTATGTCTTTTGGGTAGTATGTCCTTATTTCCAAATAAGACAAAGAAAAAAATTTTGGAAGATAAAAAACTTAAAACATAGCTCTGTTTTCATTTCATAAACAGGAGGTTTCCTGCAATGGAATCTGTTCCAGAAACATAATCATCAGTGAGAAAAAGAGAAATATAACCTACATCAAAAACCAGGAAAATTAGATGGAACAGGCTAGCCATTCACCACCTCCAGATAATGTCAGTGTCTTTTTCCTTTTCTGTGGAGGGCAGGGGAAGATCTTTTACCTTCACTTTATCATCTAGTGGTTTGTTCTCATCTGGACCAGGCTGTATTTGCCCAAGACTGTCAGAAAGTTCATCCAAGGCATCATCAAGTTCACTGTCTTTCTGCTAAAAGGTAAATAATTCTGATTTAGTTACAAGTAGGCCAAATTGTTCAGGGAAGTCATCCAGGAACCCCATCTTTTTAACATGGACATCTAGGAGTAAGTCACAGGGCCGGTGAGTATCAGAGAACTGATGTGCGGACAGCAGAAGAGACAAAGAGCAGTGAGAACATCTGCCCCCCCCACCCGGCTGCATCATGAAAATACCATCAGGTTCAGGAAGTCTTAGTGGAAGTATCAGATGCTGCACCCAAATAAGTGAGCTAAATCTTACCTAGAGGTTCCATAAACAAACAAATCACTTTCTTCCACTGAGAAATCAAACTTAATTTTAATCCACTGATGGGGTCAGATGGCTAGCTAGCACAAGTTTTCAGTAGAACATGATTGGGGGGGGGCACATATTACCAAGTACAGCCATAAAACTCAGTACCATTATCCTGCCATTTTTTGGAGCACAAAACCCCACAGAAATATGGTTGGTGTCACTGAGTAAAGAGGTTGTCTCTGACAAATTATGAGGGTTCACAAAAAGACTTCAGAGAAGTTCTGAACTAGTTGGGAATCTCTTTCTTTGCCTCCACGGAGCCCATTAAAGCTAAACTGAAGAAATTAATGGAAGGTATTCTAGGGGAAGAAACTGAGCAATAAACTATGGTGACAGTTCAAGCTAACTAGAACATTTTATTTTACATTTGTTTACTATATAATTCAGCAAAGGTAATTAGCCTCCTAGTCTGAGTTTTCTAAGCTGGGAAAAGTGAGTGATAATACCTATAAGTCATGCTGCTGAGAAGACTATATGTTGACACTCAGTAATAATAAGTAAATAATGCATCATTATTGATCTTGTTATTATAGTAAAGTTCTATGACACTTTTTCCAAACTTTTCTTAACGTAGTAGGATCAGAATGTTGGCTGTCCATACCTATATGAATTTAGTTTATATCGCGATTCCATTAAAATATGTTTATCATCTATATTGTACAAGTTACTCTGATGGGCTGTGTCTTATACTGTTCTGTAGTTAATTTGAAAAGGTGCTATCATACTTTATCCAGTTTTATTTGCTGTCCACAGGAACCCTCTGAGTAACATAGCAGTATGTTTTAGGAGAAGGAAGTGGATGGAAGCTAAACTAGGTGCTTAAAGCACATTGCTTAAACACAGTGCCAGGTTCTAACACTGAAAGCATGGTGAGATTTCCTCTGCAATTGTCAATCATACTTGTTTTTCTAGGTCCTTTTAAAGCAGACTTTCTTGCAAGGGTAATGTAATCTTACAGCTTTTTTAAAATATTTCTCAGGATATACACAGATGCAATTTTTATGACATGCTGTTATACCCAGCAAAGAAAGTTTGTATAAATTATGATAGTTTAGTTAACTCTGATGCTCACATTTAATTAAAATAGAATTTTTCTCTTTGTTTTACTAATGTCATACATGCACATGCACACACGATTCTCTAATGGGAAAAGTGAAAAGAAAGGAATCATTGTAAAATGGAAAGGAATCACTGTAAAGTATCCTGGAAGACAGAGGCTTGTGGGTCATAATTAGGAACAGCCTCAGGGAGCCTCTGGACTTGGCCTGGGTTACTGCTGGTTCTCTGATCCTTTCTGCTCCATCTTTTTGTCTTATAGATAAATATTCACGTCCACACACCACACCCACACACACACCCACACACACCAACATGAGTCAGAGAAAGAGACAGAGAGGGGAAAGGGAGGAAGAGAGAGCAAGAGAGAGAAAAAGAGAGGGAGAGGGAGAGGGAGTGGGAGAAGGAGAAGGAGAGGGAGAGGGAGAGAGGGGGAGAGGAAGGAGGAATGGAGGGAGGGAGAGGCATTTTGCTTGTTTTAAGCAATCAATTTCCATTAGCGCCCAGGAACACAGCTGTAAATGGTGGAGCTATCTGTGGCTACTCTGGGCATTGTCATCTCTATCTCTGCATATTTTCAGATGATCTTGAGCTGACCCAACAGGGTAAAAATCTCACCAGAATTCAAGACCACTGCATTAAGGAAGCTTTGATATTATATAAAAAGGAAAGGAAGGAAAGCTCACTTCACTAAGGGAACTTCTGTTAGCAAGTGAGGTTCGTCCCTCAACAGAGAGGACAAGACTGGTTTAAGGGTAGGTATGCCCTTTATCTTTTGATGTTCAATGGATAATGGATGGTTTGGCACTACAGACAATAACGTTTCCTGTTTTCATTTGTGGTAAACAGGTGCCTTATTTTCTTTCTTGTAAGAGTATTTCCCAAGAAGGTATGTTGCTCACCTCGGTGCTAGGTGGTGGGGCTGCTGCGTGGGTGCTCAAGGCAGGTGTCTGGGAAACTATTTCAGAAATGGCAGCAGAAAGTTTGGCATCTTCAAATTCCTTTTATTAAAAAAGAATAACATTAACAGGTTGCATGTAAGGTTATAATCACAATATCGTCATTCAAAATACAACCCTTCAAACTGCTTTATGGTTGCTTTTTCCTTTTATTTGAATACACACCCCATAGCATCTTTAAAGCACTGTTTTTCTATTTCCATTTCTATAGTATTTTTACAATTTCTGATTTCTATTTTCAGATCTATTTTATTATTAATTATGCATACACATATGTGTAAATGAGGGTGATTATGCATGTGAGTGCAGTTGCCCATGAATGTCAGAAGGTAGCATTGGATGCCCTGAGGATGGGAGTTACACAAAGTTGTGAGCCACCTTCTGTGGGTACTGAGAACTCAATTTGTCCCTGTACAAGAATATGTGCTCTTAACTATTGAGTCTGTCCAGCCCATGATTTACTGTTTCTATTTCACATTCGTCATTCTAACAATCTACCAAGAGTTCTGTGGCTTGTTTACACTGAATTATCAAAATCTTTCAAAAATTATTTTGTAATTATTTGCTTTATATATAGCTCTATATAAGTTATAGACACGTGTCTTTTTTTTCTTGCTTTTTTCAGCTTAGCTTCTTTTCAAATGAATTCAAAATCAGAAGTAAGATGTAATGGGAAATGCCAATGGGTTAAGACCTATAAAAATTATGATGTTAGCATACTAGAATAGCCTAAAGACTGTATATTCAAACATGGAATATTTCACTCAGATGGCTAGAGGTCTGGGGATGCCAAGTTGAGGAGGAGTTTGGAAGTTAGAAGGAGGAGTATAGCCTTATGTCTGATGCTCCATTTGGAAAAAAGAATGTCAGATCTTTAAAAATTGTGATATTCAGTGTCATAGGCACTGAAGAGAGGTAGGAATTAGTTGGAAGAGAAATTTTAAAATTTATTTTTAACTAATATATAAAAGTGAAAAATCTCTACATATCAATGGAGTAAAGTATACTGACAACGTACATTTATGTATTATATAATGTTTAAATCAGGTTAAACTTATCTATGTACATATTTATCATTTCTTTATGGTAAAAAACTTCAAAATACTTTCTTCTGTTTAAAAACATAAACTTCATTATTTTGTAATAAATGGGTCTTTAAATATCCACAGTACTGACCCTGTTTAGGAATGCATATTGCTGAAAAAAAATGGACAGTAGACCTGTTTCCTACTATCATAATTAAACGATTATGTTACATGTTCACTTCGAATAACTGCTTGGTAACATACTGCTGTCACTAACACATTGTGTTATATGCCTTAAAACATCAGTAGTAGTTTATTCTGAATAATGTACAACAAATTATTTGAGAAACGTTCTGAAATAATGATTTATTCTCTGGTTCTCTACATTGTCCACCTACAATTTCCTTTTACTCCTGTGAACTATGCTCTAAGTTTCCTCTCAGAATCAGGGCTGGAGGTTTTACTTATCATCACTGCAGCAAAGGCCTAAATGTTTACTGGGTTAATAATTCCTAAAACATTTTAAAATACTTATGCTTTCATATTTTTGTATATTTGCTTCTCAAATGCATTTTAAAATAATTTTATTGAGCTACATAAAGTACCTATTTAATAGTAAACTAATTTATAAAGTATATGAGCAGCCATCATGCTTTTAGAACAGTTAAACCACTGTCGGTGCACAGATTCACATTTCTGTGTTTTAATTTTTTATTCATTATTTATTTTGTGTTTTTAATATAAGTTTAGAACTTGATATTATTTACTGATTTATTTTTACTGAGAAACTGGCACACAGGATATCATTTACATGTCTTATCTACAAGCAGACATGCTACAATATATACAGGTGTTCCTTTTAACTTTTTGTCAGTTACTTTTCCTTTCTTAATAATGACTTTTTCTTATAATATTAAACAAAAATCAAGGGCTCATAATTTTAGAAAATGTTTCTGGTTTTATATTAAATATTTTCTTCTTGTAACTGAACAGATACAACTCTGCCCCACCATGGCCTGTGCTCCTGACCCCTCCCACACCCAGAGATAACTTGACTCCCAGGAAGTCCATCTTAACCAGGCTCAGAGCTGAGACAAATGCCCTGCCCCAACACATGGCCTGACTGAGACCCCCAAGTGGCCCATGGGAAACACACCATCCTTCCTCCAACCTGTAACTCTGCCCAGGGCAGAACTGCAGACCTCCTCCCACACCCAGAGATAGTTTGACTCCCAGAAGGTCTGTCACAACAAGACTCACAGATTAGGTAATCCAGCATACCTCCCAGCCTCCAAAAAAATCACCCACACCCAGAGATAGCTTGACTCCCAGGGGTACTTCATAACCAGGCTCACAGGAGGGACAGGCTCCAGTCAGAGACAGCAAGGCCAGTTAACACCAGAGATAACCAAATGGGGAAAGGTAAGCTCAAGAACATGAGCAACAGAAATCAATGCCACTTGGCACCATCAGAAGACAGTACACCACAGCAAGCCCTGGATACCCTAATCCACTTGAAAAGCAAGATTTTGATTTAAAATCCCATCTCATGAAGATGATAGAGGACCTTAAGAAAGACATAAATAACTCACTTAAAGAAATACAGGAGAACACAGATAAATCAGTAGACGCCCTTAAAGGGGAAAGACATAAATCCCTTAAAGAAATACAGGAAAACACAATCAAACAGGTGAAGGATTTTAACAAAACCATCCAGGATCTAAAAATGGAAATAGAATCAATAAAGAAATCAAAAAGGGAGACAACCCTGGAGATGGAAAATCTAAGAAAGAGATCAGGAGTTACAGATGCAAGAATCAACATCAGAATACAAAAGAAAGAAGAGAGAATCTCAGGTGTAGAAGATACTGACACAACAGGCAAAGAAAATACAAAGTGCAAAAAGCTCATAAACCAAAATATCCAGGAAATTCAGGACACAATGTAAAGACCAAACCTAAGAAAAATAGGTACAGAAGAGAGCAAAAATTCCCAATTCAAAGGGCCAGTAAAATCTTTAACAAAATCATAGAAGAAAACTTCCCTAAAGAATGAGATGCCCATAAACGTAGAAGAAGGCTACAGCAAATAGATTGTACTAGTAAAGAAACCCCTCTCATCATATAATAATCAAAATACCAAATGCACAGAACAAAGAAAGAATACTAAAAGTGCTAAGGAGAAAAGGTCAAGTAACATATATACCTATCAGAATTACAGCAAACTTCTCAACAGAGACTCTAAAAGCCAGAAAATCTTGGACAGATGTCCTGCAGACTCTAAGAGAACACAAATGCCAGCCCAGGCTACTATATACCCAGCAAAACTCTCAATCATCATAAGTAAAGAAACCAAGATATTCTATGACAAAACCAAACTTAAACAATCTTTCCATTAATTCAGCCCTACAGAGGATAATAGAAGGAAAACTCCAAAACAACCAAGAAAAAACAAGAAATTAATCATCTCACAACACACCCAAAAGAAGAGAACCACACAAACATATACCACCTCTAACAAAAACAACAAAAACAAACTGGAACCAACAGTCAATGGTCTTTAATATCTCTCAACATCAATGGTTTCAATTCCCCAATTAAAAAAAAAGCTGGGCTAACAGACTGGATACCTAAAGAGGACCTTTACTGCATACAAGAAACACATCTCAGTGACAAAGACACTACCTTAGTCTAAAAGGCTGAAAATAATTTTCCAAGCATATGAACGCTCTAGAACAAAAAGAAGCACACACAAGAGGAGTAAACAGCAGGAAATAAACTCAGGGCTAAAATCAACCAATTAAAAACAAAGAGAACTATACAAAGAATCAACAAAACTAAGAGCTGGTTCTTTGAGAAAATCAAGAAAATATATAAACCCTTAGCCCAACTCACTAAAGGACACAGAGACAGTATCCAAACTAACAAAACTAGAAATGAAAAGAGAGACGTAACAACAGAAACTTAAAGAAAAATTTTTTTTAAATCATCAGATTCTTCTACGAAAGCCTATTTCAAAAAACTGGGAAATATAGATGAAATAGATGATTCTAGACAGAAAATAGGTACCAAAGTTAAATCCAGAACAGTTAAACAGTTCCATAATCCCCAAGAAAATAAAGCATTAAAAGTCTGCCAACTTTAAAAAAAAGTCCAAAGCCACATAATTTTAGTGAAGATTTTCTCAGACTTTCAAAAAAGTCCTAATACCAATACTTCTGAAAGTATTCCATAAAATAGAAACAGAAGGAATATTACTTAATTCATTCTATGAAGGCACATTTATGTTGATACCTAAACCACACAAAGATCCAACTAAGAAAGAGAACTTCAGACCAATTTCACTTATAAATATCAATGTTAAAATACTCAATAAAACTCTCACAGACCAAATCCAAGAATACATTATTCACCATGGTCAAGTAGGCTTCATACCAGGAATTCAGGGATGGTTCAGTATATTGAAATCCATCAACACAACCCAATATATAAAGAAACTCAAAGAAAAAAATCACATGATCATCTCATTAGATGCTGAAAAGGTCTTTGACAAAATACAACACCCCTTCATATTAAAAGTCTTGAAAAGATTAGGAATTCAAGGCACTTACCCAAATATAATAAAAGTAATATACAACAAACCAACTGCCAACATCAAATTAAATAGAGAGAAACTTGAAGTTGTCCCACTAAAATCAGGGACAAGACAAGGCTGCCCACTCTCTCCATATCTATTCAATATAGTACTAGAAATTCTGGCTAGAGCAATCAAACAACAAAAGGAGGTAAAAGGGATACAAAGTAGAAAGGAAGGAGACACGGTATCACTATTTCTGGATAATATGATAGTATAAGTAAGCTTCTCCAAAAATTCAACCAGAGAACTCCTATATCTGATAAACAACTTCAGCAAAGTGGCTGATATAAAATTAACTGCAATCAGCAGCCTTCCTCTACATATAGGCTAAATGGGCTGAGAAAGAAATTAGGCTAACAACAACTTTCACAATAGTCACAAATAATATAAAAGATTTTGGCATAACTTTAACCAATCAAGTGAAAGATCTGTACAACAAGAATTTCAAGTCTCTGAAGAAAGAATTCAAAGAAGACCTCAGAAGATTGAAAGATCTCCAATACTCATGGACTGGGAGGATTAACTTAGTAAAAATGGCCATCCTACTAAAAGCAATCCACAGATTCAATGCAATCTTCATTAAAACTGCAACCCAATTCTTCACAGAGATAGAGCAATTCTCAACTTCATCTGGAATAAAAAAAAACCCAGGGTAGCAAATACAATTCTAATTAACAAAAGAACTTCTAGAGGAATCACCATTCCTGACCGCAAACTGTACTATAGAGCTGTGATGGTTTGTATATGCTTGTCCAAGGAAGTGGAACTATTAGAACATGTTGCCCTGTTGGCATAGATGTGGCCTTGTTGAAGTAGGTGTGTCACTATAGGTATGGGCTTTAAAACCCTCATCCTAGCTGCCTGGAAGTAAGTATTCTGCTAGCAGCCTTCAGATGAAGATGTAGAACTGTCAGCTCCTCCTGAACCATGCTGCCTGGATGCTGGCATGTTCCTGCCTTGATGATTATGGACTGAACCTCTGAATCTGTAAGCCAGCCTTTATATTGTCCTTATTAGAGTTGCCTTGGTCATGGTGTCTGTTCACTGCAGTAAAACTCTAAGACAGAAGTTGGCACCAGGGACTGTGATAGGCCTGACCAGGTTTTTGTTTGCAAGAATGTAGATTTGGGGACTTTGGATTTGGAACGCACTGGAATGCTTTAAGTGTGGCTTAATGGGCTCTCCTAGTAGGAATATGGAAGACTTTGTTGCTGTGAGTGGCTTGACTGTGCTGACCTGGCCCAAGATGATTCAGTGGAGAAGAATTTCAGTATGTGGCTGAGAGGCTGTTTTTGTGGTATTTTGGTGAAGAATGTGTCTGCTTTTAGGCATTGTCTGAAGAGTCGGCCTGAGGCTAAGGTGAAGAGATTTACATTAATTGATTTGAAAAAGGAAGTCTCAAAACAGTCTGATGTCACCAGGCAGTGGTGGCGCACACCTTTAGTCCCAGTACTTGGGAGGCACAGGCAGGTGGATTTCTGTGTTTGAGGCCAGCCTGGTCTACAGAGTAAGTTCCAGGACAGCCAGGGCTACACAGAGAAACCCTGACTCGAAAAACCAAAAAAAGACAAACAAAAAAAAACCCAGTCTGGTGTCAGTCCCATTGTATGGTTACTAAAGTTCACTCTTATGAAGGGCATTTTAATGGAAAGGAGCAAACTAAGAAAGGAAAAATATAAAATATATGGTTAGATTTGGAGTTTGTCCAGCTTGTTTCCTGTCTTGCTTTGGGGATTACAGTTAAGTGACTGGATGAATCTCAGAAGAGACTCTGAACTTTTGACTTTTAACAATGTTGAAACTGTATTAGACTATGAGGATCTTTGAAGTTGGACTAAATGGATTTTGCATTATGCTATGTTTAGGTATGGCCCCCATAGAATCATATTTGAACAAGCCTATGAGGGTCAACGAATGGAATGTGATGGTTTGTATATGCTCGGCCAAATGACTGGCATTATTAGAAGGTGTGGCCCTGTTGGAGTAGGTATGGACTTGTTGGAGTAGGAATGCCACTATAGGTGTGGGCTTTAAGACCCTCATCATAGGTGTCTGGAAGTCAGTATTCTACAAGCAGCATTCAGATGGAGATGTAAAAGTCTCAGCTCCTCCTGAACCATGTCTGTCTGGATACTACCATGTATCCCCCTTGATGATTATAGGCTGAACCTCTGAATCTGTAACCCAGCCCCAATTAAATTTTGTCCTTATAAGAGTTGTCTTGGACATGGTGTCTGTACACAACAGTAAAACCCTAACTAAGACAAGAGCAATAATGATAAAAACTGCATGATATTGGTACACAGCCAGACATGTAGACCAATAGAATAGAATTGAAGATCCAGAAATAAAACCACATACCTATGGTCACTTGATCCTTGACAACGGAGCTAAAACCATCCAGTGGAAAAAATAAAGCATTTTCAACAAATGGTGCTGGTCTAACTTGCAGTCTGCATGTAGAAGAATGCAAATTGACCCATTTTTATTTTCTTGTACAAAGCTCAAGTCCAAGTGGATCAAGGACCTCCACATAAAAATAAACATGGTGAATCTAATAAAAGAGAAAGTGGAAAAGAGCCTCGAACACATTGGCACAGGGGAAATTTTCCTGAACAGAATACCAATGGCTTGTGCTCTAAGATTAACAATCAACAAAGGGGACCTCATTAAATTGAAAAGCTTATGTAAGGCAAAGGACACTGTCAATAGGACAAAATGGCATTGTACATATTGGGAAAAGATCTTTACCAGTCCTACATCCAATAGAGGGCTAATATCCAAAATATACAAACAACTCAATAAGTTAAACTCCAGAAAACAAAATAACCCAATTTAAAAATGGTGTTCAGAGCTAAACAATTAATTTTCAAGTAAGGAATATCAAATGGCTGAGACGCACCTAAAGGGATGTTCAACATCCTTAGTCATCAGGGAAATGCAAATCAAAACAACCCTGAGATTTTACCTTACACCAATCAGAATGGCTAAGATCAAAAACTCAGGCAACAGCAGAAGCTGGTGAGGATGTAGAGAAAAAGAAACACTTCTCCATTGCTGGTGGGATTGCAAGCTGGTACAACTCTGGAAATTAATCTGGCAGTTCCTCAGAAAATTGGAAATAGTTCTACTTGAAGACCCAGCTACACCACTACTGGACATATACCCAAAAGATGCTCCAAAATATAATATGGCAAGGATATGTGCTCTACTATACTTATAGCAGCCTCATTTATAATAGCTAGAAACTGGGAAGAAAGATTTCCCTCAAGAGAAGAATGGATACATAAAATGTGGTCCATTTGCACAATGGAATACTATTCAGCTATTAAGAATGATGACTTTACAAATTTCGCAGGCAAATGGTGGAACTAGAAAATACCATCCTGAGTGAGGTAACCCAGACTCAAAAGGACATATATAGTTTTTACTCAGTGATAAGTGGATATTAGCCCGAAATCTCAGAAAACCCACGATACAACTTACAGACCATATGAAGCTTAACAAGAAGGAAGGCCAAAGTGTGGATGCTTCAATCCCACTTAGAAGGGGGAACAAAATAATTACAGGAGGCAGAGGGAGGGAGGGACCTGGGAAGAACAGGGGAGGGAGAGGGGAAAAAAGAGGGAGTGAAAGACCAGGTATGGGAAGAAACAGGCTACAAGTACAGAGGGCCAGGGGAATGAATAGAAACAAGTAGCAGTAGGGAGGGGAATGGCGATAACCACTAGAAAGTCCCAGATAGCAGGGATGCAAGAGACTCCAGGATCCAACAGGGAGGAGATAGAAACTAAAGAGACCACCTCCAATAAGAGGTTTTCTAAACAAAATGCAGGGACAAAAAAATGGAGCAGAGACTAAAGGAAAGGCCATCCAGAGACCACCCCACCTTGAGATCCATCTCATCTACAGACACCAAATCCCTACACTATTGCCAATGCCAAGAACTTCTTGCAAACAGGAGCCTGGCAAGGCTGTCCTGAGAGGTTCTGCCAGCACCTGACTAAAACAGATGCAGATACTCACAGCAAACCATTGGACTGAGCCTGGGGACCCAGTAGCAGAGTTAGCAGAAGGATTGAAAGAGATGAACAGGATTGCAACCCCACAGGAAGAACAACAATATCAACTAACCGGACCCCACAGGGCTCCCATGGACTAAACCACCAAACAGAGTATACAAGCGCAGGTCTTTGGCACCAGCTACATATGTAGCAGAGGACAGTCTTATCTGGCATCAGTGGGAGGAGAGGGGTTTGGATCTGTGGAGGCTTGTTGCCCCAGAGAAGGAGGATGCTGGAGGGGTGAGCCAAGAGTGGGTGGGTGGGCGGGTGGGTGAGTACACTCTTAGAGGCAAAGGGGGTAGGAGGATTTTGGAGGACAAACAGTGAAGGGGGACAACTATTGAAATGTAAATAAATAAAATAATTAATAAAAAAGAGAAACTGAACAGATAAAATTATGAAATTGCCACTCTTTCAAGGTTTTGATTTAAAGCATGAATGTATATTAAATTTCAAATACAAAGCTTTTTAAATACTTATGTATATGAGTGTTCTTTTACCTGCATGTACATATGTATACCATGTGTGTGCCTGGTGTCTGTGAATGTAAGAAGTGTAATCAGAGCTCCTGGACCTAAAGTTACAGTTGTAGGTGTTGGGTCCTCTGGAAGAGCAACAGAGAACTTAACCACTGAGCTGCTAACTCTACAGCCCTATTTTGGTATGGAGACAAGGATCTCACTATATATACCAGGCTGGCCTTGAACTCATAAAGATCCACCTGCCTTTGGCTGGGATTAGAGGAGTGTTTCACCACATTTGAATAGATCTTTTATATGGACATAATTATTTGATCATTTCTAGTTGAATATATTGTTGTGTTATATTGACAATTTTATTGCCAAATAGTATTTATGATTTGGGCAAATAATGACTTCAATACTTATTATAGTGCCTGTCAATACTTTTATACAAATCAAATAAAGTGACCTTAATTGAAATGGTCATACCTTTTTTTTTCATAAATCACACATTTGATGTTACTTGTTTTCAGTAGGCTTTGAAAACCTTACTACTGTCACACTCAACTAGAAATAAGTTGACAACTCCTGACTAAATTCAGAGAAAATAAATATTAGTCTTCTAAAATATACAGGACTCACCTCCCTAATGTGAACATAAAATTCAAATACCTCCAATGTTCTCCCTTGAAGATATGTTAGCTGCACTCTGAGCAAAGAGCAACATTCCTTTGCGTTTCCCAAGGTGACTACATTGAGATTCCTCAGATACCTATAACACTTGCTGAAGTTATCCCTTAAATATTCCTATTTGACCAGTATGAAGTGTCCTTTCTTATCTCTTTTGATAACTTTTGGTTGAAAGTTGATTTTATTCAATATTAGAATGGCTACTCCAGCTTGTTTCTTGGGACCATTTGCTTGGAAAATTGTTTTCCAATCTTTTACTCTGAGGTAGTGTCTGTCTTTGTCACTGGGGTGTGTTTCTTGTATGCAGCAAAATGCTGGGTCCTGTATCCAGTCTGTTAGTCTATGTCTTTTTATTAGGGAATTGAGTCCATTGATGTTAAGAGATATTAAGGAAAAGTGATTGTTGCTTTCTGTTATTTTTGATGTTATTTTTATGTTTGTGTGGCTATCTTCTTCTGGATTTGTTGAAAGAAGATTACTTTCTTGCTTTTTCTGGGGTATAGTTTTCCTTTTTGTGTTGGTGTTTTCCATCTATTATCCTTTGTAGGGCTGGATTTCTGGAAAGTTATTGTGTAAATTTGGTTTTGTCATGGAATATCTTATTTTCTCCATCTATGATAATTGAAAGTTTTGCTGGGTATTGTAGCCTGGGCTGGCAATTGTGTTCTCTTAGGGTCTGTATGAGATCTGCCCAGGATTTTCTAGCTTTCACAGTCTCTGGTGAGAAGTCTGGTGTAATTCCGATAAGTCTGTCTTTATATGTTACTTGACATTTTCCTCTTACTGCTTTTAATATTCTTTCTTTGTTTAGTGCATTTGGTGTTTTGATTATTATGTGGTGGGAGGAATTTCTTTTCTGGTCCAGTCTATTTGGAGTTCTGTAGGCTTCCTGTACATTCATGAGCATCTCTTTCTTTAGGTTAGGGAAGTTTTCTTCTATAATTTTGTTGAAGATTTTTACTGGGCCTTTAAGTTGGGAATCTTCACTCTCTTCTATATCTATTATCCTTAGGTTTTGTCTTCTCATCATGTTCTGGATTTCCTGGATGTTTTGGGTTAGGAGCTTTTGGCATTTTGCATTTTCTTTGACTGTTGTGTCAATGTTTTGTATGGTATCTTTTGCACCTGAGATTCTCTCTTGTATTCTGATGTTGATGCTTGCAT
>CM052703.1:131393347-131418475 GCA_028551405.1 Uromys caudimaculatus | reverse complement strand
AACACATATGCTTTCAAACTTCCCCCACTGTAATCCAAACTTCTGTAAACAGTAAAGTTAACATGCACTGAAAATGGCTCATCACTTCTGACAAATTATTTCAATGCAGAGTTAAAACTATGTAAATATACTAGAATTTTCCTCTTGGGTCCACCTTAAAAAACTGCTGATTCAAGGTACACTTCCAAATCTGATCAGTGAAGGGGTGGAGGTGGGAGCTTTGACAACTGTAGCCAATTAAAAAAAGTTTTTAAATTGTATAAATTGTTGACCATATATGGAGCTGACAGAAATTCTGGCTTTCAAAAGAAAACACGGTATTTCTTTTCAAACCCGCGTTACCCAAAGAACTGTCACCAAAAGTTTAACAACTTATATTCTCTTGCTCCTTCCCTTCCTCTTTGGAAATTAACCATTCCAGCAACACAACAGAAAAGAGATTCATTTTGCTCAAACAAGCTCAAAGAAAGCTTTCTCTATAAAGGCCACCACGTGTAGCCATGGAAGCGGGAGGGGGGAGCAGGAGGGGGTAAGGGAAGGGGAAGAAGGAGGGGGAGCGGGAGGGGGAGCGGAAGGGGGGAGCAGGGTGAGGGTGGGGGTGGGGGCCAAATTCCAAGTAGCAGGGAGTACAGAAGCAAGGGAGGGAGCTTTCCGGACACTCCCTGCCCTCCCCAGCGCTTCTTCGCTTCTCTGGGAATACCCTCCAGGTGCTCTCCAAAGGCCTGCCCCCGAGGTCCACCCAGCCCTCCCTGGTCACAATTAGGCTTTAGTGGGATGGCGCGCAGGCCAGTCTCCAGCAGCTAGGCAGCGTGGTCAACTCCTGACAGTGACTCGAGCCAGCCAGTGTGCCGGCCTCGCAGCCTCAGCTTTCTCCAGGCCAGCGACCGGGCGGGGCCGGCCTGTGGCGCATTGGCTTGGCCCCGCGTTCCTCGGCGCGCTTGGACTCCTGCTCCCGACCTACCGCGCCGGTCCTGCCCGCTCGAGCGCGGGCCCCGCCGGCAAGCCAGAGCCCACCCTCAGCTGCCCACAGCCGGGTACCGCGCAGGCCCACCCGGCCGACCGAGCCGCCTCACCTTCACAACCGCTGCCAGTCTGGCCGCCCAGGACCGAAAGTGAAAGTGAAGTTGTGCGGCAAGGGCACTTGGGGCCGAGGAGGGCGGCACACATGCTAAGGCCTTAAAAGAGAGCGAGTCCAAAGGCGCGGTCTAGCCAGGGCTACCAGGACTCAAAGTTAAGAACCCTGATAGGGAATGAATTCTCTAGGGCTGGCAGAACATGAGGCAGGGAGTCGCGCACCCATCAGAACCTGGACTGTTTTCTCCTCTACATTTCATGGTGTATTTGATTTGTTTGCTAACTTCACGAACGGAAGAAATGCAGCAATGTGCAAAGGTAGTGCTCAACAAGGCATTCAGATTGCCTTGGCCTGCCAAACTTTGAGAGACACCTATTGGATGCAGAAGATATTCTCAGTGAGCTGAGAGCTTCGCCCTACCCCGAAAAGATACAACCCCGGAAGTCAAATTCTGAGTGCCCCTGAAAGACCCCTGAGCTGGGGAGACCCTCACTCAAGTCTCGGGATGGCGCGACCCCCCCAAGAACTCACGAAAGACCGTCCTTGCTGCAATCACACGAGGTTTATTCAGGGGCGGAGGAAGGACCAATGCACTGGGGTCTAACGTGTAACCTACACAGAGGCAGAGGGGTTCGACCCCCAGCAGCTGAAGTCAGGGGTATTTAAAGGAAGAAAAAAACCCCAAGGCAAGGAAGGAATCACATCTCAGGAAAAGGATTCACAAAGCAAGGGGTGGGGAACGGAAAGAATTTGCATTATGGGGAAGTAAGGATTGTTCTAAGCTATTCACAGGTTAGTTGCACAAACATTTCTAGTTCCTGAAACGTTTTGCCTCTGGTCCTGAGGCCAGGTCAAAGTCACCCGTTTCTTAGGAGAAAGAATGTTGTTGGGTGGGATTTTTGCCCTGGCATGTAGTTTCTAATCTTGGCTCTAAATTCGCTAGGGGCTTTTGCCTTCCTCATAAAAGGGTCAGGTCTTACACTCCGAGGTTTTCTATGCAGTATAGATTCCTACCTCTAATAAGGAAAAGACACTGCACTACAGCTGATTGCCATTTATTTGCATTTATTTATTTATTTATTTATTTATTTATTTATTTATTTTGGTTTTTCGACACAGAATTTCTCTGTGCAGCCCTAGTTGTCTTGAAACTCCTGCTGTAGCCAGGATCAAAGGTGTGTGCTACCACTGCCAGGCAAGGTTAGATGGCTCAGTGGTTAAGAATCCACTGCTCTTTCAGAGGTTTTTTGTTCAATTCTCAAGAAACTACAGGGTGGCTCACTACCAACTATAAAGGGATCTGATGCCCTCTTCTGGCACATAGGTGTACATGCAGCACTCCTATATTTAAAAATTAATTAATTAATTAATTTAAAGCCAGTTTTGCACAGAATTAATAAAACACACATTCTAGTCCCTGTCCAAATACTATCCTGGCTATTCCCCAGGCTTTTGCTTAGGCCCATTGAGAACTTGACGTCCAAGCCTCTGAGCATTATTTCTAAACACTGTTTTCAATGCTTTTTTTTTTTTTCAAAATATATGTACCACCAGGGACATTTTTTATTATAAAAATAAATACCCCATCCCAGATTCAAATAGAAAGGAATTATGAGAAGTTTTTTTTTTTTTTAATTTGGCAGAATTATGAGGGATTCAAAATCTGGTAATTTCTATGATCATATGATGGTTGGCATTACTATGTACCTCTAGCTTTTAAAGTCTCCAAGCATCTCTGAGAACTCCAAGCTACCTTGGCTTGTTCAGGGCCTTACATTGCATTATTTTACATTTTATTTTTATGTAATGGTTTCCCTTTTGTTACTAGTAAACTTCCCTTTATGATCATTCAGTCTGTCTTTCCCCTCTCCACTCCTTCGTAAATATTGTGTATGCTAGGCATGTGGTCCTCAACCACTGAACTATACACATAGCTATAAAGATATTTCTTGAAAATCAGTATAGCAGAAGCAAATGGAACAGAAGAGTTGAAGCTGATACAGAAGTCACCTGAAAATACAGGAGGAAATAGGTTCCTCTGTGAACTGAGCAGGAAAGAGCTGGCCAACGAACGGGCAAGGAGAATGTTAACAGTGCTGTGCACTCTGGCTCAGAGTTACATCTAGTTACACTGGCTATGGTTTTATCTTTAGAATCAAAGAGCAGTACAGAGTGTAAATGTAGATTTGAAAGCATTCACTTCCAGTTTTAAAACACTACCTAGGATTTTGCTTAAGATTTAAAATTTTAAGTTCAGTTATAAAGTCTGTGAAATCAAAACTAAGAAAACGGCCAAGCTTAGTAATTGTCAGAAGGAAGAGAGGGCACCAAGTTGATGGTTTACCTACCATTAGGTAGTATATTGAATGCAAGCCACAGCTCACTTGCTTCTCTATCTCTCTGTCTCCCTCTGCATAACAGAAATGCTACATTTATCCATTCATTTCTTGCTTCCTGCTTCTAATAATTCCTGCATCATGTGTGTAACTGTCTTAGTTACTATTCTATAACTGAAGAGACACTATGACCAGGCAACCAACACACAAAGATACACACACACACACACGCACACACACACACACACACACACACACACACACACACACACACCACAGCATTGAATTGGGGGCTTGCTTACAGTTATCACTATGGCAGAAAGTAGGGTAGCAGGCATAGCAGGCATGGTGTTAGAGCAGTTAAGAATGACACTCTGATCTACAGGCAGATAGGGAGACACTGAATTTGATGTGAACTTTTGAAGCTTCACAGCCCAGTCCTAAAGCTATACTTCCTCCAACAAGGCCACACCTTACTTAATCCTTTCAAATAGTGTCATTCCCTGGTGACTAAGCATTTAAATATATGAGCCTGTGGGACTATTCTTACTTATTCAACCACCACAGTAACCCACAGGCTTCTCAGTCCTAAAATTCAAATTTGAAAATACTATTGAAAATGAATGATAGGGCTCAGTGGTTAAGAGCACCAGCTGCTCTTCCAAAGGTCATGAGTTCAAATCCTAGCAACCACATGATGACTCCGTAATGAGATCTGATGCCCTCTTCTGGTATGTCTGAAGACAGCAACAGAGAGTGAGTGGGGCTGGAATAAGAAGAAAAAAGTGTCTGAAGACAGCTACAGTGTACTTACACATAATAAATAAACAATTTTTTTAAAAAAAGAAAATGAATAATAATAAAAAACTTTCTTGATATGCTTTAATAAAAAAATGACACTTTTTTATAAGACAAATTGCAGCTTTAAAAAAATCTATGCCACTGTACACCAGAAAAAGAGAAATAGGTATATAGGATAAATTAAAAGAAAGAATATTTTAAAGCAGACTACTAAGTTCATAAGAACTAGTCAATTTATCTAAATGTTACAGTTTGAAAGTAGTCACATGTATCCGAGGTCACTGGATCCTCACTATAAGAAGATTAAAGCCCACAGTCAAACAGTGGATGGAGCTTGGGGACTCTTATGGGAGAATACCAGGAAGGATTGAGGGCCCTGAAGGAGATAGGAACTCTACAGAAAGACCAACCTGGACCCTTGGGGCTCTCATAGTCTGAACCACCAACCAAAGAACATTTACAGACTGGACCTAGACCTCTCCATTCATATGTAGCAGAAGTGCAGCATGACCTTCATGTGGGTCCTGAACAACTGGAACCAGGGCTACCGAATTTTTGGTCATAAGCTGGTAGAACTGTTTGGAAGGATTAGGAGGTGTGGTCTTGTTGGAGGTGTGTTACAAGGGATGAGCACTCTCTGTGTCGTAGTTGTCTCACGATGCTCCAGCATCATGCTTGTGTGCCTGATGCCATGCTCCCTGACATGATGACCGTGGACTCACCCTCTGAAACTGTAAGGCATCAATAAACTCTTTCTTCTCTAAGTTTCCTAGGTCATGGTGTATTTACAGCAATAGAAAATTTACTAAGACAGTTGGATTGGGAATTGCCTAGGGCATCAGCAGTACATCTCTAAGTGTATCTTTAAGAAAGAAAATTGACTAAAGGGGAAATGGTCTATCCTCAATATAGGTGGGCCTATTCCATTAAGTAAGTGGCAGGAAAGGGGAAAGGGAAGCACCTAGAAACAAGACATTTTATTTCCTGATTCTATGGACTGTTTCCTTCTACCATGTGTTCCCTGCCATGATAGACTGAAACATATAAACCTGAATACAAAAAAAAAAAAAATCCTACAAGTTGTTTTCCCAGGTCTTAATAACACACTGTGGGATTCAGCTGTGCTAACTAGGCTATACTCTAGGACTTTGCAATCAAGATAAACATTATACTACTTTCTAATTCACCCAAGTAGAGCCAAGCATTAAAAAGAGTTCTAGTCATCTTGAAAGAGCACCATAAAAAGAAGCAGTGGATGCTAGCCTTGGTAAGAATCACATGTGTTGAGGTAGGTAAATCTCCAACCCCAATAAGCCCGTGCAAAGAACACACAACTCAGTTACAATATTTATAAGCTGCACACCTTGATTGGGCAGATATATACTACTACATTACTCTATTTCCCAGCTTTGAGATCTCTTGTTACCTGTGGCTTCTCCAGGCCATGTGGTTTTGTTCTATCTTCCTTCCACCTCCTCTTCCTCCATCTTCCCCTGTTTCTTCATCTCGCCCTCTCCTTCCTCTCTTCCCGCCTATAAAACCGCTAGACCCACCTTTCCTTTCCACTGCCCAATCACAGTCTCTAGCCTTTATTTGACTAGATAAAATGGGGAGAAGGTTCACATGGAATCATCTGAGTATGTGATCCATATCTCCTCAGGGGGCAGTTCCTCTTGAGGAAGCAGAATTAGCATTAAAATACAAACAGCACAGGGCAGTCCACATGTCCCCCCTTTTGTCCAATTAAAAGGCTCTTTTCTCTCAGATAGAAATTGAGCACAACTATTACAATTAGTAATTTATAAAGTATAAAATACACTTAACACCCAGTCCATCAATTTGTCAATTTAGATAAAGCATTCTAATATCTATCTTTTTAAAGGGCTTATAATTTTACACTTGAATTATGTCTTGGTTTTAGCTTATCTAGCCTCTCAAAACCATCCTCTTAAATCTATATCATCTCTCAATGCTAAAGAATTTGAGTTGGCTATGAGACTACAACCAGTCTTCAACCCTGTCAGAAATCCAAGAATGACTTAAATATTTTCTGAAAATATAGGGAGCACAAAACATAGCTTCCAAAATTTAACCAATTTGTAGAGGCAGCTGACTACCTGAACAGTCTCTTATTTTTCAAAACGTTGGAGTATCAGTCTGCAGCCTTCTAGCCCAGGATCATTTAACAAACCTCTGTAGTGCAGAATTTTAAAGAAGTGTTTATCCTATCTTAGCAGAGCTGTTAGTCGGTTATTCCACATAGTGTGTCCTTTTTCTGGACAGAATTTTTGTCTGTAGATGAACTGAGGCAATTCTTGCTTAGTGGCTGTCTTGCCACAACTGGAGCAACTACATTGATGCTCAATTTCTTCTTTGAATTCAAGAAAGGCATGCTTCCAGGAGTAGACATAAATGTCATATTCTGTGGACTTCTGAAGCCTTTGAAGACTATCTATGCAAAGCATTTCTGAACTGTTAAGGCTTGACTACTCTCAGCCATTTCTAATTGAATGTCTCCAAAACACCCTTTTATAATTATTTCAGAACCAGGAGTTTGTTATCTGGCCCTTACCTCATATTGTTTAATCATTTAAAAGCAGTTTGTAGTAGCAGTTATAAAAGGACTGGTTTCTAAGCCTTGTATTTTTAAATGTGTTGCATAGGCACAATACCTATCTAAGGTAACAATATTAATCTCAATTTTTGTATCAATATAAGAAATTCACACCAGTGAAAACATTAAATCTGTATCAAAATAAATTCTGTACCAATGTAAGAAATGATAACTTCAGCTTTGTATCAATTATAAAGATTTCTAACAATGTAAGATACGGCTATGTAATATTTTCTTTAAGAGTAAATTTGAAACCCTATCTCTATTTGTCTATTCTTTTAATTTCTATATTACTATATTCCACCTTTTCTTTTCTACCCCCTCTCCTTACCTAAGACAGAAGTACAGAAAAGAGGAAAGGAAAGATAGAAATCCCTGAGTCTAAGCACTCTAGTTTCTTCCCTGTCCAAAGCTAGAACATTTGTAAAGCATTCTTTAAAATGACAACATACCTATAATTCATAAAATAACCAGAACCATCCACCTCAACATAAGGGACTGGGATGACGATATTCTTTTTTCTGTTTCCAGCTGAATTGGGGTGAAGAATTCCCTCTTGGAGGCCCAACAGGAAATAAGAAAATTGGTTTGTCAAAGTAGAGCTAGCTGACATAATTTGCCTTCTAGTCACTATGTGCTGGGAAAGTATATTGCTTAGTTGACATCTTGACTATGACACTCTGAAAGACTGGATAGGTGAATTACATGTTCTGGAAAAGTTCTTGAAGTAAGTCTTTAAAAGAAACAACTTCAATGTAGAATCAAACAAAAAGCTGGAATGGAAGGTCCTAGAATCTCAGCATCACAGAGTGTGAATTCTGTCAGAGCTCTCTTTCCCTTCTTTCACCCTGTTGCATACAAAACTTACAAGCAAGATGTTCTGTGGAGTGTGCAGGGTGCACAGATTACTTAATGAAGATCAATAAAGAAAGACCTTTCCTCAAAGGTTAGTCCTATATGTTCTCCTAACTAGAAAAGCATCTGTTTTTCTGATAGTATGCTTTACAGTTGAAAGATGTGAGATTAACACAGACGCTTTGTAAATCACATTGAAAACTCTTTTACTTACTGTTCTAATATGAAGAAAGTCATTCATTTTCTTAATGCCTGGCAGGTGAAAGAAATGTACTTTGTAATAGATGCGGCAAAAAGCACAGAAAAATGTGCATGCGTTTCTCTTATAAAATACAACACAGCAGAACGAAGTGTACTTCATCATTAACGTGGCCAGGAGTACAGTTCAATGTGCATTGCCTTGTTTTCCTCTATGTTCTCCTAACTAGAAAAGCATCTGTTTTTCTGATAGTATACTTTACAGTTGAAAGAAGTGACATTAACACAGACGCTTTGTAAATCACATTGAAAACTCTCTTTTACTTACTGTTCTAATATGAAGAAAGTCATTCATTTTACTTAATGCCTGGCAGGTGAAAGAAATGTACTTTGTAATAGATGCGGCAAAAAGCACAGAACAATGTGCATGCATTTCTCTTATAAAATACAACACAGCAGAACGAAGTGTACTTCATCATTAACGCTGCCAGGAGTACAGTTCAATGTGCTTTGCCTTGTTTTCTGCTATGTTCTTCTAAGTAGAAAAGCATCTCTTTTTATGATAGTATGCTTTACAGTTGAAAGAAGTAACATTAACACAGACACTTTGTAAATCACATTGAAAACTGCATTCTTCTCTTTTACTTACTGTTCTGCTATCCAGAAAGGCTTTCATTTTCCTTAATGACAAGCAGGTGAAATAAATGTACTTTGTAACAGATGCAGCCTAAAGCCCAGAAAAATGTGCATGCGTTTCTCTTATAAAATACAACACAGCAGAACGAAGTGTACTTCATCATTAACGCTGCCAGGAGTACAGTGCAATGTGCCTTGCCTTGTTTTCCTCTATGTTCTCCTAACTAGAAAAGCATCTGTTTTTCTGATAGCATGCTTTACAGTTGAAAGAAGTGACATTAACATAGATGCTTTGTAAATCACATTGAAAACTGCATTCTTCTCTTTTACTTACTGTTCTGTTATCCAGAAAGGCATTCATTTTCCTTAATGACTGGCAGGTGAAAGAAATGTACTTTGTAACAGATGTGGCCTAAAGCCCAGAACAATGTGCATGCGTTCCTCTTATAAAATGCAACACAGCAGAACGAAGTGTACTTCATCATTAAAGCTGCCAGTAGTACAGTGCAATGTGCATTGCCTTGTTTTCCTCTATGTTCTCCTAACTAGAAAAGCATCTGTTTTTCTGATAGTATGCTTTACAGTTGAAAGAAGTGCGATTAACACAGACGCTTTGTAAATCAAATAGAAAACTGCATTCTACTCTTTTACGTATTGTTCTACTATTAGAAAGTCATTCATTTTACTTAATGCTTGGCAGGTGAAAGAAATGTACTTTGTAATAGATGCGGCCTAAAGCCCAGAACAATGTGCATGCATTTCTCTTATAAAATACAACTCAGCAGAACGAAGTGTACTTCATCATTAACGCTGCCAAGAGTACAGTGCAATTTGCGTGCCTTGTTTTCCTCTGTGTTCTCCTAACTAGAAAAGCATCTGTTTTTCTGATAGTATGCTTTATAGTTGAAAGAAGTAACATTAACACAGATGCTTTGTAAATCACATTGAAAACTGTATTCTTCTCTTTTACTTACTGTTCTGCTACCCAGAAAGGCATTCATTTTACGAAATGCCTGGCAGGTGAAAGAAATGTACTTTGTAATAGATGCAGCCAAAAGCACTTCTCAATGTGTTTAGCAATGTGTATTTGCTAATATCATTTCTTTCAAACGTAACACGTTGTTTCATTCAAACAGACACTTTTCTAGTTAATAGAACAGATCAATCAAGAGAATGCACATTGTCCTGTGTTTTCTCAGGCGATTACGTTAAAGTACATTTCTTTCCCCTGTACCGCCTTTAAATATGATGATTGCCTATTTAGAAACTACCACAGTAAGGAAAACAGAGGGATGCCCTTTTCAATGTGTTTTGCTATGTGTGTTTCCTAATGTCTTTTCTTTCAAACTTCACGCATTGTTTCAGTAAAACGCACACTTTTCTAGTTAATAAGAGAGAGAGGAAAACACGGCAATGGACATTGTACTGTTTTCTGAGGTGTTTACATTAATCTATCACTTGTAATGCATTAAGTACAAGAATTCCTGTCTAGAAACTACAACAAGAAGAAAAACAGAGGAATGCACTTTTCTCTGTGTTTTGCAATGTGTTTCTCCTAATGTCATTTCCTTCAACTTAGGGCATTGTTTCAGTAACACGCACACTTTTGTACTTAATAAAAGTGATAGGCAGACAGTGCAGTGAAGATTGTTCTGTGTTTTCTGAGGAGTTTAAGTTAAAGTACATTTCTTTCACGTGTAACGAATTGAGTAAAATGAATGCCTGTTTAGACACTGCAAAGTAGAGGAAACAGAAGAATGCTCCTTTCAACGTGTTTTGCAATGTTTCTTTCCTAATTACATTTCATTCTATCTTAATGCATTGTTTCATTCAAAGGCATTCTTCTAGTTAATAAATGAGATAGGAAAACACGGCAATGAACATTGTGCTCGTTTTCTGAGGCGTTTGTGTTAATCTATCACTTGTAATGCATTAAGTACAAGAATTCCTGTCTAGAAACTACAAGAAGAAAACAGAGGAATGCAATTTTCTACTGTGTTTAGCAATGTGTTTTTCCTAATGTCATTTCTTTCAACTTAACGAATGGTTTCAGTAAAACGCACACTTTTGTAGTTAAAAAAAGTGAAGGAAGACAGGGGAGAGAACATTGTTCTTTGTTTTCTGAGGACTTTAACTTAAAGTACATTTCTTTCACATGTAACGAATAGAGTAAAATAAATGCCTGTTAAGTTACTACAATGTGTGGGAAAGAAAGGAATCCTCTTTTCAATGTGTTTTGCAATTTGTGTTTGCTCATGTCTTTTCTTTCAAAGGTAACGCATTGTTTCAGCCAAACGGACACTTTTGTAGTTAATAGAACAGATAGGAAAACAGGGGGAAGGCACTTTGTACTCTGTTTTCTTTCACTTGTAAGCCATTGAGTAAGATGAATGCCTTTCTACACAATACAACAGTAAGAGAAACAGAAGAGTGCACTTCTCAATGTGTTTAGCAATGTGTACTTGCTAATATCATTTCTTTCAAACGTAACGCGTTGTTTCATTCAAACGGAATGCCTGCTTAGACACTACAAGTTAGAGGAAAAAGAGGAATGCTCTTTTTAAAACAATGTGTTTTGCAATCTTTCTTAGCTAATGACATTTCATTCAAACTTAATCCATTGTTTCATTCAAACCCATTCTTCTAGTTGACACTAGCGTTTGGAAAACAGGGCGCTGAACATTGTACTCTGTTTTTTGAGGCGTTTACATTAATCTATCCCTTGTAATGTATTAAGTAAAAGAATTCCTGTCT
The DNA here is from genome assembly GCA_028551405.1 of Uromys caudimaculatus. NCBI lineage: Eukaryota > Metazoa > Chordata > Mammalia > Rodentia > Muridae > Uromys > Uromys caudimaculatus. Next base: position 131,407,206 of record CM052703.1, on the reverse strand, counting down.
AGAAACTACAACAAGAAGGAAAACAGAGGAATGCACTTTTCACTGTGTTTTGCTATGTGTGTTTCCTAATGTCTTTTCTTTCAAACCTAACTCATTGTTTCAGTAAAACACACACTTTTCTAGTTAATAAAAGAGATAGGAAGACAGGGCAGTGAACATTGTTCTGTGTTTTATGAGGAGTTTAAGTTAAAGTACATTTCTATCACGTGTAACGAATTGAGAAAAAGAATGACTGCACAATACAACAGAAGAGTGCACTTTTCATGTGTTTAGCAATGTGTATTTGCTAATATTTCTTTCAAGCATAACACGTTGTTTCAGTCAAACGGACACTTTTCTCGTCAATAGAATAGATAAGACAACAAGAGAATGCACGTTGTACTGTGTTTTCCGAGGCCTTTACGTTAGAGTGCATGTCTTTCACTTGTAACGCATTGAGTAAAAAGAATGCCTGTTTAGATACAATAACAGTAAGGGAACCAGAAGAATGTACTTTTCAATGTATTTTGCAATGTGTTTTCCCTGATGTTATTTCTTTAAGACGTAAGTCGTTGTTTCAGTCAAACGGACACTTTTCTACTTTATAGAACAGATAAAACAAGAGAATTCACATGGTACTGTGATTTCTGAGTAGTTTACGTTAAAGTACATTTCTTTAACCTGTAACAACTTAGATATGATGAATGCCTGTCTAGAAACACCATCAGTAAGGAAAACAAAGGAATACAATTTTCAATGTGTTTTGCAATGTGTTTTCCTTGATGTCATTTCTTTCAAACCTAACGCATGTTTCCAGTAAAACGCACACTTTTCTATTCCAATGTTCATTGCTGTATTTTCCTATCTCTCATAAGAGAGATAGAAATGTGTGCATTTACCTAGAAATGTGTGCATTTTACTGAAACAATGTGTGAAGTTTGAAAACAAAGACATTAGTAATCACACATAGCAAAACACACTGAAAAGGGCATGCCTTTTTTTTTTTTTTACTGTTGTAGTTTCTAGGCAGACAATCATCAGTTCTAAGGCAGTGCAGGTGAAAGAAATGTACTTTAACATAAATGCCTGAGAAAACACAGTACAATGTGCATTCTCTTGTTTTGTTATGTGTTCTATTAACTAGAAAAGTGTCCGTTTGAATGATACAACATGTTACATTTGAAAGAAATATTAGCAAATACACATTGCTAAACACATTCAAAAGTGCACTCTTCTGTTTCTCTTACTGTTGTATTGTGTAGACAGGCATTGATCTTACTCAATGGCTCACAAGTGAAAGAAATGTACTTTAACGTAAAATCCTCAGAAAACAGTGTACAAAGTGCATTCCCCCTGTTTTCATATCTGTTCTATTAAGTTCTATTAAGTGTCTGTTTGACTGAAACAATTCGTTACCTTTGAAAGAAAAGACATGAGCAAACACAAATTGAAAAACACAGTGAAAAGAGCATTCCTCTGTTTCCCCTAATTTGTCGTGGCTTGACAGGCATTCATTATACTCTATTCGTTACACGTGAAAGAAATGTACTTTAACTTAAATGCCTCATAAAACACAGAACAATGTTCATTGCCCTGTTTTCTTATCACTTGTAAGACACATTGAAAAAGAGCAATACTCTGTTTCTTCTACTTCGTAGTGTCTAGACAGGTATGTTATTTAGGTAGTGCATTACAAGTGTTAAATTAACGTAAATGCATCAGAAAACACAGTACAATGTTCATTGCTGTGTTTTCCTATCTGTTTTATTAGCTAGAAATGTGTGCATTTTAGTGAAACGATGCGTTCGGATTGAAAGAAAAGACATTAAGAAAAACACATAGCAAAACACATTGAAACTGCATTCCTATGTTTTGCTTCCTGTTGTACTGTCTAGACAGGCATTGATCATATTTAAGGCATTACAGGGGAAAGAAATGTACTTCAAGGTAACCTATCCCTAACCCTAACCCTAACCCTAACCCTAACCCTAACCCTAACCCTAACCCCTAACCCCTAACCCTAACCCTAACCCTAAGCTTATCCCTAACCCTAATCCCCTGACCCCCAATCCTGACCCTGACCCTAACCGCTCCTCACCCCGACCTTGATGCTAACACCTAACCCTGACCATGACCCTTACCCTGACCCTCACCAACCCTAACCCCGACAGCAACCTTTACCCCGAATCTAACTCCGACCCTGTCCCTGACCCTAACTTCGATCCTAACCCTAAATCCTCACTGTGACCTGGACCCCGATTCCGACCCTAACCATAAATCCTCACCCTGTCCCCGACCCCTACCCCGATCCCGATATTGATCCCGAACCTAACTCTTACACCGACCCTGACCCTGATTCTGACCCCGATCCTGATCCAACTCTGACTCCAACCCCAGCCCTGTCTCTGACCTCAATCCTGACCCTAATCCTAGTTCTGATTCAGGGAAGTCAGAGCCATATGCTGAGTGGGCTGTTGTTCTGTGGTCTGTTAGTCATTTGACTGGCAGCTTAAAGAAATATCTTCCTTGTGGTGCCTTAAGGTTTGACTGAGAAAGATGAAGTCAGGTTTGACCTTGGAGATCCCCAACGACAGGAGTCGTTACCCACCAGTACAGAACCCCAACTGGCCAGTTTACAGCTTGAGGTGCTTTCGTCCTTGCTCCTATCATCTCTTCATGAAGCCTTTGGCATGTTGGGGGGTGGTTGGGATGGAGAGAGAGTAAGAAAAGTGAGAGGAAGAGACAGAGACAGAGACAGAAAGACAGACAGAGAACCAATGACATGACTGTGATCTTTATATAAACATGTGTTGCTGATGCTGTTTGCACCTTTGGCGTCTTTCCTCCTGTATCTCATTGTTTTTAATATGTCTGTGTGATGACAGCATACGATGGCTTTTCTGTTGCTTTGTCTTTGCCAGGGTCCGTCTGTCTATCCTTCCATCCCTCTATCTATGTATGTATCTATCTCTACCTATATCTATCTATCTATCTATCTATCTATCTATCTATCTATCTATCATCTATCTATCTATCTATCTATCTATCTATCTATCTATCTATCTATCATCTATCTATCTATATCTATTCATCTGTCTGTCTCTCTGTCCAAACTTTTGTCCATCAATCCATCCATTTATCTATCTATCTATCTAATCTAGTCATCTGTCTCTCTGTCCATCCTTCTTTCCATACATCCATCTATTTATCTATATCTATCTATCTATCTATCTATCTATCTATCTATCTATCTATCTATCTATCTATCTATCTACCTATCTATCATCTATGTATCTATATCTATTCATCTGTCTGTACATTCATCCATCTATGTATCTATGTGTCTATGTATCTATCTATCTATCTTTCTATCTATTTATCATCTATTCAGCTGTCTGTCTGTCAGTCCATCTATCTCCTTCCTGAGAAACTCCCTGGGCCCACATCTGCCCTGGGCCCAACTTTGCATTTTTTTTTTTTTTTACCACACTTCTAGTTTTGTAAACTTTCCTATTTGAATTTCCTATTAAACCTGCCCAGACCTCTCCCATCATCTTTTCTAATTGCTGTGATCCCAAAATTCCCCGATTTATTTCTTAGAAATTACTGCCAATTGTGCGTGTGAATCATGTGTCATCTTTAGAGTAGCTGCTCTTTATTTTTCATTTTTTGATGAATAAATTCAATGGAGTAATAATTTCTTATTATTTAGGATAGTGTTACCAAAATGGAAATTGAAATTATGGAATTTAAATCTAGGTTTTTCTCATATTTATGGCTTCACACTATTAAGTAAATAAGAGTAGAGAATGGTCTCCAATATTTCAATCCTCTGATGTTCAAGTTTACAAAATGATGAAAAGCGACAGCCCACAAAGCCAGATTTTGGATGAACAATTTTTTTTGTGGGATTATTGCTATGCACAAGGAATTTCTCTCTTAATTCTGGACAAGGACATTCAGCCACAGAGTCCAGGCTAGCCCAGCCTCACAAGGGGACACAGCTAGCTCTTCATGGACTAAACTAAGAAGGCTGGGTAGATTTTGTGTGTTCTCATATGCAAAGTTCAGGGGGGAAAACAAGTTCATACCTACTCATGAAAATCCAGTGTTCATTCATTCATTCAGTCACATCAGCTTAAGTTTTCTCACTGTATGCAACTAGAGATCCCAGACAAAAAACTCGGGAGTGTGCTCAGCATCTGACACTATTTTCAGAAGATGTTTGTCCATGAGGCTGTAGATCCTGAGAAGCTCATGCCACAGTGAATAGCAGCACCCCTCTCCCCCAAATGCTCAGCTGCACAGGAGTTCAGGGACTGGGAGAAAATTATAACCTAAGCCATTTTCTTTTCATCAAAAATCTAGAAATTAGTTATGTTTCCCAGTGAAGACCTCAGTAGGGCTGAAAATCAGCAGGGGTGGAAATGGGAGGATTTCCCATAGTGGAAGCAACCTGTAATCACCACAGTCTAATTACTAAGTGCATTACTTAGTACTCAACTGTCTGAAAAAGCAAATGAGATTTTTTTTGGGGGGGTGTGTCTGGAGAAAGATACCATCAAATAGACTCTCAAACTGTGACTACAAAATATATATATATGCAGATTTATATAAACATTGATAAAGAATATACAAAGACCTAGTGAGTGAATATGAAGAGAAATGGACATGGAGGCACTCAAGAGAACCAGAGAATGGGGGAATTAAGACAAAACAGAGCACCATCTTCTCATCAGGAATACAAAAGCCAGAAGATGGGAAGATGAATCCAGCCCACTGTGACTGCTTAGATATGAAACATCCCCAAATTTGCTGAAATATATAAAAATAGTATATAAAATATATAAAAATAGTATCAAACACACCACACAAAAGGAAAATGAAAGAATCACAAGCAAATTGGTAAAAAAAAATCCAAAAAGAGATAAAACTCAGCACTCAAAGTGTGTTTCCGCTGAGTGTGCCCTGTGTGCACAAGATCGAAAATCTAAGACATCCTGAGGCTGTCCTGGGAGTAAATTAAAAAAATAATATTTAGCCTATCTAAATACAAATCTGCTTGTGAGTCCCTTCCAGTATTTTTAAAATAATTAATACACACACACATGCACACACACACATGCATACACACATGCACACACACACACATGCATGCACACACACTCACACACACATGCACACACACATACATGGACACACACATGCATGTACACACACTCACACACATGTGTACACACATGCATGCACACTCACACTCACACACACATGTACACACACTCCAGCTAATTTCAATACACCCTGACTAGCTCCATGGCTGACTGTTTCCTCCTTGCTGCTTAGAAACCACACCTCTCATGCATGTGCGACCACGAACAGCAGCCTGAGTTCCTGTGGAGCTCAGGCTCAGCAACAGCAGCACCTGAGCCAAATCATGAGTGGAGGCGGGTGACCTGGGTTACATGAGTGCAAGATGGATCTCCATCTTAATGAGGAACCTACAGGCCTGGTAGCTCAGCCAATCAGCTTTCACCCTGCAGAAGTCATTTAACCCCAGGCTCATCCACCATCTGCCATGACAATAAACACCTCAAAACAATGAACTGCCTCTCTTCATCACGATCTGCTGAGCGGGCTGCCCTGTAAGTCAAACTGAGCTTTCACACTCTGGAGTGGTGCCCTGGCTTCCCTATGGCCCAACACCTGCCTAGGATGGCGTAGGGTGAGCACTGGTGAAACTTCCCGCTTCCTGTGGAACCTACAACTGTACAACTAACATTTCGATCTGTGAGAAATAATTTCCAATTGCATAATGTTTTTACAAAGTGATTTAATTTATTTTAATCATATTTATAATGTGAAAGCATAAGATGATGATAATACTAACTTCTAAAGTTTTAGCCAAAAAAATAGTGTTTTAATGATTATAGAAATGTCTACAAGTAATTTCATAATTTATTCTGTATTTAATCTTGACGTTTCTCATCATTCACCATTGTATATAATATTGTGATAGATATCCCACTGTACGTATGTTGACATATTTTTGTCAACATAAATTCCTAGAAATAAGTTTACTAGATAAAATTTCATGCACACTTTATACTTGGACACTTGTTGGTAAATGGTTCATTAGAAGTACAGTATCAATTTGTACTGTTATAGGGAACATTTCTGTAAAATTCTCTAACAATTAAATTTTATTATAAAATTTTTTCTAAGAAAAAAAATGAAAAAAATGAAAAAATGAAAAAAAACCTAGATTCTTACTCCACTGCCCCAGTGCCATTGGGAGTTGCCAGGATCCACTAACCCTGATTCTCACGTTGGTGGAACTTTGGGTCAGATCTCCTTTCCTGTCTGGGTGACCCATGCCTCCTTTGTCTCCCCAAGTCCCACCTCTCTCTACCTGTGCAGCCATTGGCCGTCGGCTGTTTATTGATCAATAAAAAACCAATTGGGGACAAGGATGGATCTTTGACGTGTGGACATGAAGATTCCTGGTTTTTGGGCCGGATTAATTCAAAGAATTAGAACCAATCCCTGACGAAAGCTACAGTGAAATGATTCTGGTTAAAACATCAAAACTGAGACTGTGACTGCACCAGCACCACAGTGGGTGGAAGAAACCGGAAGGATTCTTTTCATTATCTTCCAGATTTTATTACATCCTCCAACACTCATAATTTGCATTTACAAACCTTAAAACACCATCTTAGCCTCTCATACACTTTATCATCAAACGTAAACTTTACACTATCCAGGTATTCACTATGAGACACAGGTGGTTGATCAATGGGATCAGTGACTGTAAACTGAGTTTCTTTCTTTTTTTTTTAAAGACTTATTTATTTTATGTATATGAGTACACTGTAGCTGTCTTCAGATATACCAGAAGAGGGTATCGGATCCCATTACAGATGGGTGTGAGCCACCATGTGGTTGTTGGGACTTGAACTCGGGTCTTCTGGAAGAGCAGTCAGTGCTCTTAACCGCTGAGCCAACTCTCCAGCCTGAGTTTCTTTAGATAAAAGAATAGTAAAAAGCGGTCAATAATCAAAATTAATAAATAATAAAAATGTAAAAAAAATATTTCTTTCACTTGTCCACTCTTCAAGCCTTTCAGACACCTGAGGAGAATCAATTTCACTGACTAAGCAGGAATTGTAATTCACAAGGCCTTGGCATCAATTAAAGTGGCAGAGGTTAACCTATCACTGATACAGCGGCCCCACTACACTCTGTGGTCTCAGTGGCTTCTCTGGGGATGCTGGTCCCACGCAAATCAGGCTTTGGCTGCCAGGCCTGGGCGCCTCTGCCAAACTGAAGCATCTTAAATGACATATTCAGCAGGTTCTCTGACAGGTTTGCAGGCTAGCATCTACTAACCATGTCTAAGTTAGACAAACTGTCTGTTTTGAGTGATCTGCTCTAAACTGTACCCATATGTTAAAATAAAGAGTAAAGACATGGAGCAGAACCCTAAATTTTTGGAAGATAAAAATCAAGTTCTAACAAGTGAAAATAATGCAGTGCCTCCAAAATGAATTCCAAGTGTGTTACTATGACATCACAAGGTCTGACTGCTGGGGCCACCAAATGAGGTATGTTCTTTTTGTTTTTTGTTTTTTTTCCCAGCCCATAACAAAGATGGCTGCCAGCCACATGGCTGCCCTTAATTAAGACAGTGGTGAAGCTATGGCTCCTCTTCCTTTATCCCACAGTCAAGATGGCCTCCAGCCACGTGTTCTTTATGCCATTCCTCCTACCAGCCCCGGAAGTAGCTAAGTAGCTGCAGTGGGTGATTTAAAGGAACCAGATCTGTGGCAAACCCACTGTGGGTCAGTGTCTTAGCAGACACCTGGTAGAATCGGGCAATCAAGGTTTAGACCCCACAGTGTCCATTTTTTAGCCTTAGCTGGAGGCTCAGCTGCACACAAGCCTGGGGTTGTACAGTTGTGGATGAGGGGTAGTATCAGGTCAAGCATCTCATTGTTTTTCCTCTGACAAGTGAATGGTGGGATTACGTCATGAAAACCATGATACACAGCTCAAAAATGGAGTCCTGAGTTTATATTTGTCGGTTTGCACATTTTCTCTAGGGTTTTTGGTTTTTTTTTTTGTTTTGGTTTGGTGGTGTTTATTGAGACAGGGTTTCTTGTGTAGCCCTGGCTGTCCTGGAACTCTCTCTGTAGACCAGGCTAGCCTGGATTTCACAGAGATCCTCCTGCCTCTGCCTCCCCAGTGCTGGAATTAAAGTCATGAGCCACCACCACCTAGACTCATTGTGAGACTTTATTCCATATCCTTAGAAACTCTCACACTCCATGCACACACTTTTTGGATTGGTATATATTCTTAGTAATTCAACTTTTTCTCTTAAGCAGCATCATTTATAATTTTTTCTTCTGAGTTCTACTTGCTCCAACATTATAATATAGCGAGTTCAGAATTCTATTGGTTGAGGTACGTACTGTAAATATTCTTGTAGACAGTACAAAGTTTAATATCGCTTTTTTAACCAGTTGAATCCCCACTGCCTTTTAATTGGTGTCTTTAAGACACTCACATTTAATATATATTTTATGTGTTTGATATTAAATTCTGTGGCATTTCTAGTTATAAACTGAACATTTTAATTATTCCACCTTTACATGATATGTACTGTGAAGACCTTAGCATCATAATCTTATCATAAAATATTTATTATATTTGTCATCATTCCTGTTGAATTATTACTCCTTCCTTGTCATTCTCTTTGAAAAGCATTTGTTAACATTTAATGAATTTTCCTACATTAGACTTCAAGCCACCAAGACCTACCATTTTAGTTCAGGTTTCATGGCTTGGAAGAGACACCATGACCCAGGCAACTCTGATAAAGGTAAATAAACATTTAATTGGGGCTAGCTTACAGTTTCAGATAATGCTCAGTCCACTATCATCACGTCAGAAGCATGGCAGCCAAAGCTGATAATTTTATATCGTGATCAGAAGGCAGCCACGAGGAGACTCTTCCAGCCTGGGTGGAGCTTAAGCATAGGACATCAAAGCCAGCCCCCACAGTGACACACTTCCTCCAAGAAGGCCACATCCACTCCAACAAACCACACCTATTCCATCAAGGCTACACCCTCCTACAAGGCTACACCCACTCCAACAAGGCCACACCCACCAATACAAAGCCATACTCACTCCTAGAAGGCCACACCCATTCCTAGAAGGTCACACTTACTCCAACAAGGTCACACTCACTCCCAAAAGGCCACACCTCCTAACAGTGCCACTTGCCACAGCAGAGCATATTCAAACCACCACACCTTAGATCACTCTGATCAGAGAAGGCTTGGCCACTTTGGTTATGTTCATGGTTTCCCCTTCACTATGGGTTGTTTTCCAACTTTGAGGATACCTTTATGGGTAACAGTGTTGTTACATAACTCACATTGGTAGCATCCTTTTTCTCTATGAGATTTTTTACACATTTGAAGATAAATGGAAGAGCTCAGAGCTTTACCACACTGAATGCATTCATAAATTTTCCTATATTCTGAAATACATGACATTTGCATACAACGTTGGCAAAATGAACCAGGACAAACAGAAAAGAATTTCCATGTTCCCAGTGTTCCTAGTGATTTCCTGCAGTGCGAGTTTACAGATAGATTCCCAAGGAAGTTGGAAAACCAACTGATTATCAACTTGCATCACACTGAGGAAGTCTGCTCAAATGGGGATTATGACATATATTCTAATTGTGCTTGGGGGGGAGAGAGAGAGAGAGAGAGAGAGGTACATTGCTTATTGCAATATTCCTATGCTCATCTGGCTTGTATCCATTGTGACATTAAAAGAAGATATACATATTAAAAGAAGAATAACAAATGAGAGATTTCCACATTGAATCCACACGCTTTGACTCTTTGTTCAACATAGACGTTCGGTATAGGGATTAAAGTTTCTACCCCACAACATTCTTGACTCTTATATACTGCCACTCTCACTTAAACCTAGAAATGTTATTTTATGAGTCATCAACATTACTGAGGAATATTTGCTTATTAGAAACATATACTTATCACCTATCATATCTATGTATATACACATATACATAGATATGATATATATCAATATATCAATCAACATATCATATCAATATATATATGATATATAGCATATCAGTGTATCAATCAATATATCATATCAATATACTGATATGATTATATATATATGTGTGTGTGTGTGTGTGTGTGTGTGTGTGTGTGTGTGTGTGTGTGTGTATTTCAATATGTGAGTGGTATGAGGCTAAATAGATTGCCAGTTCTACAGAGTAGCTGTAATGTAGCTATGATCCAAATGATAATATCTGCTAAGTTGTTTTCCCTGTCTTCTTTCTTAGAGGAAAGACTTGCAAATACTAATCAGACACCTAACATTGAGGAGGTCCATGGATTAATTTTATAATCTTCAATACGCTTAAAGAAATGCTTCTTTTTACATGGGTGCTTTTTTAAAAAACTTCTCGGGCACATGAACGTTTACTCAGAGGCGTATCTGTGCCAACTTGCACATGAAAATGACCATCTGTGTCTTCTGGAACTTTGACAGTGTTCCTCAATATAATTGTCTTTCCAATCATAGTACCAGAAAATGTATGATATATTATTGGAAATTAAGCCAAATTAAATTTAAGTTACTCTCTTCAGTGAGCCTGATTTATTTACCTCATTCTTCCTCATTCCCAACTGACATTGTAGAAAATCATCAGGAACAAACAGTTTTTCCCTTATTTTAAAAAATGAAGGAAAATCCACTATCCCACCTATAGCAGTGAGGATCCTGTATGTCTCCAGCATCACATCTTTGCAGAAACCTTTCTGGGAAGGATCCAGCAAAGCCTACTCTTCCTAAGTGAAGTTCACATGCACATCATCATAGGTCACTGCATCCTAAAATATCAATATCCCACACGTGTGTATGACAGAAACCATGATACCAACATCACTGTAAATGCATGCTTCATTGACAATATATTTGTATAATTCTGCTGCTTCCACCACTTATTTCTTTGTTTTTGCATGCTCCGTGGGTCTGGGGTCTTCAGTAATTCCAGGAACAATACAGAGATGTAAATATTGCTTAAATAGAAATGCAAAGAAGGGAAGCAATCATGAGCAAAGAAGAGGGAAATAGTGAAGACAAGAACTACATGATTGTGACAGATACAGTTCTTGCTCTGTTTGTGTAGATGGTGACCATCACGCAGGAGAAATAATATATGTAAATTATAAAAAAAATGATGGACAGAATCACCTCTGGAAATTTACTTTATACAAGGTCGTAGCTGAAAACCAAGTAAATAGCACTGTGCAAGTATATGGTTAAGGAGCCAAGGCTACCTGTCAATCATGATGCGTAATCAAGGCCACAATTCTCACATCGACAAATGACTGAGAACACAAATCATAAAACTTCAAGAAAAATTCACTTATCAGCGCTGTGGGCGCTGTTCTGACTCAGGGTTGTGACATCACTGTATACAATTTTTTTAAAATTTATTTTTACTGTGTATGTGTGTGCATATATGTTTAAAATTCAATTTTATATATTTTAATTCAAATATATTGCATAGCTTTCCCCTTTTCTTGTCCTCTCTCCATCCCTTCCCACATTCTACCTAGCCAATGTCTTCCTTGTTAACTATTTGCAGATAAGTATGTTCAAATATATGAATAAAACTTACCGATCACTAGGAAAACTGGGGATGTTAAACACACAGGATCCTCTTCTCAATGAATGAGATAAAATACCTGCATTCAATCCAAAAGCCTGAGGGTGGATTTTGTTAATGATCACATGATGTCTGCTATTTATGGAGGCAGACCTCACCTACCTTTTGCTATAGTGGCAGATATAACCCAAATTCCCCAGAATGATTATCCCAGACTCTTTCTTCCCTAGTCTGTTACCTATGCTTCAGGGAGATGTCACATGCACTTACATGCACTTTAACAGCTGACTTCTATGCTATTGGTCAGAGACCACATTAAATTCTAGGTCTTTTAGATATAGAACCCACCCTCAAGGTCACATGTACTTTGTGAAAGAGTTTCTATATAGCCACATCTTAAACTTTATTGTGCACTTAGAACTGGACTGATTGGACTGATTGCTGCCTGGAAATCCTTTCCCCAATTGTACCGTGTTTTAGATATGTTGGCAATGAACTGCCTGATATTAGAGGCCACCAGTCTGATCCTTCACATCACTCTGCACAGAGCTCATTAGTATGGTTTACTTCCTTGTTCCTGCAGGGACCCCACTCAGCACAAATCTGATCCAAGTGACCTTGAATACCTTGGACAGGAAACCTATAATGGCCTATAAAACTGTAAGAATTGATCTGTCGGAAATAATTTCCAATTGCATAATGTTTTTACAAAGTGATGCAATTTATTTTAATCATATTTATAATGTGAAAGTATTAGACTAGAAAGTAGCATTTTAATTATTATAGAAATGTCTGTAATTCACCCTTCACAAATAGTCACAAACAATATAAAGAGTCTTGGTGTGACTCTAACCAGACAAGTGAAAGATCTGTATGACAAGAACTTCAAGTTGGAAAGATCTCCCATGCTTATGGATTGGCAGGATTAATATAGCAAAAATGGCCATCCTGCTAAAAGCAATCTACAGATTCGATGCAATCCCCATCAAAATTCCAACTCAATTCTTCATAGACTTAGAAAGAGCAATTCTCAAATTCATTTGGAATAACAAAAAACCCAGGATAGCAAAAACTATTCTCAACAACAAAAGAACACCTGGGGGAATCAGCATCCCAGACCTCAAGCTGTACTACAGAGCAGTAGTGATAAAAACTGCATGGCATTGGTACAGTGACAGGCAGGTAGATCAATGGAATAAGAATTGAAGACCCAGAAATGAAGCCACACTCTTAGGGTCACTTTATCTTTCACAAAGGAGCTAAAACCATCCAATGGAAAAAAGACAGCATTTTCAACAAATGGTGCTGGTTCAATTCTTCACATGTAGAAGAATGCAAATGGATCAATTCCTTTCTCCCTGTACAAAGCTCAAGTCCAAGTGGATCAAGGACCTCCAAATAAAACCAGATACGTTGAATCTAATAGACGAGAAAGTGGGGAAAAGTATCAAACACATGGGCACAGGGGAAAAGTTTCTGAACAGAATACCAATGGCTTATGCTATAAGATCAAGAATTGACAAATGACACCTCATAAAATTGCAAAGCTTCTGAAAGGCAAAGGACACTGTCAATAGGACCTCCTGAATATCCCACCTTCTATTCTACCCTTTCCTAAATGCTATAGATTATTTTTTTAAATTGAAAGGGGATGCATCCACAAAATATACAAGATATTCTCTCTACAGTCACTAGTATCCTTAAAACCTTCAACTTGAAAGAGCTGATTATTCTGATTCTGCTTTTACTTCTAAAGCACCAACACCACCAGCAACATCCAAAGGCCATCCATAGGAGCACTATAGCTTTAAAGAACTCATGTGTGCCTGCTTTGCCTTTCAGGATTTTATTCTGCTAATTCTGCCACTCTAGCTGGGTGTTAGCACCAGGATGAAAAGGTACCCTCCCTATGCCACGGTTACTTTTAAGAGCTACTATTTTTCCTGTGAGAAAAAAATTAAAATTGTTTCTCTAAGTACAAAAGGATGTTAAGACCATGTAACGGAATTTTTTTCATAGGGTTTTAATTATATAACATTTGTTCTTTAATCACTTAGGCATTAAATTTTAAATAAGCTAATATACTCATCACCATATACCACTGTCACCTAATGTTTTTTGTGTTTGTCTGTTTGTTTGTTTGTTTGTT
>CM052703.1:131372011-131385068 GCA_028551405.1 Uromys caudimaculatus | reverse complement strand
TTTTCTTTTACTGTTGTGTCAATGTTATCTATGGTATCTTCTGCTCCTGAGATTCTCTCTTCTATTTCTTGTATTCTGTTGGTGATGCTTACATCAATGTCTCCTGATTTCTTTCCTAGCTTTTCGTACTCCAGGGTTGTCTCCCTTTGTGATTTCTTTATTGTTTCTATTTCTATTTTTAGCTCCTGGATAGTTTTGTGCATTTCCTTTGTCTGTTTGATTGTGTTTTCTTGTAATTTTGCCTGTTTGATTGTGTTTTCCTGTAATTCTTTAATGGATTTTTGTGTTTCCTTTTTAAAGGCTTCTAGTTCTTTATCTCTCTTCTCTTCTATTTCTTTAAGGGTGTTATTCATATCTTTCTTAAAGTCTTCTATCATCATCGTGAGAAATGATTTTAAATGTGAGTCTTGCTTTTCTGGTGTGTTGGGGTATCCAGGGCTTGCTGTGGTGGGAGAGCTGGGTTCTGAAGATGCCATGTAGCCTTTGTTACTGTTCCTTATGTTCTTACCGTTGCCTTTTGCCATCTTGTTAACTCTGATGTTAGCTGATCTTACTCTGTCTGGTTGTGGCTTGCCCCTCCTGCAGGCCTCTGTGTCAATACTCCTTGAAGACTAGCTCTCTCTGAGAGGTGTTTGGATTTGGAGAGCTGTGGTACAGGGTCAGCTCTGGGGTGCAGACAGAAATCAGAAGGATCGTGTCCCCAGCTGTCCCTTGGTTCATGTGTCCTGATGGCTCTGCAATGGCCCCTCTTGATCCAGTGAGTTTGAACAGAAGTGGTGGTTTTTTCTGTGCTCAAAGGTGTGTCAGTACTCCTGGGATACCTGCTCTCTCCTGGAGCCCTGTTGCCCAGGCTGAGGTCCCCAAGCACAGACCCCTGGTGGCCCTGGCAGAGGTCTCCACCTACAGATGGAAACCGGAAGGTTCAGGAGTTTCCTGCCCCCGAGTTCTTCTCAGGCTCTGTAGCCTGCCAGTTCCGGGTAGGTCTCGGTGCGCAGTATTTCTCCCCTTAACCCCACTCATGGCCTTTCCATGCTCCTGGGAGGGTAGCTTTCTCCTGGTGCTCATTGGATATGGACTTCTGTTGGCCTAGGCAGAGGTCTTTCTCTGGGTATTTCTGAGCTCCAAGGGGAGAGACCCAATGGAGAGAGTGAGTTTGTCTCTGACTCTTTTGCCTGGTCTTGGGACCCTTTTCCTCATATTGGGTTGCCTTGGCCATGCTTGATATAAGGGCTTTTTGCCTTGTCTTATTCTGTCTTGTCTTGTTGTGTTGATTATTGTCTCTTGAAGGACTGCTCTTTTCTGAAGTGAAACTGAGAGTCTGGGAGTAGATCTGAGGGAGAGAGGAGGCGGGGCTGCTTGGAGGAGTGGAGGGAGGGGAAACTATGGTCAGAATGTATTGTATGAGAGAAAACTCTATTTTTAATAATAATTGAAAAAAAATAAACAAGTTGATTGAGAGTTGTGTTTAAGGTTACAGCTTTATCATCTCCAAACAAAATCCAGCTGGAAACTGTTCATACAGATTAGGATACTGTAACTTAAATTTATGCACATTCCAGTTGATATTTCAATATTAATCTGCCTTTAGTGGAAATCCCAGTGAAAATGCAATACACCGAAGAGGAGATGGGCAGCTGGCTTTCTGTCCTATCAGTGCTGTGTCCTCTGCCTGAGACAGACTGGTGTGAGCAGAATTTCTTGAGCATCCACCACCTTCCTCTGATCTTCTACATTCCATTGGACACAGTCTCTCATGGAGACAGATTTCCTATACTTGGAAAATAGTCATGTGCCTCATCAGATGTACAAAAAAAAAAAAAAAAAAAAAAGGACCTTACTTCAATGGTTGTAAGAACTGAAATTTTAAACTCAATCTTTTAAAATACATTGGAAATATAGCTTATTTAAAAGTCCCTTTTTGTGGATTGACATTTCTTTGTATGCAATCACATGGTATATTCCTTATCGACCTTAAAATAAAGGGATTGCTTTCTGCCCAGGTATAAATGTAGCATAAACATTGACATGAATCAGCGGGGGAATTCCTGCCTCTGCTGTTGTACATTCTCCCTCTGTGCATCCTCATGTGTATGTATGATACCAAATTACTTATAGACTGTGTTAAGAAGTATAGTCTTCAATGAGAAAGGATAACCTGTGCCTACCCTATGTTATCCTTTTGAAAGACAAAAGAAATCTGCATATACTCTCATTTTTAAACATCCTTTCTCCTAAGCATTGACACATCTTCAGTTAGTAGAGTATGTTGGAGAACAGACTGCTCTGCTAATAAAGGTACATTTAATGTTCTAATAGAATATGTTCCAGCCATTATCCTTTGATTTTTGTTAAAAGAAAAATGAAGAAAAGAAGTCTGGTAAGAATGTTACATTAATTATGTCAAAAGCACTGACAAGGGCCTACTTTACCCTGGGTAACCTAGAGATGAAGGGGATACTTGTCAAATAATGTACAATTGTAGGTGTTTGCTATCTTGCTTTTGCCTTTAGTTAAAGTATGTCTAAAAAGGGGTAGCACACAGTAAGTGAATGCGGTAGAAATCGCCATGTTAGGATTCTGTTGGGCCATCAGGCAGGAGGAACCAATCTATGTGGTCATCAGATGTTAGTAAGAAATGCACCTTCCTCCTCATATAGAACTATTTGGTGGAGAATGGCTCCTCTCTGCTTATCCTAGTTTGCATGTCTACGCTTACCTGGGTCTTGTCATGTGTTAGAAGAAAGACTAACAATCATTAGACACTTTTTATGTATGTGGTTTAGCATTGCAGTAGTTAATGCATAACATGGTTATCATCTGATCCTTTTAGATGGTTCCAGAAGATCAGCGCTTTGCAGCTGCCATTGTCCTAATAGTGTGGGTCTCAGTCTTGGCATCGTCCTTGATTGACACCATCCTGTTTACTGCTACAATGGTTAGTGGTGTGATCCTGTATGTTTAAGGCCAACCTCTGCCTGCTCCCATCTGGGTTTCTCCTTTTTCCTAAGGAGCGGGACATGGAACCAGCTCCTTTGTTGCCCTTAAATGTGAGGGGAAAATGTGAGCTGAGCCTGAGGCAGCTGAGTATGGAACACTGAGAGATCAATGACAGGCTGAGGACCAGGCTTTGGAGAGTGGACACACATCACGGGTGACTGCCTGTTTGGGTATCCCAGTTGAGGGCTCCTACCCTTCCCCCCCAAAAAAGTTTCATTTTCTTAAAGGAACTTAAAGACACCAAAGGAATGAGCTGTTGTCTTTATTATTCTCAAGTGTAGACGTTATTTATTCTAAGCAGCCTGCATGGATTCTGGTACTTGACCTATACATAGAGGGATTTAAGTCTCTGATTCTAACTCTCAGCCAACACCAAGAGTCCCATCCCTGGGCCATCTTCTCTGTCATTAATTGTCTTAGGACAGGAACTGCAATCTCTGATGTGAAAAAGTCAAAGTGAGAATAGAGAGTTAAAGGTAAGATCTGGGTCTTGCCACAAACAGCTCAGGGCCCAAGAATGCTAAGAAGGGTGAGTGTACTCACAGCAGGATGCTGGTAGGGGAGTTCTTTCTGTTTTTCTTGAGCTCCCAAGGGTCCCTCCTCCCAACAGACAGCTCATGTATTATGCCATAATATGTTGTGAACAAGGATCCTCAAGGTTGAGTGCAACAGGGCTGGTCATGTAAGGAGAGGGCTGTTTTCTCCAACCCACATTGTTTAGACCTCCTTCTCAGTTTGAGAGTCATTTTATGCTAAGCTTTATTCTCTAGTGACCCAGTATGGTTCTTGTTTCAAGGTGTGGGTTTGGGAATTCTGAACTAACTCAGTGGTTGTTATTTCTAGTGGTCACATATGGAACAAGACACCTGAGCTCTTAAGAGATCCAGGATGGTGCATTTAAGGAGTCCTGAGAGTCTGTAAAATTTGCAATTAAAGTAGTATGCTTAAATGTGAAACACTGTCTAATGAACAAGACAATGTTATCTATGAACATGTCTTACTAGTCAGAGACTGTGCAATAAAGCAAGGGAAGCAAGGAGAAAATACTGGAAATAGAGACATTAAACTTCAGTGACTATTAATCTGTATATTAGATAACTCAAAAGAATCTACTAATTAACAATTAGGATTGATGGGTGATTTTTTTTTCTGATCCTGTAGAGATAAAAGTCAGTTAATAAACCATGGTGTTTTTCTGTAAACACAATAAACTAATAATGAAAACTTGAAATAGATGCCATTGTTAGATGAATCTTCAGCCCCTGAGACAACAAGGTGACCTTACACATTTATCCTGTTCCAATGAGAACACATCATGTAACCCCAGGACATAAGCATTTATCATATGCCTTTACCTGTTCTTCCTTCTGGGAATCAGAAGTATCAGAGGGAAAGGCAGACATAGAAATGAGCACACTAGAACAGCACAGGCTTTATTTGGGAAGGGTCTGAGAAGGAGAAAACTCTAGTCTAAGAAACCAAAGAGGCTACTGTTACAAGCCAGGTAGCTGTAAGGCATAAAAGGGAAAGAAGAAAAAGGACAGCCATCTTCCTTTTGGGCTTGTGGTGACTATTGTTAATGGTAGCCAGGGGAATGGGTAGTGACATAAGGAATGTTAGGTGATGGATAAACATCTCTCATGATCATTTATTGCTGGGGGTTGATGAGATGGATGGAAAGAACAGGAATATAGAAAAGTAAGTTGCTTTAGTTTTGGGGATTGTCACTGTCACCTCTTGCTTTAAATTAAGAAGCTTTACAACGTGATGTTGCTCCAGATAATAGTCCTGAATGCTCCCTGTTGATATTCTCTTCTGGGGAAGCTTTAAGATCTCCAGACCAAAATCTCACTAGAAGTGAAATAGAGGTACCCCATATTGGAAGCACCAGATTATATTATTGTTTGAATATGACTCATTTGTTTATTTGAATATGACTCGGTATCTGGTGGATCATGATGGCATCCATTGATGGGGATCATCACCTGTTATTCTTTAAGCCACTATTCATTTCTCCAGCTACCACTGCCTAAGCTTACACATCTGTTCCTATAAGTAACCCCTCACTGATACTGCAGTATGTAACCCTAGCAAAAGCTATTGGTTTATCAAATTGGACATTGGTTATATACTTTGATCTATTGTTGGCTTCCTATCTGGGGTGAGTACTTATTTGTTTATGTCTTCCCAGGAACAGTATCACTCAACAACTTGGTGGATTGTTTCCCTCCAAGCAGATACACATAGATCAAGATTCTCTATTTAGTCCCTTCCACAGTGTGCTACTAAAGAAAATGATACTCGGTCTTGATAACTTTTCTATTACTGTAATAAAATACAGTGACCTAGGAAACTTATAAAGGAAAGTATTTAATTTTGTTTAATGTTTCAGAGAGTTAGATTTCATGGTAGCAGGGTGATGTAGCAGTTGAAAGCTCATATCTTGATCTACCATCATGACATGATAGAAAGCACCAGAAGCTGCATGAATCTTTTGAAACCTCAAAGACTGCTCTCAGTGACATACTTTCCCAACAAGGCCACACCTACTAATCCTTCTCAAACTGATCCACCAACTGGCAACAGTTTAAAAATATGAGCCTATAGGTGCCATTCTCATTCTAATCACCACATATCAAATTCATGAAGGTGACTGTCTAAGGAGGTGGGAAGGTAAAAGCAATACTGTGAGGAACTGAGATCATTTATCTGTAATGTTTTATTTCCTGAGAGTAAAACAAATAGAAAGTGCTGTGACAAAGGCAATGAAATAGTCAAACTTCCTCATGCGGTGGTGAGTAGAACTCTGTACATGCTATATGTATGGATGTGACCTGGTGTAATAAGATCTTATATGGACACCCTCCTTGTTTTTTCTAATCACACATGGCTTATTAGAGAAGGTCTTTTATGACTTGAACTTTTGTACACCTCAGCACAGCTTTTCCTTATTTGTTTTATAGTTGTGTTAGACATTGAAGGTTTGCTGTTCATGTGATATATTTCTTTTATCCTGAGTGAGGTTTCTACCTTCTACTCAAGTCTTTGCTGTATCTTGTTCCAATACTTTATTTTTGCTCTTTTAAAATATTGTTTCTTGGGCTGGAGAGATGGATCAGCAGTTAAGAGTACTGATACCAGCATAGTGGCTCACAATAATCTATAACTCCAATCCCAGGGGATTTAACACCCTCTTCAGGCCTCTAAGGGCACTGGAAATGCACATGGTGCACAGGCAGAATTAAGACAGAACATTCACTTGGATAAAATGAAAAAAATTAAAATCCTTTCTTCAAATTTGTTTTTAGTTTCTTAAAAACACCCAAACACTATGTATATAAGCTTTCAAATTTTTCACATAGAGAACCTTAGCAGGTAACAATGTTATTCATAGTGTTTTAGTGAGGACCATTTTATTTGATAGTTCAGCCTGTGGCAGAGCACAGTGAGTTCACCCTCTTTAGATGAGTGCAAAGCCAATTAGCACACAAGGCCATAGAAGAGCTAAGGAAGCTCTGTTACTAGTTCAAGTAAGAAGAGCTCAGGGATAACTCCCAAAGCACCAATTTCCTTAAACAAAGGAGACAGGGGGATTTTTTTAGGGAAACTCATACATATCCATGCCTGGCATAACTGGATAAAAATAGGAATTAATTATGGTAGGTTGCTTTTCCCAAAGAAAGTCTTTGTTTATATCTTCAAACTATACCACTCTTCAGGCTCTCTTGGTGCTTTACTATGTCCCCCAGAGTCATAGGCTCTATCTCTGCCTGCCCCTCCTGCTGGGCCTCCCCTATCCTGAGACACACCATTGTGTCACTGGAGATAGGGTGCCTCTCTTTACCATCTCTTTAGCATTTGCTTTGTTGATTTTGCCTCTGGTAACAGCTCTCTTGGCTTAGCTATTTCCTTCTCTGTCCTGGCCCCTGCACATGCATGAATGCGGGTGCAGATTGGGAATTCTACAATGGTGTTGGCCCAATGTGATGGCAAATGCCCATGCAGAGGTCTTCTTTTCCTCCTATGGTTTTAGCTTTACCTGTGGAAGATGATGCAATGGTCCTCTGCATTCTATGGGTGTATGCAAGGGCATGGAGGATGGAGATGAAGGTTGGAGAGGTTGGAGATGTGGAGTGGGAAGTAGGGGAGAGTGGCAGGAAGGAAACTGCCAGCAGAATTGCTCCATTATTATGATAAGGTATTTTTTGCTGTTTTTGTTTGTTTGCTTGTTTGTTTTAATTGTGATTAAGAAAGAGAAAATATCCAGAGTCAACTGGAGGAGTCCAGAGTAGAGAGAAAGTGAATAGATGGGGCAAAGCCAGTTATATAGAAGGGAAAGAGTGGGAGAGAATGATGGAGATTGCGAGGTAGCAAGGTAGCAAGGAATAGACAATAGAACAGAGAGGGGGTGGTGGAAAGAGAGAAGGAAAGAGGGAGGGAAGGAGAGAGAGAGATATCATGTGAGAGAGAGATCATGAGAGAGAATAAGAAGATAACAAGAGGACAGAGACAGCAAGAGTGAGTGGGTGAACAAGAGCATGAATGGTTAAAGAGAATAGCAAAGAGGGAATGGCTATAGAGTAGGTGGAAACATCTTGTGGACCATACAGAGAATGAGTATCTGGAGGAGGGAAGGGCAGGGTGCTAGCATGGACATAGGGATGTACAATAGGTACTGAGAGAGTCTGGAGATCAGCATGGAGTTTGATATGTTCATTAACGCCACAGGTGCCATATATTCCTTCTGCCAGGGGTATGGGAATGACTTCTTTTGGCAGCTAGGAATCAGTTTTACAAATACCTAAGGAATTCTGGCTTTTATCTAACTACCAGAAATCTTTCTACAGTTTAGCTTGCACTCATCTCTAGACGTTGACAGCCAGAGCCTAACAGCAGGCTTGCAGAGTGCTTGTGTGGCCCATGGCCAGTTATGTGGAAATAGCCAGCTGCCTATTACTGTATGGAGTTTTATTTTTACCTTTGCAGTGAACAATAAGCTGCCTGGGAATTTTCTATTGCTTATTAAAAGACCAGGGCTTGAGAACCTGCCTCCTTCTTTTTCCATTCACTAAGTGGCTGCCTATCTCCAGCAGAATCTTCCCCTGGACAGCTGTGGTAAGCTGGAGCCCATGTCCCTGGATTTCAGGGGCTGTTTCATGGATCTCTAGCCTCCTCTGTTCAAGCCCAGGCGTGTGAAGTGAGTCCCCACTGTAAACCCACATTTGGCAAATTCCCTCACTGATTTGGCTTCAACCCACTGACTGATGAGTTGTATGAGGGCTACCAGGTTTCCTGTCTGCAGAGACTTCCTTCTCTCTGGAAGCACCTTCATTCTATACATTTGTGGAGCCTTCTGCATCCAGGGACCACTTATGGAAATTCACCAAGGACCAAAGAGCTGGCAGAGACAGCTGCTGTTTCAAAGGACTGTTAGTACAGATGCAGTTGGGAGTCAGAAACTTCTTGATGAGGAGGTGCCTCAGCTGCAGGAATAGAACAGTGGTTCTCAACCTTCCTAATGCTGTGACCCTTTAATACAATTCCTCATGTTGTAGTGACCCCCAACCACAGAATTATTTCCTTGCTACCCTGTAACTGTAAATTTGCTACCGTTATGAATCACAATGCAAATATATGATATTTCTGACCATCTTAGGTGACCCCTGTGAAAGGCTCATTCAACCTGCAAAGGTCACAGCCCACAGGTTGAGAACTGATGCCTTAGCACAATGGCTGAGTAATTCTGTTATCCTGAGAACGAATGAGAGGAAAGAGACAAATGTAGCCTGTCTCTTCTTTGTGTCAGGTGTCAGAATTGTACTGACATTCATTATGTGGACTGTGTACAAAGAACAGCTCATGTGTGTCAGTGGTAGAACTCCCCTTTCCATGGTCAGGAAAAAATGAGTTATCATTGGGAGGGAGGAGATTCAGAGAATTAGCCCATAACTGGTAGGATGTCCCACCATGGGAATTTTATTTATGCCCAGAGGAGAAAGAGTCAGTCAGTAGATGAGTTTAGTTTTCCATGTAGTCTGGATAAGGCTTCAGGAATATTGTAATCAGAACAATGTAGATTATGGACAACATTGACATTCCAGGGTTTGGTGATGGACTAAGTTTGCTATTAGCTATTTTTTAAATTTTGAGACTAGGCTTCATTATGTTGCCCTGGGCCTGGAATTCACTATGTAGATCAGGCTAACCTTGAACTCTTGAGGCGTCCTCTTGAATGATAGATTTTACCACCATGCCTGACTAGATTTACTATTTTATTTTTCAAACTGAAGTAAAATGTTTCTAACTCTCATCACTTTTGAGTATTTCTAAGTCACTATTGTTACAGATAAGAGCCGTGGCTAGATCAATGGGCTAGCTGTCATAGGCCCTTGCCATCATTGTTTATTATTATCTGTGAAATATTAAACAATATTTAGCACTACTAATTTTAATGCAATGAGAACAGCCATAGGGTATTTGAAGTAGACAGTGTGAGTCTGCTGATCCTCACTACATGACAGTATTAGTTCTTTGCTTGTTTGAGATGAAGGGTAAACTGAACAGGCTTGGCCAATGGAAGATATGGGAATCTTGGTGCTGAGATATTTCAATATTTGGACACATTTTTCCATGCCTGGAATCCCCTTCACACTCATCTGCTTTTATTTCTTTCCCACTCTTTCTGTTTGCAGTTGACAAGAGCTTGTGAGAATCTGAGTACAGCCCTATAGCAGAGAATTCCTAGGCCTCTGCTACAGTCCCCTCAAGTGAACCTAAAATACATAGCTAAAGACTGAGAATTCTGTGTCAGTTTTTCTTTGTTGAAGCCCCTCCCCCTTTTTTTCTTATTCCTTCATTTGAATGGGAAAGATTTTGTGGCAACTTTCAGATTTAAAATGTTATAATTTTTATCCTGGCCAGAATTCAAATTATGCACATTTGTGCACATAATTCTATAGTTTTTAAAAATTGATTTTTGGATACACATAGTTGTGTATATTGCCATTTATGCCATGTGTGAATTGATTTTTTGAATGCTATCTTGTTCTTCAGCATCTTCTCATCCCAGGTTTGTTTCCAGGCCCACAATTCTGGCAAGTATGGTTGTCAGCTGTCATAGCTGGGATAGGGAAAACCATGCAGTGGTGATAAAGGTCAAAGTTTCTTCACACAAGCTCTTACATTTTGTTGATTTTACTTGATGCCATTTTTGGTTTTAGCTTTTTTCATTTCTAAAATGTTCAGAAACAAAATAATATAGAGAGCTGAGCCAGGTCAAGTGGGCTGCAGTTAGGCTGAATAACATAGCAGTTATAGGCATTCATTGCTGTGTTTCTGCAGAGGGAGGATCTGGATTGGATCCCAATATGCCATTTATGAGAGCCAAATAAGGCTATCCTTAGAGGAATAGGAATGTGAGCATCAAAGATACCTTGTCTCCTCCATGAACTTGGCAATGTGGGTTGCAGGCCTTCCCCAACAGGTAGGTGATAAGTGAGTCCTCTGGCCAGGGAGGGTGGTCCTGGAAGAAAATTGCAGGGTCTTTCTCTCTCTCTCTCTCTCTCTCTCTCTCTCTCTCTCTCTCTCTCTCTCTGTGTGTGTGTGTGTGTGTGTGTGTGTGTGTGTGTGTGTGTGTGTGTGGTCAGAGATCAACTTGCAGGAGTCAGCTCTCTTTTAACACGTGGGTTCTGGGAATCAAACTCAGGTCATTGGTTTGGCATCAAGGCCCCTTTCCCTCTGAGCCATATCACCAGCCTCCACCTGTCAACTGAAGTGATAGTAGACACATTTGATGAGTGATTTAGTGTGGACTGAGATGATACCTCATGAACAGCATGCCACTGGCAAGGTTTCATAGACACTGGTTCTGAGGCACCACATGAGACTCCACATGATGTCATCCATTGTGACTCACAGCAGCAGCCTGGGCAGCTTTAAACAAGGAAACCTAGCTGTTCATCTGGCTAGCAGCAGACACAGACGGGCAAAAACAAATTTTGCTTTGGTTTCCTTCCATGCATCTTGTGCTTGTTTAAAAAAAAATTTTTTTTAACACTTTGGCCATTAAAAAAATATCTCTGAGGGCCAGTGAGACAGCTTAATGGGTAAAGGCACTTGTTATACAAGATTGCAAGCCTGACAACCTGAATTTTATGCCCAGAAGGAAAGAGTTGACTCCAATCTACAAGGTTGGCCTTACACACACACACACACAAACACACACACACACACACACACACACACACACACACACACACACACACACACTCAAAATAATAATAATGTTGATAATATAATAACAGTAATAATATAAAACTCTAAAAATTTTTCTTTCAATTTTATTTTATGTGAAAGGCATTTTGCCTACATTTATGTCTATATTTTACCCTCAGAGGCCAGACCCTTAAGAGGCTGATTGCTCCACATGGGTACTGGGAATTGAACCTAGTCATTTGCAAGCATAGCCAGTGCATTTAACTGCTTAGCTATCTCTTCTAAAACAAGGTCCTTTAGGTTCTGTAAGTCACAGTGTGTAGCTCTCATAATTTTCTGTGACATGTGTCCACAATATTTCTTTCTTCCACACATTCCTGTACTCCTGAACCCGAGCCAAGACCCTGAAATCAGTTTGCCTGTACTGCCTTTCATGTATACCCTGGTCCTCGGTGCCTGCCTGGGAGGTAAGGGTTGCCAACTGCATTTTGGGAGACCATACTAATCCTATTGTCTAGACAAAACAAAATTTAGTAGTTAACAGATCAAAGTAAAATGAGGAGAATCCTTGTGACTTTCTGATTTCAAATTTTAAACAACCAGAGTTGTTTAAATTCCTCAGTTCCTCTGTGAAGCCTCTCATTTTGTTCATGTCCTTTCATGGCTTGAGTCCCAGAACCCTAATCACGGCCACCAAGGGAAATGAAGAAATGGCAAAACCATGGACATACAGGAAAACTGATCAGGTGGTCTGGGGTCTCTGGGTACCTAGGAAGCTCAGAATTTATTATAAGTAGTTGAGCAAGGAGGCCAAGAAGACAGGCTTAGCTAATGTCAGTAGGAGAGGTCTCTATATGGGAGCAGTCTTCAGGCTGTAAACACAGAGAGAGAGAGAAAGCTGTAGTGGGCATAAACACTGTCTTCATTCATGATCACATCAGAGGAAAACTTTGCCACATCAACAATGTAGTTACTCATTCACTCATGATTTCACTTCCTCCCTATAACTTTTCACCCTATAGAGGTCATGATCTGATAACAGTCACTGTTGATAGTTCAAAGCTAATGTATTCCCACCCTGTCCAAGTATGAATTTGCAAGGGGCATTCCCTCTCATTCTTCTGTCTTCCTTTTTAGGCGCCCCTGTTCAGAAGGAATGTGCAGGCATTAAGTAGAGCAGGAACTCTACCTCAAAGGAAGAAGGATGGTAAAAGGTCAAGCACACGTTCTGGGGCTGAAGTCTAAAAAAACCTGTCATGTGAATTAGAGATTGCCAGATGAAATTGACCCTTGGTTAATACAAGAGAGTTTTGAATGTAGCTGTCTAGAGGGGAGTCAAGCTAGAGTCCTTTTTATATTTAGACAGCTTAAGCACCTGTGGGAACACAGGTGGATTATGGAGAATCTTAGATAAACACATCAGATATATTTAACATTCTTATTGCCTCCAGATAATCTAGCTTTCTGCGTTCTTTGACTTCTCTGACTACTGAATCGATAACTTTCTGGTTCATTTATCTGCTCATTTGTGAAGGGGGATTAACATCAGCCAGTGATGCATCTGTGACTTCAGGAGACAACTCATTTATCTAGGGCTGTGACTGAAGCTGAAATTTTTTAAAAGTAAAGAATGCTTACGACTGCCGGAAACCTCAGCTTGGGCCACAGGGCTCCACAGCTAATCAGTGCCAGGACAAAGATCCCACTCAGATCGTAAGAGCCAGGAGTGGGCCAAAGACGCGCCCCACAGCTCACCAGGTACTGCCCTGAACCCGCAAGACACAGGGACGAGGTAGGCGGGCCTAGAAACCCCCCCGGATCCCAAAAGCGGGCGGCTGTGGCAGGA
>CM052703.1:131328606-131371511 GCA_028551405.1 Uromys caudimaculatus | reverse complement strand
GCTCTTGCGATCCCGGCGCTGATTAGCTGTGGAGCCCTGTGGCCCAAGCTGAGGTTTCCGGCCGTCACCGGAAGCTGCTGACCGACAGTCTCTGTGGCCCGCGGAAAGCGGGAGGAGTCAGTGAGCTCTGGGGACGCCTTGCCCCTGCTAGGGGCTTTTCTGCGTGCCTGGGAGAGAGGATTTTCTCCCGGAGCTGCTTGTCTATGGAATCCTAGTGTCCCGGGCAGAAGGTTCCTGCCTCAGCCGCCCGCTTTTGGGATCGGGGGGGTTTCTAGGCCCGCCTACCTCGTCCCTGTGTCTTGCGGGTTTAGGGCAGTACCTGGTGAGCTGTGGGGCACGTCTTTGGCCCACTCCTGGCTCTTACAATCTGAGTGGGATCTTTGTCCTGGCGCTGATTAGCTGTGGAGCCCTGTGGCCCAAGCTGAGGTTTCCGGCAGTCGCCGGAAGCTGCTGATCGACAGTCTCTGTGGCCCGGGGAAAGCGGGCGGAGTCAGTGAGCTCTGCGGACGCGTTGCCCCTGCTAGGGGCTTTTCTGTGTGCCTGGTGAGCTGTGGGGGGTGTCTTTGGCCCACTCCTGGCTCTTGCGATCCCAGCGCTGATTAGCTGTGGAGCCCTGTGGCCCAAGCTGAGGTTTCCGGCCGTCCTTCTTTTCTCTTTTAATTAAGTCCTTTTTTGATTTTTTTGTTAGTTTTTTTTTTTTTCCTCTGATAGTTATTTGCACAGGCTTGGGGCAGATGCATGAGAGGAGAGATGGTTCTGATGAGAACTGATGATTTTTCATCGTCTTTTCTGTCTTTAGTGTGAGATCAGTTTAGTAAGTCTTTCATGTCAGTGCATGAGTTTATCGTGGCTGCTTTCATGGTGCCTTCCAGAGCTCCTCCTTCTTTTGAAGACCCGAATATCATAAATCCTGTTTTACACCTCTGTTCTTCTGCCATGCCCACACACCTCCCCTCCGCTATCACTACCAAAAGCATCTTTGCTTTACTTCCTGGAAAGGATACACACTTTTTTCTATTGAGGAGAATTATTTTATGACTAGAGATTATTCTGATGCTGTACTCTTTTATTGGGTAGAAATGTAGTCTCCTGTACATTCATCCACAGGGAAAGACTACCAGCTTTCACTCCTACTCACAGCATACACACAACTATAAAAGGCTGTTTTATCAATTTATGATGTACACTTGTTGCTATCTTTTTAAATGTGGAGGCATATTAAATTAATTTTTCATGGAACCAAGTTTCTGTAAAGACTATATTTTGGTTTCTTTTGAAATTTATTGGAGAATAACTTACTTTTATGAGGCTTTAAAAAATGAACAAGCTGATAAAACAAAGCAAAAAGTGAAAATATACCCAGAGAATAGAGTGTTTAGAAAACACTATTCTTGAAGCTTGTTTAAAGACGACCTGACTTTATTTATTGTGACCATCAACAACACTGTCAGAGTAGAATTCTTTGTAGATTTATAAAGCCTGCCTATCCACTGTTTCAGGGACCTCTGGCTAGACATGTATATATTCTCAAAGGTCACAGCAGATCCTAATGTATTACAGGGCCCTTTTCTAAAGGTTAAGCTTTGGACTGCCATGTACTGCCTTATAGCAGTCCTTCCTTCCTCCTGAGGGATACATGAGCTATACATGAAGGATTCATGTTTTTTGAATGTTTAATTTTAAAACTTTAAACTTTCATCTATATATTTTGCTATTCAAAAAAAAAAAAAAAAAAAAAGGAGAAAAGAAAGGGAGGGAAAGGAAGGCCATTTTCCATGTAGTTCTTTCCCCACCGGAAAAGTAGACATCTGTTTTCTTGAAGCAACTGATAGTTTTTGTCTTTAAATTTCATTTAACATCATCATCGTTGTCAGCATCATCACATCATCATCATCGTCATTGTTATCATTGTTTCATTGTCACATTGTCACCATTACCACCACCACCACCACTGCCATCATCATCATCATCATCATCATCATCATCATCATCATCAGTATTGTGTGTGTATGTGTGTGTGTATGTGTGTCATTGAGCTTGTGGAAGACTCAGTTCATCAGGTTTGTAGGATGAGTACTTCTAACTGCGGTGTCACTTAGCTGGCTCAGAGCATCAGGTCTTCTTATACAAAGTCACCCACCACTCACATCCCTGTTCTTAACAGGAACATGAGAAACCTCCCCAGCTGGTTTGCGCTAAGATTTCAGTTAAGGGATGATCCAACTTGGGTAAATTGATATATTGAACATCAAGTGCTACTGATCAGCCATCCTAATAATGATTATAGTTAATGGGGCAGATGTTGGGCAGCTGGAGAGCACTGGAGGGCCACTTGGGAAATAGGCAAAAGCAGCCTAGACAGATAGTTGAAACTTCAAAATCCTGAATAGCCATGGGAGAATGCAGGAGAGGTGGCCCAGAAGAGTGTTAATAATTGTTTATATATTCTGTTCCATATTTTAAAGGAGTAAAACAACCTATAATTGATTTGTGAGAACTATGCTTCAATTATTTCTGTGTGTCCAGGAAGTTACACTCCACCACCTCAGGGCTGGGGAAGAACAAATGAGATCTCCTAGGGCTGATGCAGGGATAACAAAGCTCACACTGAAAGAGCAGCACCAGCAAGCTGCTGTCAAAGTACCGGAGACTGAAATATCTTATGCTAACTGGGCAGTTATTAAGACATAGAGTGGTAGCTAAAAAAGATGGCCCAACCATTAAGAGCACTTACAGATGTCCCAGGTTTGGGTCCCGGCAACCACATGGTCATTCTGGCTTCCAGGGGGACTATTGCATCCATTCTCTCCTCTCTCTCTCTCTCTCTCTCTCTCTCTCTCTTTCTCTCAATCCATATATATATGATATATCATCTATATCATCTATATCTACCTATTATCTATCTATCTATCTATCTATCTATCTATCTATCTATCTATCTATCTATCATCTATCTATCTATCTACATGCATGCAGAAAAATGATCAGGCACATAAAATAACAGTAAATTTTGAAATAAGAAGCAAACTAGAATAGGCTCTGAGTCCCAAGGTGTCAGAGCTGAGAGATGGGTCTTGGTTGCATCATCTATGGTTCAGTTATTGTGGTTGTATGCAAACCTGTTCCAGAATATAGTAGTTAAAAGACAATTGTATCACATTTAATGTCTTATTGTTATCCAATGTGAAAGAACCTGTGTACTTCTGTTCTCAGAACTATTAAGCCAGGGGCTTGAATCAGTTATTACTTGTTTATTCCTGTGTTATTCTTTATCTATTGCTGAAGAGACCCAAACAACTGGGCACCTCTTTCTGTAACTATATCATGGGGTTTCCCAGATGCAAAAGTAGAAATATTTTTATTTTATTATTAGTTTTTGAAGTAGTATTTTAAACATTTTCATCTCTTTCTTTGCCCCAATTCCAGTCCCTCCATCATTCCCCACATCTCTCTCTCAAATTCATGACCCTTTTAAATTCATATGCTCCTCTTCTTATTGAACACATACACACACACACATACACACACACACACACACACACAAGTTTATTGAGTTCATTTCATGTTACTTATAGGTGTGTCTGTTTAGGGCTGATCACTTAACCCTCTCAGGGGGCGTGTTCCTGGACAAATATGTTCCCCCTTTCCCAGTAATCACTGATTGCCTATAGCTCTTCATCTAGAGGTGAGGATTTAGCAACTGTCCCCCCCCCATTAGCGTGTTCATTGTTGTCATTACAAAGGTCTTGTTTAGGCAACCACATTGTTGAGATTTCATGGTTACAGCTTACTGATCATGTCTAGATGACACTACCTAGCACAAGGATCATGGAGGTCCTCCAGCTTTTACAGTATTTCTGTCCCCTCTTCCAAGATTTTCCCTGAGCATTAAGATGTAGAGATTTATTTTCAGATGTATCATTGGGGATAGGCATCGTATTCTCTACATTTTCACCAGATGTGGTTCTTTAAAACAGCTTCAATTTGCAGCAAAAGGAAGCTTCTTTGATGAGGGGTAATATATATATATATAACATACATACATACATACATACATACATACATACATGCAAATTCTTATATATATTTATTTTCTGGGGCAATGTCCTATAGACTACATAGGAGGAAGCCTGTAATCTGATCTATTGCCAAATCTATTGTTTCTGAGTTTCTATGTTTCTTCTGCCTTTGCTGTACTAATAGAAAAAATGCTTTATCATTAAATTCAAATACGTTTTCACCATAAAATGTTCATCTTGTACCATTACTAATTGTATTAACTCCTCACATGATGAGAAAACTTTTCTTATTGTCTATACCCTTCCTATGTTTTGTTACCTGTGAATCAGAACCAGGCTTAGTCTGATAACCCAGGAACTTGTGCTTTAGATATGAACACACTTACCAGTCCTAAAAGATTTGTTGCTGCTTTCATATTCAAAATTACTGCTTTAATTGCAACCTTAGAATCTGTCATAACCTCTGTACTGCCTTGGCTCAGCAAATATATTCTGCATAACACGTTAACCAGTTTTCTAAGAAAACTTAGCACTTAGTACACAGAAAAATATAAACAATAATTTAGAGGATAAGATAAATGCATTAGAAGAAACAATCTTATTTACAGGTTAGCAAATTCAAAACATTAAGGTTAGGTTGACATTTCCCTGTCACTCACCATTCAAATGGATATGTGTCACTTACTTTAGTATAATTCTTCTGAGGTATCATGTTAAATCCCATCTCCAGTGGCTTGTGGAGTAGTCCTTATCTGGCAATAAATATGCAGCTTTTATAGTGACAGATTTCAGCTTTGAGCTCAACACAATTAAAATCTACTTGAGTCTCAAATGTTGCAAATAAATTTTTGCAGTCTCTGAAAACCTTTGTCTCAGGACAAAGCTTTCTGTCTCCCATTATTAATTTAGGATAATTGTGGGAGTTGCTCTAATTGTAATACTTGTCCTCTCAGTCATCTTCCAAGGATTAAGAAATTCCCTGCTTGCCACAAGCCTTAAAGTTAACAAATAAGAAAAGGGGAGATGGTACAGCCATGACTAGTGAAAAACTGGTGAGAGCCATGAAGCCAGCACAGCTGTCTGACAGTCCAGCGAAGCTGAGCCAGATGCTGTTTTCACTATCATGCTGTCTTTTACTTTGGGTGTCTGATTTCTATGTGTTTCATTTGTGGAGTACTTTTTACATTGTGATTCATTTATGCCTTTTCCAAAGAAAATTATTTTCTCTTCTCAAAGAAGTAATCTTATCTGGCCCGCCTCAGGAGTCTTCCTTACCATGGAGATTGTAAAAAGCACACAAAAAAGTTAGATAGCCCCAGAGTTCTCTTACCACACCTGCCCCTAAGCAAACTCACAGAAAATTAGATTGTCAACAGTCAGATTGCAGGCTTCCTCCTACGTGTGGTCTACAGGACATTGCCCCCAGAAAATAAAAATGTGATAACAAAGTTAGCTTGCTTAAAACAACCTTTGATAATAATATAGGTTTTATAAAATTAACATAAAATAAAAATAAGAATTTACCAATCATAAAGAAACTGGCTCACATTAAATTACTGTGGGGTCTTTTAATTAAAAAAACAAAGAGAAGACAAATCAATAGAACAGGTCATCCTGCAACCTGGGAGAGCTTTCAAGCATTTAAGTTAGGCTAACTCACAAGTTATACTTTAACCACTACTCATTCTTCAAGGCTTGGGAACTCCTCTAGACTGAATCTATGACCTGTAATTGTCCCAGTTTATAGTACCAGGCATGGAGTCCTTTTATTTATTTATTTTTTTTATTGGATATTTTATTTATTTACATTTCAAATGATATTCCCTTTCCCAGTTTCTCCTCTGGAAACCCCCTATCCCATCCTCCCTCCCCCTGCTTCTATGAGGGTGCTTCCCCACCCACCAACTCACTCCTGCCACCCCACCCTGGCATTCCCCTAGAGTGGGTCATTGAGCCTTCGCAGGACCAAGGGCCTCTCCTCCCATTGATGTCTTACAAGGCCATCCTCTGTTACATATGTGGCTGGAGCCATGGATCCCTCCATGTGTACTATTTGGTTGGTGGTTTAATCTCTGGGAGCTCTGGACGTTCTGGTTGGTTGATATTGTTCTTCTTATGGGTTGCAAACCCCTTCAGCTCCTTCCGTCCTTTCTCTAACTCCTCCTTTGGGGACCCTGTGCTTAGTCCAATGGTTGGCTAAGAGCATCCATTTCTGAATTTGTCAGGCTCTGGTAGAGCCTCTCAGGAGACAGCCATACTAGACTTCTGAAAGCAAGCACTTCTTGGCATCAGCGATAGTCTCTGGGTTTGTTGTCTGTATATGGGATGGATCCCCAGGTGGGGCAGTCTCTGAATGGCCTTTCCTTCAGTTTCAGTTCCACACTTTGTCTCCATATTTTCTCCCTTGAGTATTTTGTTCACGCTTCTAAGAAGGACTGAAGCATCCATACTTTGGTCTTCCTTCTTGAGCTTCATGTGGTCTGAATTGTATTTTGCGTATTCCGAGCTTTTGGGCTAATATCCACTTACCAGTGAGTGCATACTATGTGTGTTCTTTTGTGACTGGGTTACCTCATTCAGAATAATATTTTTTAATTCTATCCATTTGCCTGTGAATTTCATGAATTCATTGTTTTTAATAGCTGACTAGTACTCCATTGTGTAAATGTACCATATTTTCTCTGTTGAAGGACATCTGGGTTCTTTCAAGCTTCTGGCTATTATAAATAAGGCTGCTATGAACATAGTGGAGCATGTGTCCTTATCATATGGTGGAGCATCTTTTGGGTATGTGCACAGGAGTGGTATAGATGGGTCCTCAGGTAGTACTATGTCCAGTTTTGGGAAGAACCACCAGACTGACTTCCAGAGTGTTTGTACCAGCTTGCAATACCACCAGCAATGGAGAAGTGTTCCTCTTTCTCCATATCTTTGCCACCATCTGCTGTTACCTGAGTTTTTGAACTTAGTCATTCTAACTAATATGAGATGGAATTTCAGGGTTGTTTTGATTTGCATTTCCCTGGTGACTAAGGATGCTGAACATTTCTTCAGGTGCTTCTCAGCCATTCGGTATTCCTCAGTTGAGAATTCTATGTTTAGCTCTCTACCCCATTTTTAATAGGGTTATTTAGTTCTCTGGAGTCTAACTTCTTGAGTTCTTTGTGTATATTAGATATTAGGCCTCTATCAGATGTAGGGTTGGTAAAGATCTTTCCCAATCTGTTGTTTGCCATTTTGTTTTATTGGCAGTCTCCTTTGCCTTATAGAAGCTTATGAAGTTCTTTTTATTTTTTTTATTTTTTTTCTTTGTCTTTTTTTTTTGATACTTTATTTACATTTCCAATGTTTCCCCCTTCCTAGGTCTCCTCTTTGGAAACAACCTATCCCCTCCCCCTCCCCCACCTCTATTAGGGAATTCCACCTCCCACCCATCCACCCACTCCCTTATTCCCACCTTGACATTCTCCTTTACTGGGGCCTCTCCTCCCCCCTGATGGCCAACAAGACCCTCCTCAGCTACATATGTGGTCCGAACCATGGTTCCCTCGATGTGTATTCTTTGGTTGGTAGTCTACCCCCAGGAGGACTGGGGGGTCAAGCCAGAAGACTCTGTTGCTCCTTCCCTGGGGCTGCAGACTCCCTCAACTCCTTCAGTCCCTTCTCCAACTCCTCCATCTGGGACCTCACTCTCAGTCCAGCAGTTACTGTAAAGGGAAACTTGGGTATTCCGAAGTTTTGGGCTAATATCCACTAATCAGTGAGTTCATACCATGTTTGTTTTTTTGTTGGTAACTCCAACGATAAATGTGCTATTACACTATTGGAGATATCTTGGGAGGTCAGTCATTGTGGTTTATAGGTATCTTAGTTAGTTTTCTATTGCTGTGATAAATACCATGACCCGAAGCAACGTGGGGAGCAAAGAGTTTATTTTGGCTTACATCTTGTTGTCCCTCATGAACAGAAGAAACTCAAGACAAGGAACTCAAGCCTGGAGACAGGACTAAAGTGGAATGTGTGGGGGACATGATGTTTATTAGCTAGCTTTCCATGATTTTCTCAACCATATGCCCAAGGGTGTCACTGCATCCTGTGAGCTCAGGACTCCCACATCAAACATGAATAAAGAAAATGCTGCATAGAGTTGCCTAGAGGCTAATGTGATGGTGGCATTTTCTTATTTGTGGTTTCTTCTTTCAAGATGACAAAAATTAACCAGCATAGTAACCTCTAGAGTTGGGTAGAACTATTGTTTGATTTTAAAACCCTTAGCAGCTTGTCCCACACCTTCTAATACTATTAGAGCAATTCCACAGATAGGAGACCTCTAATTTGGGTCAGCTCAGTTCCTTCAAGTCCTGATTCCAAAATGTATGGTATCTTCAGCAATAACATATTACCTTCAAGTTCTTGGAGACAACCAAAGATTGACAATAGCTTATATGGTTTGGGAGTCTCTTACAGTATTCTTAAGAACTCTAAGGGAAGTTTCCGATGCCTGGCAGTAGTGTTTCTGTCATATAGTCTATAGCTATTCAGGGAAACATCATCATCTAAACTATCTATCTACCTACCTCTATCTATGAATTTGCTATGTATGTATGTATGCATGTATGTATGTATATATGTGTATGTATGTATGTATGTATCTATCTATTATCAGTCTGTATCTATCATTTATCTATCTACCTATCTTCCATCTTCTCTCTCTCTACCTATTTATTATCTTTCATCTAATATA
This sequence comes from Uromys caudimaculatus, assembly GCA_028551405.1. Classification (NCBI taxonomy): domain Eukaryota; kingdom Metazoa; phylum Chordata; class Mammalia; order Rodentia; family Muridae; genus Uromys; species Uromys caudimaculatus. Next base: position 131,362,748 of record CM052703.1, on the reverse strand, counting down.
TTTTTAAGTAAACATAGAATATGTTTCCCTATGCCCTTTTCAATATATTTAGTGTTATTTATTTTCCTCCCTCTTTTTCTATATTACCCTCCCTCTCCAGTTAAAATAACTACCTGCTCCCCATTTTTTCTGTTTCCCCTTCATCAGAGCTAGGATTCTCAAATAAGAAATAAGCAGATGGTGTATGTTATGCTGGGTTGGGGTGACCTCACTCAGTATAATATTTTTCAGTTTTATTCATTCACCCAGAGATTTTATTTTTCTTTACAGTTGAATAGCATTCCATTGTGCATATATACCACAATTTCATTAACCTTTCATTAGTTGAAGGACATTTAGCTTATTTCTATATCTTAGCTATTGTGAATAAAGCAGCAACGAACACAGCTGATCATATATCTGTGGAGTGGGATATTAAGTCTTTTGGAACTATGCAAAGGAGTGGTATATAGCTGGTCATATGGCAGATCTATGTATCTACCTATGTATGTATATATGTATGTATGTATGTATGTATACCTACATTTCAGCCTTCAGAGAGTTCTCTACACTAGTTTCTATAGTGGTCGTTTCAGTTTGCAATTCTACCAATAGTGACTGAGCATTTCCCTTTCCTCACATCCTTACCAACATTTGCTAATTGTTTTCTTGATCTTGGCTGTTCTGACTAGGAGAAGATGACAATCCAGAGTTGTTTTAATTCCCAGTTCCCTATTACTAAGGATGTTCAATACTTTTTAACATATTTCCTAGAAATTTTTATTTCTTGTGAGAACTATCTTCAGAACTTGAGCTGGTTATGTTTTACCTACTTGACACAAACTAGCGTCATTCGGGGAGAGAGAACTTCATTTTGGGAATGGCCACCACCATATTGGTCTATGGGCATGTCTGTGGGGGTATTTTTTGATTGGTTATTGGTGTAGAAAGATAGGACTGGATGATATAAGAAAACAAACTCATGAAGCCATAGAGAGCATCCTAGTAAATAATAATGCTTTGTGGCCCTTGTTTCAGTTCCTGCCTCCAGATTCTTCCTTGAGTACCTGCCTGGGACTTCCTTCAAGGACAGACTGTGTGATACTGAAGTGTAAGCTAAATAAATTTTTTCTCAGTTGATTTTAGTCAAGATGTTTTATCACAGAAACAGAAACCTAATTTAGATAGAAATTGGCACTAGAGAGTGAGTTATTACTGTGATGGAGTTGACTCTGTTGTGTTTGGTGAGAACTGTGGAAGGGCTTTGGAGCTTTGGGCTGGCAAAAGTTATTTAAAGCTCAGAACTTAATGAGCAGCTTGAGAGGTAAGAATGTTGAGAGAATACAGACTACGGAAGCATATTTTAGGAAAATTCAGAGAGAAGTATTTTATTGAGGTCTTTAAGTCTATTTACATGATTAATTGCATTCATTGCTTATTTATATTAGCCAATTCAATTTGATTGTGATGGTTAATCTTTTTCATATATGCCTCTATTTGGCTTGCAAGTATTTTATGATGGTTTTTGTATCTATGTTCAATAGCGATATTAGCTTTAAGTTTTTTTGTTTCTTTGTTATTTATCTGGTTATAGTTTGAAAGTGTTTTTTCTGTTTCTTTTTTGCATAATTTTAGAAGTATTGGTTGTAGTTGTCTTAAAAAAGATTTATTTAAAAAAAATCACTATTCTATGTGTATGGGTGTTTTGTCGGAATGTATGTATACTTACTGAATGGGTGCTTGGTGCCTACAGAGATCAGCAGAGGGTATCCAGGGTATCTTGCCCTAAAATCTCAGATGCTTTTGAGCCTTCATGTAGTTGGTAGGTACCAAACCCTGGTCCTCTGCAAGAGCAGCAAGTGCTTTTAACTGCTGAATCATCTTTCCATACCTAGTTGAAGTTCTTCATGAAATTCTGGTAGAATTTTGGTGTGCATCCATTTGGATCTGGGTTGTTTTTTTTTTTTTTTTCATTAAAAGCTTTCTATTACTTTTTCAATTCTCTTTTTTTGTTGCAAGTCTGCTTAAGTTGTTAATCTATTCTCAGTTTAACCTTTGGTAATTTGTATCAATCTTAATTTGTTTTTTATTCTTTTATTGGATATTTTCTTTATTTAGATTTCAAATGTTATTCCCTCTCCAGGTCTCCCCTCTGGAAACCCCCTATCCCTATCCCCCCTCCCCTGCCTCTATGAGAGTACTCCTCCACCCACACACCCTGTCCTGCCTTCTACCCTGGCATTTCCCTACAATGTGGCATCAAACCCGCACAGGACCATGGGCTGCTCCTCCCACTGATGCCCAACAAGTTCATCCTCTGCCAAATACACCGCCTGAGCCATGAATCCTTCCATGTGTACTTTTTGGTTGGTGGTCCAGTCCCTTCTACAACCCCTGTATCGGGGACCACACACTCAGTCCAGTGGTGGGCTGTGAGCATCCACCTCTGTATTTGTCAGGCTCTGGCAGAGCTTCTCAAGAGACAGCCCTATCAAGCTCTTGTCAGCAAGCCCTTCCCAGCATCTTCAATAGTGTCCAGGTTTGGTGATTGTATATGGGATAGATTCCCAAGTATGGGAGTAGCTGGATGGTCTTTCCTTCAGTATCTGCTCCATACTTTATCTCCATATTTCCTCCTTGTGAGTATTTTGTTCCCCCTTCTAAGAAGCACTGAAGCATCTGCACTTTGGTCTTCCTTCTTCTTGAGCTTTATATGGTCTGTTAATTGTATCCTGGGTATTCCTAACTCTTAGGCTAATATCTACTTATCATTGAGGGTATACCATGTGAGTTCTTTTGTGACTGGGTAATGTCATTGAGGATGATATTTTCTAGTTCCATCCATTTGTTAAGAATTTCATGAAGTCATTGTTTTTAATAGCTGAGTAGTATTCCATTGTGTAAATGTACCATATTTTCTGTATCTGTTGAAGGATATCTCGGTTCTTTTCAGCTTCTGGCTATTATAAATTTGGCAGCTATGAACATAGTGGAACATGTGTCCTTGTTATATGTTGGAGCATCTTTTGGGTATATGCCCAGGAGTGGTATAACTGGGTCCTCAGGTAGTACTATGTCCAGTTTTCTGAGGAACTGCCAGACTGATTTCCAGAGTGGTTGGACCAGCTTGCAATACCACCAGCAATTGAGGAGTGTTCCTCTTTCTCCACATTGTTGCCAGCATCTGCAGTCACCTGAGTTTTTATCTTAGCCTTTCTGATTGGTAGAAAGTGGAATCTCAGGACTGTTTTAATTTGTATTTCCCTGATGACTAAAGATGTTGAACATTTCTTTAGGTACTTCTCAGCCATTCGAGTTTCCTCAGTTGAGAATTCTCTGTTTAACTCTGTTCCCCATTTTTAAATAGGGTTATTTGGTTCTCTGGAGTCTAACTTGTTGAGTTCTTTGTATATATTGGATATTAGCCCTCGATTGGACGTAGGATTGGTAAAGATCTTTTCCCCAATCTGTTGGTTGCCATTTTGTTGCATTGCCTTAAAGAAGCTTTGCAATTTTATGAGGTCCTATTTGTTGATTCTTGATCTTAAACAATAAGCCATTCATTTTCTGTTCAGGAACTTTTCCCCTGTGCCCATGTGTTGGAGACTTTTCCCCACTTTCTCTTCTATTAGATTCAGTGTATCTGGTTTTATGTGGAGGTTCTTGATCCACTTGGACTTGAGCTTTGTACCGGAGATAGGAATGGATCAATTTGCATTCTTCTACATGTTGACCACCAGTTGAACCAGCACCATTTGTTAAAACTGCTGTCCTTTATTCCACTGGATGGTTTTAGCTTCTTTGTCAAAGATGAAGTGACCATAGGTGACTTCTTAGTCTTCAATTCCATTCCACTGATCTTTCTTGGTTTCTTCTTTAACTCATCTATTGTTTAGTAATGCTTTCTTTAATTTACATGAGTTTGTTTAGTTATTGGGTATGAGTTTGCTGTTGATTTTAAGCTTTACCACATTGTTTTCAGATAGGATACATGGAATTAAAGTTTTCTGACTTTGGTAAAATTTGTGGCCCATTTTGTTGTCTATTTTAGAGATGCTTACATCAGTTGCTGAGTGGGTTATATGTGGTTTGGTGCTGGGTGGAATATTCTGTACATATCTGTAAGGTGCTTCTAATATTTGATGTTATTAATTCCAATGTTTCTCTGGTTTTTACTTGTCTGTTTGTTTTTTGTCTATTGGAGGAAGTGGGGTATTGAAATATCCAACTATTATTGAGTTGGAGTTAGTCAGTGTCTTTAAGTATAATAGTGTGTTTTTTGTGAATTGTTTGCCCCAGATTTTCATGTATACATGTTGAGAATTGTAATTTTTTCTTGGTAATTTTTCCTTTATTTTAATGAAGTCTTCTGATTAATTTAATCTTATCTTCATTATCTCTTCTGATGAATTTCATTTTGAAGTCTATTCTGTCAGATATTAGGTTATCAATATGTGCTTGTGTTTTGTTCTAATTTATTTGAATATTTTTTTACTGAAGCCTTCATTTTAAGATGGTGCCTAACTTTGAGGATAAGATAATTTTCTTGTAGATAATAGAAGAAAATGGATTTTTGCTTTTTTAATCCATTTAATTTATCTGTGCATATTTATTGGGAACTTGAGGCCATTAATATTTAAAGTTATTGTTGAAAATATATGACTTCTTTCATTTATTTTTCTCTTTGTGATCTTTGTCCTATTTTGTGCTTGAGTAATTATAGTTTCATTTTTTTTTCTTTCTATAGTCTCTTGGCTATGATTATTCTTCTATTCAGTTAAAAGTATTACTTCTAGTAGTCTATGTAGATTTGGTGGTTTGGTGGTCATGGTTTCTGTTACTGTGTTTGTACTATTGAAAGTTCTTTCTTCTTCAACTTATGTCAGGTAGGATTTTTTTTTCTGAGTACAGTAGTATTGGTTGGCATCCATGATCTTTTAGAACCTGTTCTACAGTCTTCTGACTTTTAAATTTTCCGTTAAGAAATCAGTGGTTCTTCCGATGTCTTTCCTTTGTGTATGACTTATGTTTTTCTCTTTTAGTTCTCAATATCCTCTTTGTTCTATACACTGTGTGTTTTAACTATGTTATAGTTTTCTGATTCTGTGTATTTGGTATCCGGTGAGCTTCATTTTATCTGTATGAATACGTTTTTCCCTCGTTTTAGGAAACATTTCTTCTACAAACTTGTTGAAGATATTCTCTATGCCATTGTCCTGGAAGTTTTCATCTATAGGTATAATTAAAATAGTTCAGTTTTATCACCTACATTTCTTGTGCTTTTCAAAGCTTTCATATTCTTGCCTATATGACCTAAAACCACTACTCTATATTTAGGTTTTGATAGTCTATCTTCTACTTGATCCATTCTATTGTAATGCTTTACCTTGCATTTTCTAATTGAGTTACTTTGTTTTTCAATCCCATCCACATTTAATCTTGACTTATCTTCAATATTCATGTCTCTTTACTGAATTTTGTTTTCAAATCCTCGATTGTCTTTGTCATCCTCACATTTATTTATCAGTGGTCTTCACCCAAGTTTATTAGGGTGCTTGTGTCTTTAAACTCTGTGAATTCTTTGATCATGTTTATGATTATGTTTAATTCCATATACTGGTTTCTTCTAGGTAATTCTCATTGGAGAATATTTCTATAAACCTGCAGACTTTTTGCTTATTATTTTTTTATTTTTATTTTTGAGGGGCATATCTTGGTTTAATATTACTTGTATTTTGGGGATGTGAGTGACCTAGGCATGTGAACTTTTTTCTTTGGTTATATGTCTGATACAAGATTTTATCCTACATTTGTTGAGCAGAAGTTTGGTTGTGTCTTTGTTGTTGTCTAAACTTAGTTAATTTCAGATCACATACAAATCATTGGTAGATTTACTTTAGATACTTCATGTTTATTTTTTGATTTGATAGCCAATTTAGTAATAAGCAAGAAAGCATGACAATATTTCTCCTGATTGGGCCTTCCTGGGTCAGGGTGCAGGCTCTGTTACTACAGGTTGAATTGAAGGAATGTGATGCTGACATGGCTGGGAAGGCTGGAATCTGGGGCACACAACCTTGCTGGGCTCTCAGAGTGTGAGCATAATGTGGGCATGCAGGGACCTGAAGTACTCACCTGACTGAGCTGCTGCATGAGTTGCCTGACTCCACCTATGCCTGAAAGTATCAGGATGGCATAAGCATATGGTAGCCTGTGAGGATTTGTCAGGCTTAGCTGATGCTCAGGCTGAGTGACTTGAGCTAGGCCTGCAAATATTGGGAAGGTATTGTTGGGTAGAGGTCTGGATCACTCACTGGGCTGGGCTCATGTTCATTATGTTTGACCAGAGCAAGACTATTTGAGAATGTGGGGACAATGTGGGTAGGCAGCAATCTTTAGCACTCACTTTTCTGGGCTAGGATAAAAGCTGCATGACACCAGCTATGCCTGTGTCTTAGTCAGGGTTTCTATTCCTGTACAAGCATCATGCCAAGAAACAAGTTGGGGAGGAAAGGGTTTATTCAGCTTATACTTCCACACTGCTGTTCATCATCAGAGGAAGTCAGGACTGGAACTCAGTCAGGTCAGGAAGCAGGAAGCAGAGGCCATGGAGGGATGTTCCTTACTGGCTTGCTTCTCCTGGCTTGCTCAACTTGTTCTCTTATATAACCCAAGACTACCAGCCCAGGTATGGTACCACCCACAAGGGGCCCTCCTCCCTTGATCACTAATTGAGAAAATACCTTACAGCTGAGTCTCATAGAGGCATTTCCTCACCTGAAGCTCCTTCTCTGTGATAACTCCAGCTTGTGTCAAGTTGACACACAAAACCAGCCAGTACAGTCTTGGAGTATCCATATGGTTTTTGGCAAGTAGGGATCTGGGTCATTCCAAGGACTGTATAGCTCACAAGCTGAAGGACCTCAACTAGGCCTGATACTGTCAAGATGGTATAGGTAGGCTAGGAGCTGGGTAACTTAGTTAGGATGTGGTGCTTGGCCTATGTGATCCAATCTAGACCTTCAAGTGTAGACAGAGTGAAGATGGCTGTTGTCAAGACTATAAGGTGATCATGTAGGGTAGAACACATAAATATAAACAAAATTGGAAAATAAAACCAGTTACATAATTCTATTTATCCCCAGGTATGACATTCCTGTGATCTCATGAATCTTAATGTTTCTTTGGCTGTACTATGCTGGACTTTGTATACCTTGGGACTATAAAATGTCTGCATCATATAATAGTTCAGAAAATGAATCATCCCTTTATGATATTTTTAAAGAACTCACTTTAACGAGTTTTTAAAATTAAGGGCATTTAATTATGCATTTGCTCTTGCTTTCTCTTTTCCTTTGTATTTAGAAGTCTTGGTTAGGAACATTCTAGCTTGTGGCTTGGGCAATAATGTGACTACTTTGGTTTACTGTGTGGCTCGCCAGAGAAGTTTTAATTTTCTTGGGGAGATGTGAACAAAGTCTGTGCATTCAGGTAGGGCTCTATTGACAGACTGGAGGAAAATGATTTCATACAAGTCAAACTCATGAATCAATGAGTTTATTGAGTTTACTTAGAATAACATGAGTGATCAGGACTATGTGTGTATTAGTTATGTTTCTGTTGCTGTGATGAGACACCATGACCAGAAGCAACCAGAAGGAAGATTTTATTTGGTGTAATGGTTCCAGAAGGATGAGTCTATCATGTCATGGGAGAATAACAGCAAGCAGCAACATAGTGTTAGGAATAGGATGCAGAGAGCACTCATCTTCAAGTGCAAGCATGCAGCAAAGAGAGACAACTAGAAGTGGCACAAGGTTTTAATTTCAAACCTTCCCCAAGTGAGGCGTTTCTAGCAAGGCTGGACCTAAACTGTCCATAACAGTGACCCTAACAATAGATCATATGTTCAAATACCTGATACTATAGAAGATATTTCCATTCAAACCACCACAATGAATGGCTCTGAAACAAGCTTCAGAACTCCCAAAGCACAATCTAATGTGGGTAAAACTCTCCCATGGGAAGTTTGTCATAGATACAAGTCTTCATATAATCTTCCATATCTTAGCATCTCTTAAGATCAATATATAACTGGGAGGCAAAAGGGAGTGGTAGGTAGAACCCCAGGTATAGTTTCTCCTTCTCTTGGTAGGAGGTATTAAAGCCTCTCTTATTATTATTATTGACATCTGCAACTTGTGCTACATTATGGTCATGGTCATATGAAGCATAGAGGACAGTTGCTTTACCTGGACAATGCTTAGGACAAGATACTTACAAAAATGCTGTGTGAATATTGTTGAAATGCTTTGATATTCTTATAGCTGTACTCTTAACCTCAGCAGGAGCCAGTGGTTGCTTTGAGAGATAGGTGAAAGAGTGTCCCAATCAACATTCCTGGTGGGATGCCTGTAATTTCCAAAGTATCCAGAAGCAACTTTTCCTAAAGGATTGTTCCTGTTTCCATGATTGTCAGGCCTGTTGCTACTGACACTCACAGGAAAGGGGAATGATTTGTCCTTATATTTTATTAGCCTATGGCTATATAATATTGTTTGGTGTAGATAGTTATTTGTTCATGGTCTCCCGTGCAGCTTAGAATGTCATGCCCAGGAACAATGATAACTCAGATCTCATTCTTCTGACCAGTAACTAGTTTCCCAATGTTCAGAGCTTGTTTGTACAAGTCGCTGAATATGAGAGAGGAAGTCACATACAATGTCCTCTAAGTCTATCAGTGTCTAACTCCCTAACCTGAAGAACTCGAGGCTTTAGTGAAATGTCTACTGCCTCTAATAGTGGGATTTGTATAGGTCATTTACTGAGATGGGTGTGCTAGGTAAGGTAGATGAGAAGAACATTGCTTACTGTCAGTTGTTCTTTATATTCAGGGCCAGTGAGATGGCTTAATGGGTAAAAGGACTTGATGCCAATCCCAATTACCTAAGTTCAGTCCCTGGAACTCACACAGTGAAAGGAGAGAACCAACTCCCATAAGTTATTCTTTAGCACTGATATGTATACCATGGAGTATGTACCTCCCCTACAAATTTAAACAACAAATAAATAAACAAATAAGTAAAATAACAAACTCTATACTCCAAATTATAATTGAATATGTCCCATGAAGCTATGTACTTGCATTTACATTGTATTTACATTACTATGTACCTTGCATTTACATTGTACAATTCCCTACAACTAGACTGGAAATAGATCCCCAAGATCCTTACAGTCTAAATGATTGCTTTTATGCAGCTTCCTTGTATTATTAATTGAATAAGAGAAATTTCAAATATTAAAGTACATAGAATGTTGGACAAATTGAAATGGTTTTAAATGATTTTGAAAGTCTTAAAGAGACATAAGAGACTTAACATTACTCAAAATTAAAATATCCTGGTAAAGTGGAAGGAGAAGGATTTGGAGTCCAATGAGTCCCAGACACTCACTGTACAATCTCTATAAGCAATACATATTTAGTAATGTCCTGAAAACACAAATAGTGGTGTGTAGTTCACCACTAATGGTTAACAGAAATGCTCTTAAGCTGTCCTTTCTTGAGAATCAATCAATTGAAAATGTTCTGAAAATACCCATATATAGGACACACAATTTTAAAAAATGTAATGAATTTAGATATATTCACATGGGTTGATAGCCTTAACTTCAAAAAGTGGTATATTTGTTAATAACCAACATCTATCAGACATTAATCAGGCCATATTTCATAAAGACTCATGTAGAAAATATCTTGTCCATTTACAGTTATCTATCTATTCATATAACACACTTAAACAAAGTGGGCCAGAATATGGGTATCACACAGGGGCAAAACATTCAGATATGGTCTGCAGAGCTGGGAAGCTGCCCATAGGGTGAACAGCAAGCACAGTTGAGAGGACGTGGCCTTTGCTGTCCCTGGAGGAAACTAAAATCATTGTTTCTCTGGAGGAAAATAGTCTGAGGAAGTAAGTTTTGTGAGCTCCTTTCTTCAGTGTGGAATGCCAAGTGCTGGTGAAGAGGCTGCACTCATTGCTACACAGGATACAGCAGAAGGAAGGCAGGTATGATAAGGATATACACTTCAACAAGAGTGAACAAAGAAATCAAGACTTACCTCAGAAAGCATTTTTTCTTGCTTGCAGTAAAATGAGAAGAGTCAAGGTTGGCAGTAGGGAGACAATACTGAAGCTGGAGACATGCAGGGGTCAGGGGCAGATGTCTCAGGGGTGTGGAGAATGGGCAGGGGTTGATGTGGTATCAAGTTAGCTCGATTTCCTGAAAAGGAACATCAGTAAGTCAAGGAGCAAAGAAGTCACAGGTGACTTCTAACTGTGTGTTTCATGTAGCATTGGGAGACAGAATGCCAGATGCCAGGGTGGCTGTGGCATTGGGTACAAAGAAAGAAGCAATCCAAAACTCCTAGAATGAAGACAATGTTATGTGAGGCTTGAGATGGCCTTGAGAGTGGGCCGTAGAGTCATTTCATGTGTTCTAGGAGGAAGAAGTGGAAGAAGAAGAGGAAGAGAAGGAGGAGGAGGAAGAATGTTAGGTATACTGTTAGTTATGACTTATGATTTTGAATAATTCAAACTCTAACCTAATTAGCTTGAGAAAATGGGTAAATGGACCAGATTTGCCAGATCTGAATGGCCTGACTAGCTAGGCCTTGTCAGTAGCTTGAGCTCTGCCTTGACCTTGTCCCTCTCTGGTAACTTTGCTTCTGTCAGGGGCAGGACTTCTTACACGTAGCAGGGAACAGTCCCCATAGCTCCAAGGAAGACCAGAAAGTGTACTCTGGAAGGGCTTTGTCTGGCCCAAGGAAGACAGGTGCTTACTCTTTACTATCCTTAACTGTCTCTGTGTTTAGTATCCATCACTAAATGCTGTTACCATGGCAGTACATTTAAAAACAGAACAGTATATCTCCCTTGAAAAGGTAGGAGGATTGTGGGAGTGAAAATAATGTGTCCAGCACATATATTGGAGGAATACTGGGGCAGGAGCAAAAGAGATCTTTTAGAATTCCTAATCTACTCATCAGTCGAAAAGTTCCTCAGGTACCAGCACCATGTCTAGTTTTTAAGATCTGTCTTCCTTGAAGGTTATGGAAAGTGGCAGGTTCATTCCTTGTTACCCTGCCTTCCTCCAGGGAAAACCTTCCACTTCCCACCACAATAGGAATAAGCTGTTTTTCCCCAGGGACGTAATGTGTAACCTTTTTACATGTTTTGTTTCAGTCTGTTTCATTGACAGTTTTAAGAGCCTATGCTATGTAGCATCTCTCACCTGTATTGATTACTATCTACTATCATCTATCTATCTGCTATCTATCTATCACCTACCTATAATCTATTATCTTCTATTTATTATCCAACACCTATATGCAAACTACTATTATCTACCTATTACTATCTCTATATAGTAATATATAATATTATATATATATATATAAAACATATAGTATTGTTAGTTTATTTATTGTCTTTTATTTACCTATTATGTTTATATTATTTATTTTTCTCTCTCCCTACACATACCTGCCTTTCTTTTTTTCTCTATAACCATCTACCAAACACATGCTCTAATGACATCACTTTTGTTACAGGCCTGTTTTGCTCCTTGTTTACTTTTATATCAATGGGGGCTTCTTGTTCATGGGACCCTGGCCCTTGTTCTTGGGACCTTCTTTCCTAAGGTTTTTTCCCTAGGTTGCTTCATGTATTCTACCATGGCAGCTGTGTGACTCATCTTCAGAATAACTTAGCTAGAGGCCAGGGCAACCATTTTCTGACTGCTCAGTCACAGGAAAACCCCCAACACTCTCAGGGTGCTGGAGAACCCAGGATTTGGCCTTTTATTTATGCCAAAGAGAACTAGCTCTCCTTCTAAGGTGTATAGTCAGGTGCTATCAGCCTCTCCTGTGTACTGTGGGTTCATTCCAACATTTCCCGAGATCAAGAAGAGAAGTCTAGCCTGGAGAAGACATCTTTCAGTCCTTGTATTCACAAGTAAATGGATAGTTTTTATAATACTGTTTTTGTGATGTTACATTCAGTTTGAATGGCAGTGATGTTTACCAGCCTGAGCTTGTCTGGGTCACCTGAGCATCTAAATTTTATCAGCACTTTGAGATCTACCAGAAATAGCTGAGTGTTTGGGAAGTGGTTTTCTATGTGAATTCTTTCTGCTTCTTCCACAAATAGTCTGTAAGGTTCTAAGCATAAAAGTGACAGGATCCTGGAATGTGGGTACTATCCTCAGGTAGCCTCCCTGGTTCAGGCTAGGAATGCTGAGGAGACACTGGTATCTGACCAGCCTTGTCCAGCTAGAGGGGAAAAGGCCAGCACTGAGGACTCACTCCCTGTGAGTATTCTTTAGAGAATCAGGATCACCGATAGAGTGTGTCTGAGAATGAAGGTGGAAAGTGAAACAGGAGTGTCTCAGTGCCACCAGGGCAGTAAGCGATGCACTTGACTTTATTTTACCTAGATTCAGAGTCATGTTCTCTTCTATCACTCACAGAAGCAGCATGAAAAACATGAAAAACAGAAAGTCATAAATCCAGCCCAGCAAAATCTCTGTTGAGTTATAGGATTTACCATAAGAATGCCTTGTGCTATATACACCATTTTATCCAGTTTCCTTACCGAAAATCTGATGGTTTAAAAAAAATCAAAAACATAAATGTAAATTTATTTTAGAAACGCAAATCTGTATTTTTAACAGATGGTTTATTTCCCCATAATTAAAACAAGTATGTGATTGTGTCTGTTTTAAATGTCTCTAAATTTAGCTTTCTAGACTGTTAATATCATGCCAGTTTTTTACTGAGTTTAAAACAAAACACCCTTTCTCTCTTGCACTATAATAGCTCGATTTCTGCTGTCTTGCGAGCTGGACATTACAATGACATCTATAGCATCTTCATAGTTTTCTTTGTATTTTTCCCCATATGTGACTCAATGAAATGATAAAGAATGTAGGATCTGAGAGTCCAATTACTGCATGTAAGATTTCTCTAGCATGATAATTTCTCTCCATTGTTCTCTCAGCTTCTAGAGAACAGCATTATATCCTTGAGGTTTTTTGTTTGTTTTGTTTTCTTCCTATACTAAATTTAGGCTTACTAAACACTGGGATTTTACACCAAAATTCACATAAAGAATTACCTATGAGAATTTAAAGAAAACAAATACTTTTGTTAACCTTTGAGTATTTCATACATTTTTTTTTTTGGATTTTTTAAAATTTAATACTTTATTTACATTTCAAATGTTTTCCCTTTTCCAGGTCTCCCCTTTGGAAACCCCCTATCCCATCCCCGCTCCCCCTGCCTCTATGAGGGTATTCCCCCACCAACCCACTCCCGTCTTCCCTCCCTGGCATTCCCCTATACTGGGGCATCTAACACTCTCAGACCCAAGGACCTCTCCTCCCACTGATGGTCAACAAGAGTCTCTGGGAGCACTGGGGGGTAGGGGAGTCTGACCAGTTGACATTGTGCTCCCTCCCCATGGGGCTGCAAACTCCCTCAGTTCTTTCAATCCCTTCTTCAACTCCTCCATCTGGGACCCCACGCTCAGTCCAACAGTTGCTGTGAAGTGAATCTTGGGTGTTCTGAACTTTTGGGCTAATATCCGCTTATCAGTGAGTACATACCATGTTCGTTCTTTTGTGACTGCGTTACCTCACTCAAGATGATATTTTCTTTTGTGACTGCGTTACCTCACTCAGGATGATATTTTCAAGTTTCATCCATTTGCCTGTGAATTTCATGAGGTCATTGTTTTTAATAGCTGAGTAGTATTCCATTGTGTAAATGTACCACATTTTCTGTATCCATTCCTCTGTTGAGGGACATCTTGGTTGTTTCCAGCTTCTGGCTATTATAAATATGGCTGCTATGAACATAGTGGAGCATGTGTCCTTATTAGATGTTGGAGCATCTTCTGAAGAGGAGACCTAGAAAGGGGGAAACATTGGAAACGTAAATAAAGTATCTAAAAATAAAAATAAATAAATAAATAATCAGTGATTAAAAAAAAAAAGAAATGTTCAACATCCTTAGTCATCAGGAAAATGCAAATCAAAACAACCCTGAGATTCCATCTAGCACTAGTCAGAATGGCTAAGATCAAAAACTCATATGACAGCAGATGCTGGCAAGGATGTGGAGAAAGGGGAACACTCCTCCATTGCTGGTGGGATTGCAAGCTGGTACAACCACTCTGGAAATCAGTTTGGCAGACCCTCAGAAAAATGGACATGATACTTCCTGAGGACCCAGCTATACCACTCCTGGGCATATATCATACAATGTATTTTGATCATATTCATCCATTAACCCATCCCAGATCCACTCCTGAATCCCACCTTCCAACCTCTTCTTTTATATTTTTAAATTTAATAATCCACTGAGTCTGGTTTACTATATGCAAATATGTATGCATGTGGGGCCATCTGCTGGAGTGTGGCAGACCTGCCAGGAGTCACACCCTCAAAAACTAACTCTCCCTCATTTAGAAGTAATCAACTATCAAAAGTTCCTCTGTTATGGGAAGGGGGGATTGAGCCCCTACTTCCTCCAGGCTAGAATGTTGACTGGCTTGATTTTGTATGGTTCTTATGCAGATGACCATGGCAAGCAGTGGCCCAGCCATGTCCCGAAGACACTGTTTTGCTCTGATGGTATGTAGCAAGTGTGTACAGGGTCAGAGAGTCTGGAGACTTCTATTCTGTCCAGGCTTGGTATTCATGAGGTGGGAAAGAGAGGCAAGAGATGAGAGTTTCAAAGCTTCTTACCTGTCTGGACTGGGTGTTCATGGTGTAGTGAAAGTGTGAATGAGAGTAAGCAGACCAGGGAATTCCTTACCTGTGCAAACCAGATGCACAGGAGCCAGGGGCCTTAAATTTTTTGTTTTTAATTTCCATTTCCCCCTATCATTCTTTAAAATAAAACTTCCTCGGAGAAACAGTCAACATTGATTGTTTACAGTGAATATATGCTTGTCTCTCTGAGTATATACTGTTTTAAAATACTGAAAATGGGAACCATTCTGTATGCTGCTCTGTACCTCATTTTATTAAAATGTAGTAATGCAGCTCAAGGACAGTCCCCGTGAGCATACCTGCCATTTGCCCACTCTTTAGAAGTTCACTGTATCCCAATGTGGTAGGTCAGCCTGATATGAATATTTCCTAGTTTCTTAATGGACTTGGGTACATGATGTTGGATACACATCTATCTTTAAAATATAGGTGGAGAAGAAACATTGCTAGCATAAAGGTTTTTAGTCACTTATGCATTTTGTTGCTTCAATATTGCCCAGCAAATGACTGTTTCATACTCCTCACTGTATGAGATAACAGAATACTTTCAGCAAAACTATGAATTTTAAACCTTTATTTTTTTTTAAAAAAAGATTTATTTATTTTATGTATAAACTTTTAAGCTTTTCTAATTTGGTGTAGAAAACTCTTGGGGGGGTGGCTGTTTGTAGCCACCCAGCCACAATGTACAAGTGCTGTCTGTAATGGTCTCCATAAAGACATTCTAGAGAAGCCTTCAGACTGATCCTGTGTCAAATGTTCTATTAAAAATGATTATGTGATAAGCTGCATCTTAGAGTAAATGGGTCTACTTTGTCCTACAGGACTGCTATCTTAGTGCACTTACTATTCATTCCAAGTCCAGATTTTATCCCCCTCCCAGTCCTCCCTATGCCTGTTCCACATCCCATACCTCCCCCCCCCCACCCCTGTCTCCATGAGGATGTCCCCACCCGACAAGACCTCCCCACTCCCTGGGGCCTCCAGTCTGTTGAGGGTTAGGTGCATCTTCTCTGACTGAGTCCATACCTGGCAGTCCTCTGCTGTATATATGTTGGGGACCTCATATCAGCTGGTTTATGTTGCCTGGCTGGTGTCCCAGTGTCTGAGAGATCTTGAGGTTCCAGGTGTGTGTGTGTGTGTGTGTGTGTGTGTGTGTGTGTTTCTCTTTGTGACAGATGCCACAAAGCCCAGGAATATAATTGTCCTACTTTCCTAAAGAAGGATAAGCTTTTCACAACTCTTCCAAGACTTTGAAACATAACTAAGTTAGTTGTCTTCTTTTTGTGATTGTCTTATGCACTGAACAAAGAAATATGGGGCCCTGAGGGTCCTAGGCTTCAGCGGGTAGAGAATTCTTGAATTGGGTTGAAGAGAAGGGTAGAAAAGGTAATGATTCCAAACAAAGTTAAATACCCTAAGATTCAGAATTTCCCAAAAAGCAGATTGTCACAAGAAAGTGAAGAAAACAAATCCAAAAAACAAAAATGTGGGAGGCAGCTTGCCTTGGTAAGAGGGAGTTCATTTGATGGCTTGAGGAGCAGCTAAGAAGAAAGCTGCAAAAATAGGGAGTCCTGGAATGACTGATGTGAGCGGATCAGTGGAGGACCTCAGAGTGCAATAGAGAAAGTGAGGAAGAAAGGAAATGGCAGTGCTTATTCAGTGCGGCAGTAAGGGGGAGCCGCATCTTATTCCCAGCAAGCCTGTGCACAAGCTCCCACTCCACTCCACTTCTCACCGGGCCATTTCTACTTTATGCTCAGAAAGAACTGTCTCCTTGCTTTCTCCTACTTCAGAGAACATACTCCCAGGTCATGGAAGATATTCAGGACAGGAGTGTCGGAGTCATAGAACATCAGTGATGTATTAGGACATGTGAGTCAATCCCCACTCCCCACTCCCAACAACCCTCACAAATCTTCTCATATCACATGTCTTCCAATACTTGGACAGCAAACCTATCCTATCCAGTTACTTTGGTGGTTGGATGGCTTCTTTTAACAGAGAAGAAAACCCTGCCTCCCAATGGTCCTTGCTTAAATGTTGCCTTTATCCATGGGTCCTGGCTCAAAGTTTCAGCTCAGGAATATTACCACTCATCGCTGGTCTTTTCTATCTTACCTAAAACTTTGCATTAGTTCTTGCCACCCACACCCTTTCCCATCTGACCTGAGCAGGTTGAGTGCTTCAATTTCCTCTATCACATGTGGCCTTACAGAACAGAAAAGAACACACCTATCCTTCTTTTATACTTCATAGCTGTGTTCATGAAGCCTCACTTGGCATTTTGCACATGGGAAATGGAGAAAATGAATTCCTACTGGGGCTAAGTGCTGGGGACTTGGTTGTTGTCTTAGTTAGGGCTACTATTGATAAAACATCATAACCAAAAGCAACTTGGGGATGAAAGTTTTTATGTTGCTTACACTTCCACATCAATTTGTCATCAAATGCATCAGAGCAGGAACTCAAACAGGGCAGAAACCTGGAAGCAGGAGCTGATGCAGAAGCCATGGAGGGTTATTGCTTTCTGGCTTGCTCTTCATAACTTGTTCAGCCTGATTTCTTACAGAACCCAGAATCACCAGGTCAGAGATTGTACCACCCACAATGGGCTGGGCCTTCCTACATTAATATAGAATTGACTCTCAGATGACTTTAGCTTGTGTCGAGTTGACATAAAACCAACCAGTACAACTCCTGTTTCCTTTGCTCAGTGTCTTCTGTGTCTCCTTCTGAGGCATAGCAAAGCTAGGCATGAAATAATTACCCATGATTTAATACAGACATATAATGTAATGGCCTGTGCTGCCTTAGCCTCTGTGTGTCATGGAGGATTTCCATCCATCTCCAGATAGTTGGTGTTTCCTTTTCCTTGCAGTCAGGGTCACATATGAAGAGTCATCTTAAGATAGCTGGGTAAGGCTAGGGATTTATTGCTTGTTCTTTTCAATCATTGTGGGAAGGGAAAATTTAAAAATAATTCTGTCCATCATAAAGAAGAAGAAATTTTCTGGAAGAAAACCGTGTGTGCCATCCAACTTATTGAAGGGCACTCTAGAGCAAAGGGTTTCAAAGTTTGTTTTGTTTTTTTTGTTTTTTTTGTTTTTTTTTAATTTGGCCACATATTAAGCAATATTCTTCTTCTCCCTGGAGATGCTTCCTGCCACAGGGAGGCTAGAGGGGCAGAGATGACTGTATCTTCTTATTCCCCACCACTTTGGTGTTAGTACTACTCAATGACTCTCTCCTCTCTCTCTCTCTCTCTCTCTCTCTCTCTCTCTCTCTCTCTCTCTCTCTCTCTGTGTATGTGTGTGTGTGTGTGTGTGTGTGTGTGTGTGTGTGCATTTGTGTTTGTGTATGTGTATATATGTTTAGGTGTTTTGTATTGTTTGTATGTGTGAATATGTGTTAATATGTGCATGTTTTCCAAGGAGTGCTTGGCTAGGCATGTTCCACAGAAAAAAACTCTGTAAGAGAGTTGTTAGTCTGAGCCATGTGTGGGTAAGTCAGCAGGTGTAGAAATAAGGCTAGGTGTGGGAACCCAGGTGAAAGTGCCTCGTGGGGTGAGTGGAAAGCCCAGGCAGGGCCTCAAAGATTAAGTCAGGAATTTGGATGTGTTTTTGATCTTCTGGAAACCAATCAGAAGGACTTTTATTTATTTTTATAGGTCAACATCATCCTAGTACATTGTAGATGGGCACCATGGCAGCTAGTATTCAGACAGGGAGTATTTTAGCTGTCTAATCAGGAGCAGTGACTGGATGGCAGAGGCTGGATGACATGGCATGCTCCTCTCAGATCTGAAGAGGTTGCTAAGGTGGGAGAAGAATGGCCGTGCTCTTCACATCTCCCGATGTGGCTACCTTTGGAGCGAGCAGGAAATGGACTAGAGTGTAATTGTGAAGGGCCAACAGGATACCATTTGGCAAATGGAAAGCCAGGCTTGGATGGTGTCAACACCCTTTATTTGAACCTGTGTTTGCTGCTCATCAGTTATTCTGTTTTTTTAAATCAAAAATAGATTTTAATTATATTTTTCTATGCTGATTACAGTTTCTCCTCCACCAACTCTTCCCTTCTTGTCTTTCCCAAATCTATATCCTTTTTCTCTTTCCCATTATATATCCACCTATAATATATACACATAAGACATGTAAGATTTAAAACAATGCCCTGACAAAGAACCTCCAAAATGCTATTGAGATTCTTTTGTATTGGCAATCTACTGCATGAGGCCTATCTTTAAGGATCCTTCCACTGTAGAAGGAAGCTTCTCTGAAGATGGCTGAACAAGATACTGGTCTATGAGTATAGCAGAATGTCATTATGAGTCATTTTATTGCTACATTCTTTAGTAGAACAGTATTTTCTTTTCCTTAGCTCTCCACCCTATCTAGTCTCAGGTTCTTGGCCATCTGAGCAGTGTTGTGGATGGGTTCCCTCTCATGGAATGGGCCTTCATTCCAATCACATACTGGTTGGCAATAGTTTTTGTGTCTTTATAGCACCAGTATATCTTGCATGCAGGCCACCATTGTAGTTTGAAGAGTTTGTAGCTGGATTGGTGTGTTTACTTTATTCCTTTGGTAGTGTGCATAATATTCCAGTACCATGAACACTAGTCAGTGGAAGTGAATACTCTAGGTAGGTACCAGCTAAACATCTCTGTTTGGTGAGGTCTTCAACAGCAGGTTCTTACCATCAGTTTGTGGAGAGCAACCAATAGCCTTGGAAATAGCCTGGGTTGTTTGACATTTCCATGGGGCCTCTTTGGCCAGCAACTCTATGAGATATAAATCATTCTTAGCATGGGAGGTTTCATTTGGTGGTGAGAGATGAGTAGTTGGAACTTTGTCTCTCCTGTTATTTTGTAGTAGCATTTAGATTTCTCAAGTGGCCCTTAGTTTTAATGTCTCTCCCTGTATTCCCCCTTTTTCTCTCCCTTTTGTCTTCTGCACTATTTTATCTTGCTGTTTGATCTAGCCACTCCCATCCATCTATTCTATTTCCCATACCTAGAGAAATCCTTTCCTTCCTCTATTCCTTACTGTATACCTAATTGCTGATTATGTGGATTGTGGTCTACTTATCAAAGATTTAACAGTTAACATTTACATTCAGCAAACACATAGTATAGTTATCTTTTTGGATCTGGGTTACTTCATGCAGGATGCTTTATTTCAGAGAAACCACCACACTAATTTCCATGTTGGCTGAACTAGCTGGCAATCACAGTGTCGATGGATAAGTGTTCAGCTTACTCCACATCCTTGCCAGCATGAGCTGTCATTTGTTTTATAGGTCTTGACCATTATGATGGGTATAACATGAAATCTAAAAAAGCTTTGATTTGTATTTTTCTGATAACTAAGGATGTTGAACATTTAATTGATTCTCAGCCTGTGAAGGCTATTCTTGGTTGTCAACTTGACTACATCTGGAACTTACTAAAACCCAAATGGCTGGGCATACCTGTGTGGGAATTTTCCTTCATTAAATTATTTGAAGTGGGAAGACCCTCTTCAAATCTGGCTCTTCAAGGTGGGAAGATACACCTTTACTTTGGGCCACAGATTCTGCTGGCAGCCTATATAAAGGATGTGAAAGAAGGAAACTTGTTCTTTCTTTGCTTGCTCTAGCTATCACTAGCAGGTCCACTCCTTCACCAGTATTAGAGCCTACTTCTTTTGGATTCTAGTGTATACTGAACAACAGCTGAGACATCCAACCTTGTAGACTGAACAACTCTGTCTGTCTGTCTGTCTGTATATGTGTGTGTGTGTGTGTGTGGTGTATGTGTGCTCAATACATCTATCTATATCTATGTCAATAACTATTTCTATATCTGTCTGTCTGTCTGTCTATATGTTCATTTTATAGTTTCTGTTCCTCTAGAGAACTCTGACTAATATAGAGTTTGGTTCTAGAGCTGGGGTATTTTTAGAACAAATTTTTAAATTGGGTTGTTTATTTTTTTGATGTTTAATTTTCTTAGTTCTTTATATATTTTAGATATTAGTCCTCTTTTGGTTGTGGCCGATACAATCTTTCTCATTTTGTATCCTCCTGCTTGTCTGAATGATGGTGTCATTTGCCACACAGAAGCTTTTCAGTTTCATGAGACAACACTTATTAATTATTTCTCTTAGCGCCTATGCTATCATTTGTTCTGCTCAAAAAGCTTTTTCTTTGCCAATGAGATCAAGACTTTTCTCCACTTTCTCTTCTATCAGCCTCAGTGTATCTGATTTTATGTTGAGGTCTTGAAGTTGTATTTTGTGGGAGGTGATACATATGGATATATTTACATTCTTACATGGGCAGTCATCCAGCATGACCAGCATCCTTTGTTTAAGGTGATGTCTTTTTACAGTGTGTTTTTCTTGCTTCTTTAAAAAAAAAGTCAGTTGTACATATGTGTGTGACTTACACCTATATATTCTATTTGATTCTAGAAATTGACGTGTTGGTTTTATTCTATTACCATTCTATAATACACCTTGAAGTCTAGGATGGTGATATCACAGCAGTTCTTTTATTATTCAGGATTGGTTTAGCTATCCCAAGTTTTATTGTGTGTGTTTCTATATGAAGCCAAATTTGTCCTTTAAATTCTGTGAAGAATTGTGTTAGAATTTTTATGGGGACTACATCCAATCTGTATAAGTTGCTTCTGGTAGGATAGCCATTTTTTTACCATACTAATTATACTAATTAATTACCATACTAATTCATACTAATTAAGATCTATCCATCTCCTGACAGCTTCTTCAATTTCTTTATCATAAAGTGTTGCAGATAGGGAGGGGAATAAAGACTGGATTGTAAAAGAAGATTAAAGAATAAAAAAAAATAAAGCTTTGTTACTTTCTTCATTAGTGTTAGTCCAAGATATTTTATATTCTTTGAGACTACTGTGAAAGATGCTGTTTTACTTGTTTCTTTCTCAGTCCATTTTTCATTTGTATTTAGGAGGGCTATTAATTTTTGGGTGTTAATTTTGTATCCAGCTACTTTGCTAAAAGTGTTTATCAGCTGTAAGAGTTTACTGGTGGAATTTTAAAGGTCATTTATCTATATTGTCATCATCTGCAAATAAAAATACTTTGACTTCTTTCTTTCTTATTAGTATCCCCCTTGATCTCCTTCAGTTGTCTTATTGGCTTCAAGTGCTATACTGAACAGTACAGAAAGAGTGGACAACCTTGTCTTAGAACTGATTTTAGTAGAAATGTTTTGGGTTTCTCTCCATTTAAGTTGATATTGGCTATAGACTACATGTAAATCACCTGTATTATTTTGATAGATATGTTTCTAGTATCCATAGTCTCTCCAGGAATTTTATCGTGAATAGTGGTTGGCCTCTAATGTGATGATGTGCATCTAATGAGATAATAGTGTGGCTTTTGTCTTTCAGTCTGTTTATGTGGTGGATTACATTTCTTGATTTACTGTATGTTGAACTATCATTTTTATCTCTGGGAATGAAAGCTACTTGAAGATAGTGCATAATCTGTTTGACATGTTCTTATATTCAGTTTTCAAGTATTTTATTGAGAATTTTTGCATCTACGTTCATAAGAGAAATTGGTCTATAATTCTCTTTCTTTGTTGAGTCTTTATATGGTTTTGATGCCAGGGCAATTGTGACCTGATAAGAATTGTGACCTGTTTTTATTTTGGGGAATAATTTGAGAAGTGTTGGTGTTAATTCTTCTTTGAACATCTGGATGAATGCTTCACTGAATCCTTGGTTTTGGTTGCTTGTCTTTTAATCACTGCTTCTAGTTTAGTAGGGGTTAAGAGTCTGTTTATATTGCTTATCTCATCCCAATTTAACTTTTATAGGTGTATATATGAAGAAAATTATCTCATTGGCTATTACTAAAGTGGAAAATGTCTCTAAAGTATGGGCCACTATTGAATTGGTAATATAAGTTTTCTTTTTTATTCAGAATATGTCTTCTCTCCCAGCAGGAATCTTCTTCTGTGTAAAAAAGTGTGTTAGTTAAGCTTGCATGCCCATCATTGATTTATTACATCAGTTTGATGAGATGGTTGTGACTAGGAGTGAGCACAGACAGAAAGTGGGTAGTCAGACCATCATACAAGGTAGATAAATGCTCCATAAAACAGAGGTAGATCCTCCACACATGCAAGATGCTCTCTATGAACCACTACTGGGATAACTGTTTCACCCATGCAGGGTTGATCCTCCAACCAATCACTAGACATAAACATTCCATACATGGTAGATAGATCCCTCATTACATGTGTGGGGTAGATCCTCCATGAAGGTAAGAATGGAATTCTGCTGAGGTACTTTCCATTCCTAAACTATTATACATTGTAGACCTCAGGGGAATTCTGTTTTGATCTCCATCTTGAAATGTAACCTGAGAAGGTGGTGGCACGGGTAGCAGGCCAAAATCCCTATACTCTTTTCAGTCTCCTCAATCTAGCTCCGAACTGGCCACTTCCCTCACAGAGTCTTTCTTTTTGAGTGGAAAACAGTTTTAATATTTTAAGCACTCTTTGTGAATTTATGAATCATGATCAGAGCTCACACTCCTTTCAGATCCCCTTGAACTTTTACGTTTTAAAGACATCATGATGAAAAATAAAACTTTCTACTCTGAAAAATTCTAAATCTTTTCAGTGCAGACTAAGGGTCATATAAAGCTTATATCAGAGACAAGGTTAACAGTGGTGTTTATATACCCAGGGCTGCCATAACCATCCAGAGGCCAGGCACCTTGTCCTTCTGAACTGGTAGGATATGACCTATGCCAGGATAGCTGGGCAGTAGAACTAGAACCCTTCTAAATGCACTGATGTTAGAAAACATCTACTTTTCAGTATGGCAGGAAACTTCTACTGTAATTAGCCTGTTGGGACCTGTCTGAGTTGTGTGATCTTGGAGGTAGGATAGAAAGGCAAGGCTTTACATTTTGGACTTTGGTCTCCTCTTCTGAATTTAAACTCTGGCTTGTCTTCTGGTTGAGATTACCTCTGCTGCTGTTTCTTTATCAGGGCCTCCTTCATACTTCTGTGTGGTTTGGACCCTATCTTCATGCTCCCCTAGTACTCACTGTACATCTAGCTGATCATGAGAACCTCTGTGTGGATTATTCAGGCTCTTCAGCAGCTATCTCTATTCTCTTCCTGCCTGTTCCATGGTCAAAGCATCTCCAGATTCTGTCCAGCCCAGCCACACCATTCATGGGCACCTTTGATGGAGATACTTTCCACTTTGCCTCCTCCATGCCCAATTAATGGCTAAACCTCAGCAGAGCCATTCCAAAGGTGTGTGAGCGTCTGGCCCTCTGAGGACTCCTCACTTTCAGAACTTTGCTTTTGCATCTTGAAATTCTAAACAGGTTTTGAACATGAGCCTCACATACCTCCACCCTGCCTGGGACATCCAGGCTTTGTCTGTGATTTCAGAAGTAATTCTTATTTTACCTCTGATCACTCACTATACATAGTGCACCTGGAGGGTGATAAACAGATGATAAACAGGAAGTAGCTTCACCCTACACTAGGTGTAAGGGTAACTGGGCTACTCTACCATGATGTCAGCTCCCTATGCTCCCCCACACTCCAGTACTTGCTCTCCCTAGAAGTCCCATGGATATAGCTTATTCAGTCCAGGTGACCCCTCTTATACAAATGTTTTGCTAACTCCTCTCCACCATCACTGCCCTTTCCAGGTGTTTCACACAGACATAAATGATGAGTACCATTAAGTAACTAACCATGCTGTCTAATATTTTGCTTCTGTGTTTCCAGCTAGAAGCAAGCTCAGTGAGGTTCTGCATGGTAATAGAATGAGGAGAAGCAACTCAGATCTTTGTGTCAAACAGAGGTGAAGAAATATACTCTGAATGATTGAATGCTTGAATATTCTGTTAAAGAATGGACCCAGCTCCAGTACTGTTATTGTCCTGATAGGCGTCGGGACACTCATTTGTTGGCCTTGTCTTTCTTGGTCTAGGGAATGAGTGAACCTTGTACTCATGTCTAGTCTCCTGCCCAGACTCTTCCCCAGATACTTTTTATTATCTGGGCTTTAGTTGACTTGCTTACATCATAAAGAGGAACCAGATGGTTCTCCATTCTTCTGTAATGGACACATTTTATGATTCTATTTTTGACACATGCCTTTAGGAAATAAATCTGTAGTGTAAATAATGAAAATAAAAGAATGTTCCATGTGAAAGCGCCTTGGGCAATCTTCTTTTTCTGCTCAAGAATGATTCTATTTCCATATGCATGAAATTGGGCCTTTCTGATTCCATGCACCACAAAGTGTGCAATTCTTTCCCTTGAAGTTTCAAGAAGGGAGTTTAGACACAAGAAACTTGAAGTTGGAAATCTGTTTAATTTTGCCTTCCAGTGTAGAAGTGCTTAGATATTGTGTTTGTTAAAAGTTCACAGGGAACAAAATACAGTGTCCAGCTTTGGGAACACACCACAGGGGACAGAAGTAGAAGTCAAAGACATTCTGGCAATTCCTGAGTCAAGTTTTATTTATAGATTTGTTATGAATTTTTTTTTCAGAATGAACCACAGAACATTTCATTGTTGTTCTTAATTTTTTGCTGTGTTTTGCCACAGCCTCTTAATTTTAAAAACACTGTTATTGAAGTATATATGATCATTAAACTGCAGATACATAAGGTATACAATGTATAACTTTGAAATCTGCAGAAATATGGAACCACCATCCTACTCTGAGATTGACATGATTGACATGACAGCATGATTGATAGGAATGTCCTCTTCTACTCAGATAGCTCTTCCTGCCCATGTACCCATCCCTGCCACAGGGAAGCTACTCTGCCTTTTTAAAACTGAAGATTTGTTGTTAAAGTTTATATAAATGAAACTTTAAAAATTTTGTTTTTGACTTTATAATCACAATATTTCTTCATTCTTGTTCCTCCCTTTAGTATGTCCTTGCTTTTTTCTCATGTGAGCATAGTTAATTTGAATTTTTTGAGTGTTTTTTGTTTTTGTTTTTTGGATCAGTGGCTCATTCCTCTGTACTGCTGAATAGTATTCCATTCTGTGAGTATACTGTACTATATTCATCTCTTTTGTTTTTAAAAATAATTTGAATCTTTTAATTTGAGTGAGTTTCATATAAGAATAGACTCATACATCTTTTGTGGCCATTTTTAGTGCTTGGCTACTCAAGTAAACTGTTCATGCAGTCTTTGTCTGCACGTATCTGTCCTTTTTTAATAAATTAATTAATATACATTACATCCAGATTGCTGCCATTCCTCCTGATGCCTCTTCCCATAGTTCCCCTTTCTCTTCTGAAAGGGTGGAGGTCACCCTGAGTATCCTCCCTCTCTGGCACATCAAGTCTCTGCAGAGCTGGGTACATCCTTTCACATTGAGGCCAGATAAGGCAGCCCAGATCAGGGGCAGGATCCACATACAGGCAACAACTTTAAGGATAGCACATATTCCAGTTTCTTGGGACCACATGAAGACCAAGCTGCACATCTGCTACATATGTGCGGGGAGGCCTAGATCCAGTATGTTGTTTGGTTGGTAGTTCAGTCTCTGAAAGTCCCCAAGGGTCCAGGTTAATTGACTATGTTGCTATATCAAGTTCCTATCCCTTTCAGGGCCCTCAATTCTTCCCCTAACTCTTCCATAAGAGTCTCTAACCTCTACCTACTGTTTAGGCAAGGATCTCTGCATCCCTCAGAGTCAGCTGCTGGGGGGCGCTTCTCAGAAGACAGCCATGCTAGGGCTCCTGTCCTCAATATAACAGAGTATCATTAATAGTGTCAGAAATTGGTACTTGAACACAGGATGGGTCCCTAGTTGGGCTGGTTATTGCTTGGCCATTACCTCAGTCTCTTCCCCATCTCCTGTCCCTGCATTTCTTATAGACAGGATAAATTTTAGGTTGAAAGTTTTGTGGGTGGGTTGGTGTCCCTATTGCTCCACTTGGGTTTCTGCCTGACTACAGGTTTCATATCTCCACTGCTATAAGTCTAATTCATTCTTGGGAGCCTCCCTTATATCAGGTCTCTGGCATGTCCTCCAGATGCACGCCCTACCCACCCCTGGTGAGTTGTAGATTTCCATTCATACTCATGGCTATCTGGCAATCTCTCTCATCTTCCCACACCTAATCCTGAAACCCTCAATTCCCCTCATCATCTCCTCTTCCATCCAGTTCCCTCCCTCCATCCACATCTTATGACTATTTTATTCTGCCTTCTAAGTGAGATTCAAGCATCCTTGTTTGTGCCTTCCTTCTTTTTTAGCTTCTTTGGGTCTGTGGAGAGTAGCATGGGTATCCTGTATTTTATGGCTAATAACCACTTATAAATGAATCCATACCATGCTCTGTTTGAGACTGGGTTACCTCACTCAGGATGATATTCTCAAGTTCCATCCATTTGCCTGCAAAATTCATGATATCTTGTTTTTTCTTTATCCATTCTTCAGTTGAGGGACATCTTGGTTGTTTACAGTTTCTGGTTATTACAAATAAAGTTGCTATGAATATAGTTGAGCAAGTGTCCCTGTGGTATAGTGGGTGCATCTTTTGGGTATATGCCCAGGAATGGTATAGCTGGGTCTTGAGGTAGAACGATTCCCAGTTTTCTGAGAAAACTCCAAATTGATTTCCAAAGTGGTTGTACAAGTTTGCACTCCCACAGCAATAGGGTTTGTTTCCCTTGCTCCACATCCTCACCAGAATGTGTCATCCTTGAGTTTTTGATCTTAGACATTCTGATCGGTGTAAGATGTAATCTCAGGACTTGTATTTTGACTTTTATTTTCCTCATAATTAAAGACTTTGGACATTTCTTTAAGTGCTTCTCAGCAATTTGAGATTCTTCTGTTAAGAATTCTATATTTGACTCTATACCCCATTTTTAATTGGGTTATTTGGGTTGTTGGTATTTAATTTCTTGAGTTCTTTATAAAATTTGGCTATTAGGCTTCTGTCAGATAGGGTTGGTGAAGATTCTTTCCCAAACTATAAGCTGCCATTTTGTTCTTTGACAGTATTCTTTGCCTTTCAGCTTTATAGTTTTATGAGGTTTCATTTATCAGTTGTTGATCTTAGAGCCTGAGTCACTGGTGTTCTGTTCAAGAAATTCTTTTCTGTACCAATGAGTTCAAGAACTTTATGTTCTATTAAATTTAGTGTATTTGGTTTTACATTGAGGTCTTTGATCTACTTGGACTTGAGTTCTTTGAAGGGTGACAGATATGGGTCTATTTGCATTCTTCTACATGCAGATATTCAGTTAGACCAGCACCATTTGTGGAAGATGCTTTCTTTTTTCCATTGCCTTCTTTGTCAAAAAAATCAGGTGTTCATAGATGTGTGGATTTATTTGCAGGTATTCAATTTAATTCAATTTATCAATATTGTCTGTTTCTATACCAATACAGTTTTTATTACTATTGTGCTATAGTACAGCTTGAGATCAAGGATTGTGACACTTCCAGAAGCTCTTTTATTGTTCAGGATTCTTTTAGATATCCTGTTTTTTGTTTGGTTTTTTTGTTTGTTTGTTTGTTTTTCCATACAAAGTTGAGAATTGTTCTGTCAAGGTCTGTAAAGAATTGTGTTGGAATATTGATGAGAAATGCTTTTGGCAAGATGTCCATTTTCACTATGTTAATACTACTGATCCATGAGCACAGGGAAGCTTTCCATCTGATATCTTCTTCGTTTCTTTCTCCAGGGACTTGAAGTTCTTGTCATATAGGCCATTCTCATGCTTGGTTAGAGTTACACCAAGATATTTTATATTATCTATGACTATTGCAAAGGATGTTGTTCCCCAAATATCTTTCTTAGTCTATTTATCATTTGTATATAGTAAGGCTACTAATTTTTTTGAGTTAGCTTTGTGTCCAGCCACATTGGTGACGGTGTGTATCAGCTGTAGGGGTTCTCTGGTAGAATTTTTGGGGTTATCTATGTATACTATCATATCACCCTACAAATAGTGATACTTTGACCTCTTCCTTTCCAGTTTGTATTCCCTTGATCTCCTTTTCTTGTCTAAGTGCTCTGGCTAGGACTTAAAGTACCATATTGAATAGATAGGGAGAGACCTTGTCTTGTCTTTTGTCTTGTCTTGTCCCTGATTTTAGTGAAATTCTATTTAACTTGATATTGGCTATTGGCTTGGTGTATATTGCGTTTATTATGTCTAGGTATTTCCCCTATATCCCTGATCTCTCTAAGACTTTTAACATGAAGGATTTTGCCAAATGCTTTTTACAAAAGATGATCATATGATGTTTTTCTTTCAGTTTGTTTGTATGGTGGAATAAGTTGTCAGATTTTCAGGTATTGATCTATCCCTGCATCCCTGGGTTGAAGCATATTTGATCATGGTGGATGATGTTTTTGTTGTGTTCCTGGATTTGGTTTGCAAACAATCCTCATAAGAAAAATTGGTCTGAAGTTTTCTTTCTTTATTAAGTATTTGTGTGGTTTTGGTATCAGGATGACTGTGACTTCGTGGAATGAGTTTGGCAGTGTACCTTCTGTTTCTATTTTGTGGATTAGTTTGAGGAGTATTGATATTAGATCTTCTTGGAATGTCTGGTAGAATTCTGCACTAAAACTATCTGGCCCTGGGCTTCTGGGCTAGGAGATTTTAATGACTGCTTCTATTACTTTAGGGTTTACAGGGCTGTTTAAATCATTTACCTGATTTCAATTTAACTTTAGTAAGTGATATCTGTCTAGAAAATCATTCATTTCATTAAGATTTTCCATTTTTGTAGAATACAGGCTTTTGAAGTAAAACCTAATTATTCTTTAAATTTCCTCAGTATCTGTTGTTATGCCTCTCTTTTCATTTCGGATTTTGTTAATTTGAGTATTGTCTCTCTGTGTTTTGATTTGTTTGGCTAAGGGTTTGTCTATCTTGTTATTTTCCCAAAGAGCCAGCTCTTGGTTTCTTTGATTTTTAGTATTTGTTTTCTTTGTTTCTAATTGAATGACTTCAGCCTGGATTTTGATTATTTCCTGTCTTCTACTCATTTCAGTGTGTTTGTGTCTTTTTTCTAGAGCTTTCCGGTGTACTTTAAAATTTCTGGTATGACAACTTTTAAATTTCTTTATGGAGGTACTTAGTGCTATGGATTTTCCTCTTAGTACTGCTTTCATTGTGTCCCAAAAATCTGGGTATATTGTGCCTTCATTTTCATTGAGTTCTAGAAAGTCTTTAATTTATTTATTTTTACTCTGACCCATGAATCACTGAGTTGAGAGTTGCTCAGTTTCCATGATGTGTAGGCTTTCCAGTGTTTCTGTTGTTGTTGAAGTCCAACTTTAATCCATGGTGGTCTGATAAGATACAAGGTGTTATTTCAATTTTCTTATGTCAGTTCAGGCTTGCTTTGTGACTGACTCTATGGTCAGTTTTAGAGAAGGATCCATGAAGCACTGAGCAGGTATGTTCTTTTTGTTTGGGTGAAATAATTTATAGATATCTGTTAGGTCCATTTCATTCATAATTTCAGTTAGTTTCATTATTTCTCTGTTTAGTTTTTGTCTTGATGACCTGTTCATTGGTCAAAGTGGAGTGTTAAAGTCTCCCACTATTAATGGATAGGATTCATTGTGTGATTTAATCTTTAGCAATATTTCTTCTACTAATGTGGGTGGCTTTGTGTTTGGGGCATAGATATTCAGAATTGAGATGTCGTCTTGGTAGATTTTTCCTTTGATGCATATTAAGTGTCCTTCCCTGTCTATTTTATTAGATATTAGAATGGCCACTCCAGCTTGTTTCTTCGATCCTTTTGCTTGGAAAACTTTTTTCCAGCCCCTTTCTCTGTTGTAATTTTTATCTTTATTGCTGAGGTGTGTTTTTTTGTATGCAGCAGAATGATGCATTCTGTTTTTGCATCCATTCTGTTAGCCTATGTCTTTTTATTGAGGAATTGAGTCCACTGATGTTGAGAAATGTTAATGATCAATGACTGTTAATTCCTGCTATTTTTATGATGGTGGTGTTAGTGTGTGTGTTTGTGTGTGCTTCTCTTGTTTTTGCTGGTATGAAATTACTTATTTCCTATGTTTTCTTGGATGTAGTTATCCTCCTTTGGTTGGAGTTTTCCTTCTGTTATTTTCTGTAGGACTGGATTGGTAAATAGATATTTAAATTTGAATTTGTCTTGAAATATCTTGTTTTCTCCATATATGGTGACTGAGAGCTTTGCTGTGTATAATAATCTGGGTTGACATCTATGGTTTTTCAGTGTTTGCAAGATATCTGTTCAGCAGTCTCTAGCTTTTAGAGTCTCTGTTGAGACGTTGGTCTGCCTTTGTATGTTACCTGGCCTTTTTCCTTTGCTGCTTTTTTTTTTTTTTTTTTTTTTTTTTTTTTTTTTTTTTTTTTTTTTTTTTTTTTTTTTTTTTTTTTTTTTTTTTTTTTTTTTTTTTTTTTTTTTTTTTTTTTTTTTGAGACAGGGTTTCTCTGTGTAGCCCTGGCTGTCCTGGAACTCACTCTGTAGACCAGGCTGGCCTCGAACTCAGAAATCCGTCTGCCTCTGCCTCCCTTTGCTGCTTTTTAATACTCCTTCTTTGTTCTGTAGATTTTGTGCTTTGATTATTATATGGTAAGAGTATTTTCTCTTCTGGTCTAGTCTAATTGGTGTTCTATAATCTTTCTTTAGATTGTGAAAGTTTTCTTCTATGATTTTGTCTAAAATATTTTCTGGTTCTTGGAGCTGGGACTCTTTACCTTCTTCTGTTCTTCTTCTGTTCCTATTATTCTCAGGTTAGGTCTTTTCATGATATCCCAGATTTCCTGGAATTTTTTGTCAGAATTTTTTTATTTAACATTTTCTTTGACTGATATATCACTTTCTTCTATTGTATCTTCTATGCTTGAGATTCTCTCTTCTGTGTCTTGTATTCTGTTGGTGATGCTTGCTTGCATCTGTTGTTCCTGTTCTCTTCCTTAGGTTTTCCATCTCCAGGATTGCCTCAGTTTGTGTTTTCATTAGTACACCTATTTCATTTTTAGGTCTTGAGCAATTTTACTTATTTCCTTCACGTATTTTAGTTGTATTTTCTTTATGGGATTTGTTTCTTCTTTAAAGCCACCTGCTTGATTGTATTTTCATGTATTATTTAAGGGATTTATCCATTTCCTCTTGAAAGGCCTCTATCATCTTTAAAAGATTGGATTCAAGGTCATATCTAGGGCTTGCTGTAGTAGGGCACTTATGCTCTGAAGGTGTCATATTGCCCTGACTTTTTGTGATTGTATTATTTTAAGGGCCTTTAAACATCTGGATGGATTTAGTCCCTGGATGTTCCTGTTGTAGTAGGTACTGGGAGGGAGCCTAACCTCAGTGATCCTGGTGTGGCAGGTCTGATGAAGGTGGGTGGAGAAGTAGTAGGAGAATGGGAGTCCAGTGGGAATAGCAGGGTGCTCAGGGCAGCTGGGGTGCCCCAGTGGACTCAGTGGGCAAGGAATATGGGCACAAGAAGAAAATCTTGCCTGTATGCTTCTGAATCAGCAGGTCTGATGAAGGAGGGCAGAGAGGAGGCAGGACAATAGAGGTCCACCAGGGATAGCAGTCTGCTCCAGGACTACAATCTCCTGCTGGCTGTAATGACCCACACTTTTCATCCTATTAAGGGGAATGCAGAGGCAGGTGGATTGTATCTATCCTTTTGAACAAGTATCAGAAATTGGTCAAATTCTAAGTATATCATTAGTTTTTAAAGAGTCTCTGTTGTATACAAACTGACAATTTTAAGATATTTGCCAAATGGTGTCTTTCTATCAGTGGTAGATGAGAATTTCCATTTCTGTGCATTTTAAATGTATTTTGAACTTTTGATTGTAGTCATGAATTTCATTTTAATGTATTTTTTCTATTATGGTAAAACACGTGCAATCAAAATATTTTATTTTTATTTTTATTTTTATTTTTAGATACTTTATTTACATTTCCAATGTTTCCCCCTTTCTAGGTCTCCTCTTTGGAAACCACCTATCCCCTCCCTCTTTCCGCCTCTATGAGGGTATTCCACCTCTCACCCACCCACCCACCCACCCACTCCTGTATTCCCACCTTGACATTCCCCTTTATTGGGGCCTCTAACACCCTCAGGCCTAAGGGCCTCTGCTCCCCCTGATGACCAACAAGGTCCTCCTCTGCCACATATGTGGTCCAAACCATGAGTCCCTCGATGTGCATTCTTTGGTTGGTGATCCAGCCTCCAGGAGGACCGGGGGGGTGGGTCAGGCCAGTTGACACTGTTGACCCCTCCATGGGGCTACAAACTCCCTCAGCTCCTTCAGTCCCTTCTTCCACTCCTCCATCTGGGACCTCACTCTCAGTACAGTGGTTCCTGTAAAGTGAAACTTGGGTATTCTGAACTTTTGGGCTAATATCCACTTATCATTGAGTACATACCATGTTTGTTCTTTTGTGACTGAGTTACCTTGCTCAGGATGATATTTTCAAGTTCCATCCATTTGCCTGCAAATTTCATTAAGTCATTGTTTTTAATAGCTGAGTACCACATTTTCTGTATCCATTCCTCTGATGAGGGACATCTGGGTTGTTTCCAGCTTCTGGCTATTATAAATATGGCTGCTATGAACAGAGTGAAGCATGTGTCTTTA
Organism: Uromys caudimaculatus; assembly: GCA_028551405.1. Lineage (NCBI taxonomy): Eukaryota > Metazoa > Chordata > Mammalia > Rodentia > Muridae > Uromys > Uromys caudimaculatus. Next base: position 131,329,266 of record CM052703.1, on the reverse strand, counting down.
TTACATGTTGGATCATCTTCTGGTTATATGCCCAGGAGTGGTATAGCTGGGTCCTCAGGCAATATTATGTCCATTTTTCTGAGGGTCCACCAAACTGATTTCCAGAGTGGTTGTACCAGCTTGCAATCCCACCAACAATGGAGGAGTGTTCCTCTTTCTCCACATCCTCACCAGCATCTGCTCTCACCTGAGGTTTTGATCTTAGCCATTCTGACTGGTGTAAGGTATAATCTCAGGGTTGTTTGAATTCATTTCCCTGATGACTAAGAATGTTGAACATTTCTTTAGGTGCTTCTCAGCCCTTCAAGTTTCCTCAGTTGAGAATTCTCTGTTTAGCTCTGTTTCCCATTTTTTGATAGGGTTATTTGGTTTTCTGGAGTCTAACTTCTTGAATTCCTTGTATATATTGGATATTAGCCCTCTATCAGATGTAGGATTGGTTAAGATCTTTTCCCAATCTGTTGGTTGCTGTTTTGTCCTATTGACAGTGTCCTTTGCCTTACAGAAGCTTTGCAATTTCATGAGGTCCCATTTGTCAATTCTTGATCTTAGAGCATAAGCCATTGGTGTTCTGTTTAGGAACTTTCCCTCTGTACCCAGGTGTTTGAGGCTTTTCCCCCTTTCTCTTCTATTAGATTCAGTGTATCTGGTTTTATGTGG
>CM052703.1:131303600-131321485 GCA_028551405.1 Uromys caudimaculatus | reverse complement strand
CATTTCTTTTACTGTTGTGCTGATGTTATCTATGGTATCTTCTGCTCCTGAGATTCCCTCTTCTATCTCTTGTATTCTGTTGGTGATGCTTACATCAATGACTCCTGCTCTCTTTCCTAAGTTTTCTAACTCCAGGGCTGTCTCCCTTTGTGATTTCTTTATTGTTGCTATTTCTATTTTTTAGCTCCTCGATAGTTTTGTGCATTTCTTTTGTCTGTTTGATTGTGTTTTCCTGTAATTCCACCTGTTTGATTGTGTTTTCCTGTAATTCTTTAATGGATTTTTGTGTTTCCTCTTTAAGGGCTTCTAGTTGTTTATCTCTGTACTCTTGTATTTCTTTAAGGGTGTTAATTTCTTTCTTAAGGTCTTCTATCATTGACATGAGAAATGATTTTAAATCTGAGTCTTGCTTTTCTGGTGTGTTGAGGTATCCAGGGCTTGCTGTAGTGGGAGAGCTGGGTTCTGATGATTCCATGTAGCCTTGGTTTCTGTTCCTTATGTTCTTACCCTTGCCTTTTGCCATCTTTTTAACTCTGATGTTGGCTGCTCTTACTCTGTCTGGTTGTGGCTTGCCCCTCCTGCAGGCCTCTGTGTCACTACTCCTTGAAGACCAGTTCTCTCTGAGAGGTTCTTGGGCCTGGAGAGCCGTGGTACAGGGTCAGCTCTGGGGTGCAGACAGAAACCAGAAGGATCCTGTCCCCAGCTGTCCCTTGGTTCCTATGTTCTGATGGCTCTGCAAGGGTCCCTCTTGATCCAGTGAGTTTGGACAGAAGCAGTGGCCCTGCCTGTGCTCAACAGTGTGTCAGCACTCCTGGGAGCCCAGCTCTCCCCTGGAGCCCTGCGGCCCAGGTTGAGGTCCCCAGGCACAGATGGAAACTGGAAAGTTCCTGTCCCCGACTTTACCTCAGGCCCTGTATCCCATTGGTTCTGGGCGGGTCTCAGTGAGCAGTGGTGCTCACCCTAACCCCACTCACAGCTTTTCCACGCTCCTGAGAAAGCTTTCTCCTGGCGCTCCTTGGCTATGAACCCCTGGTGGCCCAGGCAGATGTCTCCACACACAGATGGAAACCGGGAGATCTACCTCATTCATCTTATTTTGTTCATTTCAGTTCTCGCTTTTTTTGTTTTGGACAACTAGATCAAGATTCTCTTGATTTGTTTGATCTTATTAAAGAACCAACTGTTCGATTCTTTTATTCTATATACTGTTTTCTTTGTTTATATTTCATTAATTTACACTCTGAATTTTTATTATTTCTTTCCTTTACTTGGCTTGGGTTTGGATTGTTTGTTTTCTAAATTCTTGAGTTGCATCATTAAATCATTTATTTTTCAATCTTCTTGTATCTGTTGAGGTCTGTTTAGTGACCAATTATATGGACAATTTTGTAGAAGGTACCATGAGGTGCTGAGAAGAAGGTATATTCTTTTGCTTTAGGATGAAATTTTCTATAAATATCTGTTAGTTCCATTTGGTTCACATTGCTTGTTTCACTGTGTCTTTGTTTAGTTTGTGCTTCTATGATCTGTCCATTGATGAGAATGGGGTGTTGAAGTCTCCCACTATTATTGTCTGCTTTGTTATGTATTAGGTTAGTGACATCTGCTTGCTTCCTGGTCCCATTTACTTGGGTTACTATTTTTGTCCTTTCACTTTAAGGTGCTGTCTATCCTTAAAAAGAAGATAATTTTCTTGTTTGTAACAGAAAGATTTTTTTTTCTTTTATCCATTCAACTATCCTATATTTTTTGACTTGAGGGGTAAAGTAAATCATATTAATCATTGAAAGGTATGTGCTAAATCTTGTATTTTTTTTCTGTTTGTGTTTATAGTCTTAATTTCAGTTTCAGTAATTATAGTTATTTTCTTTATGTAGACTCTTGACTATGCTTATTCCTCTCTTTAGCCTGAAGTATTGCTTTCAGAATTGTCTGTTGAGTTCATTTGATGTACATGGGTTGTTTCAATCATTTTATATAAGAGGTTTTTCTTTTGCCTTTAGCCATGGCAGACAGGTTTGCTGGGTATAATAGTCTAGGTTGTGCTCTGTGGTTTTTAGGGATATGTAGTATAGAGTTCCAAAGTCTTCTGTCTTTCAACATTTCCATTGAAAAATTGAAAGTTATTCTGTTCTTTTCTTTATATATGATTTGTGGGTTTATTCTTGCAGCTCTCAGTGCTCATTGTTCTATATATTTAGGCTTAAATATAATATGCAATGGGAAGTTTCTTTTCTGTTTCTGCCCATTTGGTGTTTGTATGCTTCTTATATTTTTGGTTGTGAACCTAGCCTTTAATGGCTGAACCATCTCTCCAGCCCTGTATGCTTCTTATACATATATTTTTTTTTCTAATTTGGGGACGTTTTCCTCTACAGACTCATTAAAGATTTCTCTAGTCTATGGCATTGACCCAGGATTCTTTTCCTTTCTATATAATTTTAACTGGAATAGTTGGTTTTTCCATGGTATCCCAAAGTTCTTGCATATTTCATTTTAATATTTAAAAGAAAAAAAACCCAATGTTTCATATTCTTTGCTTGAGTGGTCCAGTTCTTCTACTTTGTTTTCAAGTACTGATATTCTATATTCTTGGTCCATTTTTACTGGGAACACTTTCCTCAGGGTTTTCTAATAGGTTTATTGCATTTTAAAATTTCATTTTTGCTGTGTTCTTGAATAGCTTGAATCCCAGAATCCTGATTAGGGGTGATGAGGGAATGAAGAAATGACACACATGAATACAGAAAAGCTGGGGTCGGGTGGACTGTGCTTTCTGATGGAAAAGTTGCAGCACACTGAAAGCTCAGTGTATTTATTATATACAGTTAAACAGGGTAATTGGTGATTCCATATAGATAAAGAGAGAGCAGTAGTCTTATATAGAGATGAATAAGGAGGCAGGTTTAGTCAGTCTCACTAGGTGCAGTCTTTGTAGTAGAGCAGCCATCAGACTGTAACTATCTTGGGGAAGAAAGCCGAAATGGACATTTTCTGCTTACACTGTTAACATTTGTGCTTGGAACAAAGGACTTCTTTACCATTCCTCTAAGCTCCACTCAGTGAAGGCTTTGCCGCTTCCATGCAGTTGAAGCACTGGGATCCTTGACATGAGTGTGCCTATGTCAAACAATACCCACTCACTCAGGACTTCATTTGCTCTCTACATATCTTCATTTAATCTTGAATTTTCACCAATATTTGTATTTCTTTACTGAATTCAATCTTCAAATCCAGACTTGTCCTTGTCATTTCATTTGGTTGTATGTTCGTATTTGTTAGACATTAATCAGGTATTCATTGCTATCTTTTTAAAAGGCTGTTTGTTTATAACTTCTTTAAACTCCTTGAATTGGATGAAGTTCATGATTCTTATCCAAAATTATGTGTCCTGGTATTCATTGAAGTAGTTTTATTGGAGAAGGGTATACTGTTACAGTATTCTTCATTGTTTGTGTTTGGGGAATGATACCTTAGCATGTGACCTTCGTTCATTGGTCTGATGTGAGTCTAGCTACATTAGCATGTGAACTTCATTCATTGGTTGTGTGTCTGATGTGAGAGTCTAGCATATTTTAGGGTGAACCAGTGCTTAAATTGTACTGCTGGAGCTATGAGGATGGTGCTGGCAGGTAAGGTTCTTGGGAGCTTTAAGTTTGTATATGAACTGTGTTCCTGGTGTATGTCTGAGTGTATAGACATGGTGTTGGCAGGCTTGTTCTTAAAGAACTCATCAGTGGAAGTGAGTACAAGAGCTATATGACTAGAAATATACCTGGGAGTATGGCGATGGTAATGGAGTGTGAGTTTTGGTGGGAGCTCACCAGGCAAAACTGGTGTGTGAGACATATGGTTGGAGCCTGATCTAGGAGTGCAAAGACAGCTTGTTTCTGAGGGAGCTTTCCAAGCAAAGCCAGTACAGGAGGTTGGCCTAGGAATATGAATTCTGTGATGAGTCTGGGAGTAGGAAGATATGCTGATGTATAGGTTCTGGAGGAACCTTTTCAGGAAAAATGAGTATAGCAGCTATTTGACTAGAATATAGAGATAGCATTAGTAGACTTTGTTGTAGAGAAACTCATGAGGAAAAGTAGGTGCAAGATCTAGGTGACTGAATTGAGATCTGAGAGGATGGATATGGCACAGGTGGACTTGGAGAGGGTCTTACTGAGCTTAAGTTGGCCTGTGGAAAGGCCTGTGTAGGATTATCTTTAATGTTAATTGAAAAAGGAAGGCTTGGATCACTGTAGGCAGAACCATTTCCTAGGCTCTGAGAAGACTAGGAGTAAAGAAAACTAGCTGAACATTGACATAAGCATAAAAGCAAGAAACAAGAGTGGGTGTATTGTCTCTTATGTTTTGGCTATTGTTTTGATATGACTAGTTCTTAGTTCCTTCTTGTATTCTCTGGAACTACACAATTATAGGCCACATGAACATTTTCATCCTTATAAGGCTTTTATTGATCAGGTTGTGTTATCACAGCAATAGAAACAAGACTAAAACAAGATCACCGCCTTCTGATATATCCAAATATGAACTTTTGGGATATGTTCCAAATCTAGACTATAGTAGAATGAGTGTTAATGACTGTAAAAATCAATTAGGATGCGTCAGAAAACACAAGATGAATGTGTTTTTGAACAACCTTTGGGTTTTTTCCCTTAGGAAAATTCACATGACTTTTGGTTGTATTCTCTGATTGTAAGTAATAGCAAGTTGATAACTAAATGTAGTATTTACTCTACTCAACCCATTGCTCAGCAACACAGTATGGACACTGCTTAATACCAGTCATGTGTTCTCATTATCCTGTTGTCAATTAAAGCAGTAACTTATTACTTTCCAGATTTGCTAGCCTAGGGAAAAAGAAAAGCTTAAATGTCAATGTATGATATCTTCTGAATGACTGTAACTTCTTCATAACAAGCCACAGCAAGCACCCTCTGTGCATTGTCCTGCTGCAATTTCATAAGTGAAATAGCCATGTGGCATAGTCTTTTAATTTGTGATGATACCTCCTGTCCCATAGTGATTTGAATGGAAAATGACATATTAAGTATGGCTGGAAAAGCTATGATTTGGGGGCCTCTGTGGAGAACAGGGAGGTAGGGAACTGCTGTCCACTCAGTGGGGATATAACCAGGGACTTTTCCCCAGACTCCTACTTCTCCAGTCTTCATGATTAACAGTCTGAGAAACTTACTCTGGTTCATGTTTAGACATAGCATTGAATACATGGGGAAGCAGAAAGTCACTGAGGAGATGGTCTTAAAGAGGAGCCCAAGATGCAAGGCCAGATTTTATTTATATACACAGCTGACCAGTACTTTGAGGAATTTATGAGCTGAGGAAAGAAGGAAACATGCTAGGAGATCCTAAGTATACAGGTTAGGAAACTGGGTTAACACCAGGGCTTTCACCTTGGGTGAAAGAGAGAGTGGTAGGAGGGTTTCATAGGTTGAAAAGCCAGCAAAACATAAGACATGGAAATTGTACAACATAGCTATTATGAAAGACTCAGTTCACCCTGAAAAATGCCAAGATGCATGTAAAGTGTGCACATAAGCACATAAAATATATGGTTAGACATGCTGCCACAGTACATTAAAAAGAGTTTGTCCAGACACTGGCAGTCTTATGGGAGGTGAAAGATATTGTATTGTTAGAGTCTTGTACTAGTTACCTTTACTCTTTCTTTGAGCACCTAGCATAAACATGTTATGAACAGAAAGACTCATTGTGGTTCATGATGTCAGAGGGCTTAATCCATGGTCACCTGGCCTCATGCACTTGGGAAGAACATCAGGTGGTAGAAGTTTGTGACAGAACAGGCTGTTCATCTCCTGAGCAAAAAGAAGGGACTTGCTGAAGATCACATCTCACCAGCAATGGCACACTCCCACTGACCTACTTCTTCCAATGAGGCCCTAACTCCTAGAATTGCCAAAATCTCCAAAGCCAGCATCATCAGCTGGGTAGTAGCATCAGCACATGAGCTCACAAGAGACATTTATATTCAAACCACAGCACCTGTAGGATAAAGTGAGGTTACCCCTACATTGCATCCTGTGAAATCAACTCACTGATCACAAGCTGGAAACTAGCCCTGCATGTCATTCCCACCTGCTTTACAGTTCCAAGACATCTGCTCTGCTCTCCATCTTAGCATACTGCTAAACCATTAGGAAAGCATTTTCCATCTATTTAGCCTGAAAGGAATGGAGGAACAAAGAGACAACAAAGCTGCAAAATACATTTTATTTTTGTCTTCATAAATATTCTATAATTTGACTTGTTATGTGGAACGTCTACATAATAACTGATATTTAAGAAGGGTGATAATTCTTTTGAAGCACATTGTGTACATGTACATTTTATATGGCATTATTTAAAGGTGAAGCTATTTAAGTGTACACAGGCATGATCTTTATTTTTGTTACCACTGTTAGTAGTTCTGGAGTTAGAACCCAGTACCTTATACACAGCAAATCCTTTGCCATTGAGCCACACCCCAACTCCTATATTTTTCCATTAAATTTTTGTGACAAACATCATTTTATGTAACAGTCAGAATGATGCGGGTAACTATTTCATTGTTCAGCATCTGCACAGATTTACTGGATAGATGTAGGTTCTCAATATTCCTAATGATGCAAACTTTTAATGCAGCTCCTCTTTTTTGCGGTGTCCCCAACCATAAAATTATTTCATTGCTACTTCATAACTGTTATTTTGCTACTGTTAGTAATTTTAATGTAAATACCTTATATGCAGGATATCTGATATGTGACCCCAAAGGGGTCACGACCCACACAGGTTGAGAACTCTTGGTCTAAAACCACAGATCTCTTGATTGCAACACAATAGTAATTAATATTGAGCTGTGCAATGTTGTAACCCTGGTTTTAGGTGATATATATGCTACTCATTTGAAATTGCCTAAATAGGCTGAAGGAAGCCACATTCAGAAACTTGCTTCTAAATTTTCATTTCTACACCTACCTCTCCTGGAATGGTCCCATCCAGTCACCTTATGCACAGATGTCATCTTTACATGTGTATTGCCACCTCTCATGCCTCTTGGGCTGCTCTCAGCTTGAGGTTATCTGCACTAAGCCAGGGAGACCTGAGACCCACTGAAATCTCTTTCTGTTACTTCTCCACTTCCCTCTAAGATGAGGTAACAATGGGTTTGGCTCATTTTGAAGAGGGTTTCCAGTACAAGCTGATACATTCAGCTATGCACAAATGCCTGGAGGTTTGGGCACTTATTTTATCTTCCTCTTCCTGTATAAAAGATTGGATTGAAATATGTCTTCCTTAGGGAAGATTATTTTCTCTAAGAAATCTGCAGAATCCCAAACTCCTATGTTGATCTCCTTTACCCCAGCATACACAGTTATTTACCTAGGTTGTGGTCAATTTGTATGTCTAACCTCCAATCAGGGCCACTTCTGAGAGCTGTGGCCAGAAACTCTCCAGCCATGGTGAGTGACTGAAAATAAGCAGGTTTCTAAAGATATGGGGCCTGGGACTGGGGGCTTCTGTCCCTACCATGAAGCCCCATTCCGTGAACATGTTTAACATGTCCCATTCCCCAGGCGAGAAATGTTTTATGTGCCTTTTCTATCTAGAAGAACTTTGGGACAGGTCTGATTTGCACACATGTTTCTGGGAGCTTGAGCTAAGGTTCTTTGTTTCTTTTCTTTCTTCTTTAAGTAGACCATTTGTGGAATCCAGTGAGATAAGAGGCATAGTTCTGCCAGGTAGAGCAGCATCTTTTTGAATCCTGACACTGTCATTCAGGACAAATACCCCTTATAAGGTCATGAAGAAGCTCATAAAGATAATGCTGGCACACAGTAGGCAGCCTTAAAAGAAATATATATTTAATTGAGCTGCAAATGTAACATTAAAAGTGATATAAACTGTACAAACTTAAACAAGAGGCATATACAGAAGTGAAAACCCAGGTGTGATTGTTTTACTCCTGAATGCTTAACCTCAGTGCACCCCACTGGGAAAGCCTTGCCTTGGGAAGACTACACAGAGAAGGGTGAGAAAGTTCTCTGTTAGTGACACCCACTGCCTCTCCCTGAGCTGAGGAGTCTTATCTTTCAGGCTCTTTCCTCACACTGGGCTATTGCACAGTCATGCTATGTGTAGGCTGATGTTGCTCAAGAGACTTTCTTGAAAGTTGTAGCCATGCCATCTGTCTGGTGCTGAAGAATGTCTGAGTATATGGGTGGCATATGCAATGGCCATGCAAATGTGGACCCCTCACAATCTATGGAAATCTGGTATTTGAGGATCAAAGTTCCTTGGGTAGAACTGTCCACACAGGGACATACTCACTGGATCCAAGCCCTTGCTGAATGGTCCAGAAATGTAGAGGTTGTGTTATTATACTTCTTCACCTCCATGGATTTCAGGGTCCTGAAAGTCTATAGAGCTCAACTGCATTAGTGAGTGCCATAACGTTCTTCCTTTCATGGGGTGCTACAAGGCTGAGTTGAAAGCTTGCCTGTGAGGTAAGCCCCTCTCTCACTGCAGAGTTTACTATGCTGCAGTCAGAAACCACAAGCTTAGAAGGATCTTGGGGAATATGCAGCTGAGAATTGAGATGGGCCCCTGAGGAGGTTCTTAGAAAATGGAGACAGAGATGCCCATTTCAGTGTCTAAACTCCTCACTGACCATAATCTCAGAATGAGCTGTCGTGAGGCAGAGCAAATAGTGATGGCTGGATAAATAGCTAAGAAGGAAACAGCAGCTTATAGGCCCAACACAAGTCTGAAGAGTGGGCACAGTGCAGGACTAAGAGGCAGCTCTGGAGGCTGTGTTTTAATCTCAAACCAAAAATGTTATCAGTAACATTTGAAGAATTACAACTTTACTTCTTGTTTCAAATGGAAAAGAAAATTTTCTCTTATATGATACATCCTGATCACAGTTTTTTCTTCTGTCATTCCTCCCTGCATATACCCTACCTTCCTTCTCCCCAGATCTACTCACCTCTCTGTTACCTCTTTAGAAAAGAGCAGGCCTCTAAGAGACAACAACCAAACATGACAAAACAAGATACAATAAGACAAGGAAAAAGCCCTGGTTTTGAGACTGGACAAGACAACCCAATGGGAGGAAAAGGGTCCCAAGAGAAGGCAAAGGAGTCAGAGAAACACCTAAAACTGTTAGGAGTTCCACAAGAACACCAAGATAACAGTTATAACATACACAGCAGACCTGGTATAGACCCATGTGGGCCCTGTGCCTGCTGCTTGAGTCTCTGTGAGTCCATATGAGCCTTGTTTAGTTGATTCAGTGGGTTATGGTGTCTTCTACTCCCTCTGACTCCTACAATCCTTCCTCCCTCTCTTTTTCTGGGTTCCTTGAGCTCTGAGAGGAGAGACTTGATAGAGACCTCCAATTTAGACTTTCTCTCTGCCTAGTGTCTGGTTGTATGTCTCTGCACCAGCTTCCATCTGCTGCCAGAGAAAGCCTCAGTGATTACTGGACACTGCACCAATCATATTTGTCTAAAATTTTTCTGAACATCTTACTAAATCAGTGAGAGTGTACAGTTAGTTTTCATCTGAAATTAAAGCATTCCCTTCCATATGGTCCATTTGGTTAGCTGCTTTGTGATTTTATTAGATGAGCATTTTAAATGTGTGTGAGGTATAGATAACATTATCATTGTCAGATTTTATTTAGGTGATCATATTATGTGTCTGTGAGGGATATAGATAACATTATTATTGTCATATTTTAGTAATAATTTACCAAATATAAGTTGTCACATACATAATTTTCAGTAAGTTCCATAATTATTAAACTGAGCTGAAATATACATGTGCTAAGTTTTTGGTGCATTGGAACAAAGTATTTAGCAATAAGGTAATGCCACTGAGTAGCACAGCCACACTGATTTCTGACTACATTAGCAGCTCCATTAGTTGCATGAAGTTCTGATTCATTCAAAGCTGGTTGGATAAGCAAGATGAAATATAGTTAGTGATGATAAAATGCTCATAGCTCAGTGCCCTAGTGCTGTTGTAGCTGCAGGAACCAAGCAGGCCCTTCTTTGTTCCCTGAGCAAAGGTTGTGAGTATAGATAAGACACCACTTTTCTTCTCTGCCCGATTCTCTGGCTTTTCTCATAGCCCTCACCGTGGATTGATGCCTCAAGTTAGCAGCATTCAGCCATGTGTTACTTGTTATTCCAGGGCTCTGAGCAAATCAAATCCTGTTTCTTCTTGACATTAACACTTCAATGGAGGGAGACAAGCAGATATTGTAATCAAAGCCCACTGTACTAGGTTTCAAGGCTCAGATAAAACTGAACAGCATCCTTTACTATTTATAGTGTGTCCTTCAGTTGGTTTGGGAAAACATGTAGTAATGAAATAACTTGCCCAAGAGGGACATAGAACATTTTTATTACTCTCAAAGTTTCCAGGTTTCCTATTATATTCTTTGCCTTCTTCCTCTCCTGCTCCTGGCAAGAATGTATATGTTTTTTGTTTCCACATTTTTGCTTTCTCCAGTGCCTCAGAAAAACATGGTCTAGTTTTCTTCACTTATCAGTAGACCATGGATGAACCACAGATCCCTGAAGGTATGTACCTGGTCTTATGCCTTGATTTATTTGCAAAAAGTGTTTAGCAATGGGATTGTTTGTAAGCCTCACAGATGGTATGTGACACTTAGCTTTAGAGTTACTGCATCATTTGCATTCCACCACTAATTTGTCCAAGGTGGAACCAGAATTTGGTTCTGTCAGATTTTATTATTATCCATTCTAGTGAGATATCTTGAAACTTTAATTTATAATCTACTAATAGCTCATGGTGCTGAACCTGTTTATATGTGTTTGTGCTCTTGGGAAAGGCATATGAAGTCTACATTGCTTTTTAAACTGAATTGTTTCTTGATACTGAGTTTTGGCAAGATTTTATATGTTCAGAATACATGTGTTGTAATATAAGTCATTTAAATTTGTTTTTCTTTGTCATAGTAATTTTCTCAGACAAAAGCTATTTATTATAATAAAATCCAACTAATGGATTGTTGTTGTTCCTGTATAGATCATGCTTTTAATGCTATATCAAAACCCCACAGCTAAAACAATGCTGTAGATTTTATCTTTTATTCTACTATAAGGCTTTCATTTTCCTGTCTATTCTCTGTGAGTATTTAGATGACCTTACAAGGTTTACATTTTATCTCTATTAAATGTATGCTCTTGACTAGGGAAGTAGGTCGATGCTAATGTGCTTGCTTAATATGCATAAAGGCCTGGATTTGTTCCCAGCGCTCAAAAACAATCAGTCTACAATTCCTTTGAGTTTATTTTTGCATATGGTGTGAGATATGATTAAATATTCATTTTTCATGTGAATATTTCATCTTTATAGCACTGCTCATTGAAAAGGCCATATGTTTTCATTTATTTACTTAATAAAAAAAAAGTAAGAAAAATGCTAGCCAGACATTTAAAGAGATCCAGGTGCCTTAGGGTTTTATTGCTGTGAAGAGACACTATAAATAAGACAACTCTTATAAAGGAACACATTTAATTGGGGTTCGCTTACAGTTTCAGAGGTTTAGTCCATTATCATCATATCAGGAAGCATGGCAATGTCCATGAAGACATGGTGCTGGAGAGTTGTACATCTTGGTCCAAAGACAGCCAGGAGGAGACTGGAATTCCACATTGGGCAGAGCTTAAGTATAGAAGACCTCAAAGCCCACCCCTCACTGCGATACACTTCCTCCAACAAGGTCAAACCTACTCCAACAAGGCCACACCTCCTAGTAGTGCTATTCCCTGTGGGCCACACATTTAAACACATGAGTCTGTGGGAGGCGAAACCTATTCAAACCCCACACCAGATAATAGAATAGTCAGAGCAGGCTTTGACAAGCTCTTGTATACTGAGAGCTTGGAAGGCTGCACATGTGCTGAGACAAGAGAGGATCTCAGAAACACTTTACACATGTCAAAAATTAAAGATGGAGGAGCTATGAATGCCTAAGCTGTAACTGCACCACTGAATCCACACATATTGGTCCACAAGGGGGTCAAGGGAGTCCTTCTGGGCAAAGTGTTTCAGAACAATCTCTGACACAACCCTGGCAGACTAACAAACTACATTAAACCCCAAAGGCCAGACTTAACATAGTATTAGGGGAGATCAGAAAAAACAAGCAGAGACTTCAGTGGTGAAGGAGTACAGGAGAGGTGGAGGACTGGCAGAATGTACTTTTCTTTGTCTCCTGAGAGTATCTGGTTTTTCTCCCTCCAGCCTCCTCCCTAACTCATTCATATGGCTCAAATTTTTTGTTGAAATGTGCAGAGTAGAAACTAAAGTAAGAATTCATTTCTGCCTGGAAATGAAAACACATTTCTCTCTCTCCCAGGCCTTCTCTGCAGGACTTGATTCAGTCTTGGCTTGAGATTGATTGTTGCTATGGTTATTTGCTGTGCTCTATAATCTTGAGATTCATGTAGTATTACTGTATGTTAAAGTTAATGTGATTTGAATTCAAAATGTTCCCATAGGCTCGTGTGTTAGAGCACATGATTTCTACTTGATGATATTACTTTTTTTTTTAATTTTTATTTTTTCATTAGTTCCTTGAGAATTTTGTACAATGTGGTTTGATTATATTCACCCCCTCACCAACTCCTCCCAGATACATTTCCTGCCCCTACAAAGACAGTTTTATATTCTCTTATTTTTTATGTACCCATCAAGTACTATTTGCATTGACCATGTACTCATGAATGTGTGGCCTTCCACTAAAGTGTGGTAGGCTTGCCAGAGGCAAAGAAAATTGACTGTACTTTTACAAGCAGATCTCATTTGACAATAGCTTCTTGTTTAGGAGCAGAACTTCATGTCCACCTAACCTCTCCATACTGGTATTTGGTCTGTTTTGAGACTGCACAGAAATAATTTTACATTTTATTTTTAATATAATACTTTAAGAATCTCATACAATGAGTTGTCATCATATTAACTCTCAGTTCTTGTCCTAATGCCTGTCCCTGAATGCACCTCCTACCTCCTCCTACTTCTAATTTAGATTTAGTGTCTTTCTTTTTTTTTTGATAGACTCCTTGCTTAAGGCTTTGCATTAGTCCTCCAGGGCTTAGTGGGCCTTCATCAGGGATTCAAGAACACACTATTTGTTTCCCTGATCCTTATAGCTCTGAACTTTGGTCCATCCAGATATCCTAAAGATGGACCCAGACCTGGTGTCATACCCACTTAGCATACCCCTCTGTTGGGCTTGTATAAGAAGCTAGACTTCTTAGTCTTCTTTGGATACTAAATGAAGTTCATGGAGATGAGGATACAAGCACATAGTCTCCCTGTATCTGAAGCCATAAGATTTACATATTCTCTCACAAGTTCACATGTTGCTGTCACCAGATGGCTAAACATCTGGAACTAAATTCTTCATAGTAGTAGTCTGGTAGATGTCTAACAAGTAAGTGGGTGTTCATATCATAAATCTTTACATAGCTGCCTGCCTTTGTTTAACTGCTGGTCCAGAACTTCAGTTGCATGATGGGTTTAGGAACAGTTTTGATGTGTGATTTGGGATTTTTAGTATATTCTTGTAAGTTATTACATTTGCTTTGACTCAATAAGATAAGAGACAGTTAGTTACACTAGTTAATCAAAGCATATGGCATGGGGAAATTGATTCCCAAAACTAAGTTGTCCTTTTCTCTTTCTCCATAATGTCCTAGTGGTACACCTCCATGCCTGCTGTCCACAGTGACTTTGATTGCTATGCTATGGGTCTGCTACTTACCTGTAGCATCTCCCATCTCACTCTGGATGCTGGTGACCAGCACACTATGCTTGACGTTGTTGAGACAGTCATAGATGATTACAGCAGTATTTTAATGTTCTCACTTAGACACATGATTACATAGCTGCATCCTGCATAGAACCCATGTGCTTTCTCTTAGAACTTCATAGTCAGGGTTGCATGTCTGACTAATGATTTAATAAATGAAGACTACAGAGAATCATGCACATCTCATTCCATCACTGTTCATATAAACCACTGAAGGTAAGGAAGGCTTTGCTTGCTTTAAAGCACTCCTGGGAATAGTGGGCTTCACTGTATCCAGTTAAATGAGTTAACATAGAGATGAGGCATGTAACTCCAGTGGGGGCAGGGTAAAAAACTGAGAGAAGTAAAGCTATCAAGGACCAGAGATATCTTCCTCAAACACCACACAGACAAGGCACTGCTGCATAGTCCTACAAAGTTGCTTTGTGGCATGTTTATTAGTGAATCAGACTAAAGATCAAAAGGCAACAAAACTGACAACATATGTTTTAAATCTGATTATTCTTAAAAATGCCATGTTTTATTGGTTGATCTTTTATTATTTCTTTTCTTTTTTTCAATTTTATCAACACAACTTAAAAGCTGTAGCATACCTGACACACCTGTCTTCCAGCTTGCATTAGAAAACATTCCCCGTGACATCCTCTCAGGGAAATTTTCTGTATCATATCTTTTCTTTAGACAACTGTGTTTTGTCACAGAGACACAGTATCTGCAATCTTAGACTCTCATTTTCTCCAGTTTCATTTCATTGAGGTTGCTTCTTCAAGGCTTGGGTTTTCCAAAAGAAACAAACAGCCTTATCAAATGTAGCTTTACTTTAGATACAGATAGATTTTTATTAGTCTTGGGCATCATGTATATGTGAGGCATGTGGATATTTAAAGTAACTATTATGTTATAAAAGGGAATGAATGAGAGAAAGCCAAGAGAGTAATGGAAATAATTGATTTATGTCAGGCCATAGTTGGAAGTCTGTGTTTGTGGTCAAGCTAAAGTTTGAATGCTGCAGGCCCAATGGGCTGTCCTCAACACACAAGGGATGGCAACTGTTTGCCTAAGCTCCTAGAATACAGCTTCTAACACGTGGCTACATCTCTCCATAGGTCTGTGACATTTAGTCACATAAAAAAGGGTCATACCCCCAAGCCCCACCAAGGTAGAGGCATGGCCATGCAGCCCCAAGCCATCCCCAGGTTAATGAGACACCTAGAGACTTCATCATTCCCCTTTCCAGTTACTATTTTTGCCTCACCTCTTCCAGAGGCAAGGGGGTATGATTCCATCCACACCACTCAACATGATGACAATAAACGTTTTAGAATTATGGACTGTCCATTCACCTTGACCTGCAGTGGGAAGCGAGGGATCCAGCCTTTGATTAAGGAGCCACATCTAATCTCATGCTGAGGGCTTCCTAGAATTCCCAGATGGTACCCATTCACCCAAGTCTAAGTAGCTAGTTGGCGCCACAAGCTGCAAACCAGATCCTAGCAGGAATCCCAGCTGTGCTCCGGCTAGTCCGTCTGTGGCACCCAGCAGTCTACGATGCCCTGAGCTAGAGAACCCACAGAGAATGCCCCCTCACACACCCATGGCCGGAGTCCTGGTGGCTTCCCACAGCCCCCACCTGCCCGTTGGACTGTGTGGAAAGATGCTCAGCCACTTCCCATGTGTTCCATGTCCCATTCAGAGCCACAGCGCCTGGGATGGACACGTGGGGCTTCTCTCCTCTGCACCATTTATTCCCATATCTGGCATCAACAATGTGGGGCAAAACTCAGTTTCAAGTGTACCCCCTGCTGGCAACCCACCCACATCGAATCTCCAGATTGCTCAAGGACCATGAGTACAAAATGGGCGTTCCTCAAATCTCTTTCTCTCTGTCTCTGAGCATTCCTGGCCAGTTTCCCCTTCCCCAGCCCCCACTGTGAGGGCTCCTGCCTAGCTAATAGATCTGCTTCCCATAGCAGCTCCAGCCACGAGCTCCATGCTCCATCACCTGCAGTTTCCTGAGGTCCCTGCAGGCCAGGAGGCCAGTTTCTTTCCCCCATCGCCATTGTGGTGGCTCCTGCCTGGTTACAAACCCAAGCTTCTCGCTTTTCCCTCTGTCCCTGGCTGTCCTATCAAGCCTCTATGTTTTTTCCTTTAAGTTTTTTTTTCTTTCAAGATTGGCCTTCCTTCTGCTTTTACATTTAGGCTAAGAAAAATAAATGGGGAATACCCAGCCGCCACATGGCAGGGCGGCCCCTACCCCCCTCCCCAAGCCCACAATAGACAAAGGAAAGTTTTTGGACTTGTTTAAATGCTTGTTCTCCCTCACAGGAATACCAGAAACAGTGTCCATGCTTCTCAACTCAAAATTTTCTTGATTCTTTTTTAAAATATTTATTTTTCTCCCTAACATTTGTGATGTACGTCCAAAAAAATCTTCCAACTTGTTTAAGATTTCTTTTAAGGTTCAAAAGTTACCTAATCTACTCCCACAGGTCAAATCAACTATGCAGATCACTGTTTCTTCAATCCTTAATTAACAACCAGTTTCCTTTTATAGACAAACTGTTACTGCCAATCCCAAAACTTTCCTTCCTCAGCCATCCAAAGCAGACTTAAAATATGCCTTCCAGGACCATAATGTGCTCCCAAGCAAACCATCACAGGCTTAACTTGCTATTCACCCTATGCAGATATCCCCCTGCTGGGATACTGCTCCTCTGTGATTTCCCTACAGGCTTATCTCCGCAGAAGCTTGCTGCCACAGATCCAGCGGAGACAACGCCATCTCCTGGGATCTGCCTGTGATTACAAAGCTGCCTTCCTCTAGACGGAAGACTCCCAAGACATACACTGAGATCCAGAGATACGTGCTCAGCCCCACAGAGGACAGACATGACACTTTCTAACTACAGATGAACTCTCTTGCCAAAGCCAAATGGCTAATGAACTTGGGGGAAGCTATATGATAGTAAGGAAACCATGATGTCTATCTAGATTAATCAAATGTTGTTTTAAACTGGTGTTATTACCTTCAAACTGTACCATCCATGGAACAATTAATTGATTCAATGATCCCTTGCCTTCCAAACCCCCACCCTTAACCCTCCTTACCCTCTGGCTTAGTTGTGCTACCACTCCAACTTGTGCAGTGTTTTCTTTGATATTACCACCCTACCCAAAATTTTCACTACAAATGTCACAATGACCCCAGTGACCCCTCTCTTTTTAAAAAAGTAATTTGGGGGAGATGTTGGGCTGTGGTTGGAAGTCTGTGTTTCCGGTCAAGCTAAAGTTTGAACATTGCAGGCCCAATGGGCTGTCCTCAGCCCACAAGGGATGGCAACTGTTTGCCTAAGCTCCGAGAATGCAGCTTCTAACACATGGCTACATCTCTCCATAGGTCTGTGACATTTAGTCACATAAAAAAGGGTCACGCCGCCTGGGACGCCGGGAGCCGGTAGCCAACGAGCGCCATTGAAAGGCGGAAACCTCCGCCTGGGACGCCCGGGAGCCGGGAGCCAATGAGCGCCAATGAAAGGTAACCTCCCAGGAACTTGGAAGGGCCGTGAGTGGGGTTGAGGGGAGCAGCACCTCTCGCCCAGACCCACCCGGATCTGCCAGGATCCGGGGCCTGAGAACCCGGAGACAGAAAAACTCCGAAACTTTCGGATTTCACTCGCAGGCGGAAACCTCCGCCTGGGACGCTGGGAGTCGGTAGCCAACGAGCACCAGAGAGGGGTGCCCTCCCAGGAGCCTGGAAATGCCGTGAGTGGGGTTGAGGGGAGGAGCACCTCTCGCCCAGACCCGCCCGGATCTGCCGGGGTCCGGGGCCTGAGAACCTAGAGACAGAAAAACTCTGAAACTTCCGGATTTCACTCGCAGGCGGAAACCTCTGCCTGGGACGGTGGGAGTCGGTAGCCAACGAGCACCATTGAAATGTAACCTCCCAGGAACTTGGAAGGGCCGTGAGCGGGGTTGAGGGGAGCAGCACCTCTCGCCCAGACCCGCC
>CM052703.1:131283262-131303100 GCA_028551405.1 Uromys caudimaculatus | reverse complement strand
GGACTTATGGTTTGGACCACATATGTGGCAGAGGATGACCTCGATGGCCATCAGGGAGAGACGAAAGGCCCTTGGGCCTGAGGATGTTAGAGGCCTCAGTAAAGGGGAATATCAAGGCGGGAAAATGGGGATGGGTGGATGGGGGGGTGGGGTGGGAGGTGGAATTCCCTCCTAGAGGCGGGTTGGGGAGGGGATGGGGAGTATACAAAGAGGAGACTCAGAAAAGGGGAAACATTGGAAATGTATATAAAGTATCAAAAATAAAAAAGGAGGAAAAAAAAAGAACTACAAATAAAATCGACAGCAAAAATAAACTAGCACATATGAACACAACTGATCACTAACTGTATTAGGGGTGAAAAGTCTAAACGTGCTTATTAAAGCATGGAATGGATTATACAGTGGCATTTAAAAGCCCTACATTCTATCTGTATGAAATTCACCTCAACTATAATGTCATGGACTGACTGAAAATAAGAAGATATAAAAGATAAAGCATTAACCAGAAGAAAAAGAGTGGCTATATTCATATCCCTTAAACTGTGATTAGAGCTAGGAAATTTAGCGATGAATTCACAGAAATGGTGACTAAAAGCTTATTACAAGTTAAACTGACTCCAAAAATAACAAAATGCTTCATGTCAGTGCTTACTCTGCAGTCCATGGTTCCTGCTTTAGTCATACTTTACAAGGCGAGAGGAATGATGTATATTGATGAAGACCCAGAAATACATCAGACAAATACTGACAGGACCAACAGGTGAGAAGGACAAATATGCCCATGGATTACCGGATGCCACACTCTCATTATACTTGAACATGTAAAACAATACAACTTGCAAGAAATCAAACAAGACAATGGCACAAAGTATTGTCCAACAGCCAGACGTTACTGGTACAGTACTGGTACATTACTGGACACATTCTACCCAGTAAAAGCAGGCTATGCTTTTTTTCCAGCCTTCACAAAGAATTTACCAAGATAGATGATATTCTAAGTCATAAAATAAACTTGTCAAGCTTTAAAATAATCACTACCATACAGAATTTTGTGTCATATACAATTAAATAGCAGAAATTTTAAAAAATAAGATAAAAAGTCCAGGTAGTCAAAGAACACACTTTAAAATAGTCAACAGGCACAAGACTCTTTACAGAGAAAAAAAAATAAATATGTAGAAATTAATGAAAATGAAAATACTTCATATCACAAATTCAGAGGGAGTTCGTAAAACTGAATGTTCATGTTTTTAAAATCTCAGATCTCAGAAAAGGGGAAACATTGGAAATGTAAATAAAGTATCAAAAATAAAATAAAAAAATAAATAAAATAAAATCTCAGATCTCTAATGTAAGATTCTTATTTAAAGAAATAGAAAGAACTGGAAAAAAATTAACCCAAACCAAACAGAAGGAAGTAATAAAGGTAAGAACATAAATACACAAAATTAAAAACAGAAAAATAGCAGAAAATCCTGATGTAAGCAAGAGTTGACTTTTAAAATACATCAATGAAACTTAACAGCTGAAAGCCTGGCAAAACACACAAAGGACAGACATGAGCAACCAAGGTCAGTAGAGCAGGGATATCTACATACCCTGGACATGTACGCACTGTACACACTAATGGAAGGGTGAAGATGAGCTTACTTTCTGCCTTTTTACAATTTTTAAAGTTTGACATTACAAATCCTCAAAACAGCAAGGTGAAGCTACCATTGGCCAGATTGTTTAATCAGAGAGTTCCACACAACATTTAAAAATTCAAGTTCTACAAATATTTTTCCAGAAAGCATGAGAAAATAATATAACTTTTTGACTCACTTTTGAGTGGTCACATGGTATGAACTACCAAGGCAAAATACATGGAAGAACCTGCCAATGCAAAATGGACTCTGGAGCATTTTTGTGGCTTTTTATTTTGTTTCCTGTTCAGATACTTTTTGTCTTATTGGATTTCATTTTGACTGTTGTTTTTGGTTTTTGGAGGAGGGGGAGGAAAGAGACAGACAGAGACAAATGAGGGGAAGGCAGAACATGAAGTTGGGAAAGTAGTGAGTTGGGGAGGATCTAGGAGGAGTTAGGGCAGGTTAAAAAAAGTATATCGCATGTTTTGAAAAAATTGCATGTGTTTTAAATAAAATATTTCCTAAAAGACACATAGATGAAAACAGCAGGAGTAAGATTCACCTTATTAGCAGATGATGTAGTAATTTACTCAGAAAATCTCATGAAATCTACAGAAAATCAAAGAACAAACAAAATCAACTCATAAAAATAATCAGAAAACAATGAATTCAGAGGAACTACAATACAAAATCACGTATAAATTTTCTCTGTAGGATCAATGAATACATGGAAATTGAAATTAAAGGCTCCATATCAGTTAAGATCACTCCAAAGAATCTTAATTGTGTAGTGGTGGTCCAGTTTTGTTACTATGGTTCTACAGCAAAACCTGCAATCAAATATGCTGATTCC
Organism: Uromys caudimaculatus; assembly: GCA_028551405.1. Classification (NCBI taxonomy): domain Eukaryota; kingdom Metazoa; phylum Chordata; class Mammalia; order Rodentia; family Muridae; genus Uromys; species Uromys caudimaculatus. The sequence continues at coordinate 131,300,619 of CM052703.1, read as the reverse complement.
TTCAACATTATTCTGCTTGCTAAAAATTTCTGTATCTATCTGGGTTCTTTTATGTATCCACATGAATTTTACTTTATTTTTCTATTTGTGTGAAGAATAACACTGGAATTTTGACAGGGATTGTATTAAATATCTCTTTTTGGTAGGAGAGCCATTTTCAAAATATTAATTTTCTCAGTCCATGAACAATATCTTAGTTAGTGTTACTATTGCTATGATTAAAGCAACACAACCAAAGAAACTTGGGGAGAAAAGGGTTTATTCAGCTTATACATCCACAGCATTGTTCATCAGTGAAGGAAGTCATACCAGAACAGGAACTCAAACAGGGCAAGCATCCTGGAGGTAGGAGATGATACAGAAGTCATGGAAACGTGATGCTTACTGACTTGCTCAGCATGGCTTGCTCAACCTGCTTTCTTATAGAACCTAGCATCACCAGCCCAAGAATGGTACTTCTTACAGTAGACTATCCCCTTCCCCATCAATCACCAATTAAGAAAATGTCTTACAGCTGGATCTTATGGAGGAATTTTCTCAATTGAGGTTCCCTTCTTTCAAATAACTCTTTCTTGTATCAAGTTGTCATAAGACTAGCCAGCACAAGCATTTGAAATCTTTCCACCTTCTTGGTCTTCTTCGGTGTTTTAAAACTTACATTGTAGCTCTCCTTCACCTCTTTGTTTTAATTTATAGCATAGTAATTTTTTCCTAGGCAATCACAAAATAGTCATGCTTTTGGTTTGTCAATACAATTGTTATTAGTAGATTCGAAGGCTGTGGGGTTTTATATGCTAATTTTATATACTTCACTTTGCTAAAACTGTTGTTAAGATTTAAGTTTTCTCAGAGAGTCTTTCTTTAGGGTTTCTCATGCATACAATTATAACATCTGCAGTCAGAGACTGCAGACTTCCTTCTTTCTTATTTGTATACATTTTAGATGTTTTTGCTTATAGTACTCCTCTAGCTAAGACATCAAATACTATATTGAATAAGAGTGGAGAGAGGGGTGCTGGAGAGAGGACTTGGCTATTGAGAGCACTGGTTGCTCTTCCAGAGGACCTAGGTTCAATTCCCAGCACTTACATAGCAGCTGATAACTCTCTGTAATTACTGTCCCCAGGGATTTAACACCCTCACACAGACATGCATGCAGTCAAAACACCAATGTACACAAAATATAAACAAACAAATAAAAGTGGAAAGAATGGATCCTGTGACTTGTGCCTGAGTTGTGTAACAATGCTTTTGGTTGTTCTCCAGTTACTACAGGTTTGTCATATATAGTCTTTATTATGTTGAAGTATGCTCTCTTTGTCCCTAACCTCTGTTGTAAAAAAATGCTGGTACTGGTCTGGTATGTGCTGTGGTGGGGACAGTCATATGTTCCATAACCACACCAAGCCAAACAGTTCCACGTGAGGGGTTTATTAGGGGGAGGGGCACAAGGTAGAAGTGAGGAGAGAGAAGGGAAGAAGAGGGGGAAAAGGGAGAGAGAGATAGGGGTCCTCCGTATATATAAGGAAAGTGACATGGCATGACGTAGCCACAGGTAAAGGTGGGCAGTGGGCCAAGGTGAATTCTGGGAATATAGTAGCTGTTGCCTTAGCAACAGGTGGGCGGGTCACACTGTCGCCTGGGTGACGTCACCTAGGTGCAAAGTCACCGGTTTGGCGGTCCTGATGCCAACATACCTCCCTTCTTATTATTATAAAAAGGAGGAAAAAGGGAGGGGTAAGCCGATGGTGAAAAGGGAATCAGGGCATCGTGTCTCTTAAACTGCTTCCTGCTGTGTAGGGGTATTGTTAACTTTGGGGTGTAGCTAACTTTCATCATCGGGGTCCACCTGATAAATGTTTGCATTGGGTTTCCCTTTGGACAGCAGCTCTTCTGTGGGCAGCGGCTGGTTAACAGGCCTGTAACCACAGGCCTGTTATATCCTGTAACAGGAACTGATTAATAGTTTGGTTAGAAATGTTCTGCATTTGTCATTGAAGGAAATGTAGAAACAAGATTAAGAAGACAGGGGGCAAATAATAACACCAGGAAAATGACTAGGAAAGGAGTTACAAAAGGGAGTATCCAGTTTCATATGGGGTTTTTGAAAATCCCAGAACTGGAGGTCTGACATTCCCCGAAATTCTGTATGTCTGACTGTAGCTCCTGGATTTTATTTCTCATTATCCTGGATTGGTTGACGTAGAAACAGCATTCTTCTTGGAGGAACAGGCAAAGACCACTTCCTTTAGCTGTCAGGATATCTATCCCCCATCGATTCTGAAGTACCACAGCTGCCAAAGAATCAACCTGTTTCTGGATAGTAAGCAGAGTTTCAGTCATTTCTTGAAAATTGCTTTTAAACTGGGAAGTGAATTCATTATATTTGGTCATGGAAGTCATTATCCCTGCAATTCCAGTACCAACACCTATAGCTATTCCCACAGCAACTAAGAGTGGCACGATCTGAACTGCCCTCTTATGTTGGGTGGCTATCATATCTACGACTGGAATTGGCAGAGTCCAGGGAAGAGGAATACCAACGTGCAAACTCTTGACCAGCTGGCGGGTAGGTGATGATATACCTGGGCACCACAAAGAATTGACGTGTTCTGGACTGCAGGGCATTGTGGCAGAGATGGTATATCAAGAGTTATGGTTGTATTGCAGTCTAGGGTGCTTAGCGTTCTTACAGAACATGTCCCGGAGGTCTTAAAACAATTTGCCATGCCAAAGAGAGGAAAAGAGGTTAGGTATGGAGTCATGGCGACACTGGAGTTGGAGCAGCTGACAAAAGGTGAGGTAAAGTTACTTGGCAGTATCACCGGAGAGGCTGTAAGTGGCAATTGTCAGTTAATTCCAGGGGGTATGCATAGCCAGCATTCTTTAAAGTGACCAGTCCTGGTGACATTAAGGAGTTGGTACGCCGAGGTCAAGGTCTGAAGCAAAAGACGAAATGACAACTTAGTGCCATTTATAAGGGGTGATGTCAAAGAGGTAAGGACCTCGGAGGAGTGTTTGATTACTTCCCCTATCTTTTTAATGTCTAGAGGTTGGACAATTGAGACATATCTTCTCTGGATTGGGATGGTACTTACTGGGGAGCTGGGTTGATTCTTGCAGTAGAGCTTACCAACAACTCCTGTCTCCCACTTGGAGTCCCATGGGTCTTGTATGTAGAAAAAGAGTGTCTTGTGTTGTTGATAGAAGAAGTGATTGGTCCAGGATCCTAGCATATGTATCTGACAAGACCAATATGGACAGCCCCCATATTCGTCTGGCCATTTTCTACAATAATCTTTTGTCTGGTCAAACAGAAAGCAAGCATAGAGAATCATAATATTTAGATGGGATAACAGATGCAGGGATGATAGCAATTTGGATCAGCTCCTGGCATCCAGCTATGGAGCCGTTTCCAGACCCTATTTGGAAAGACTGTTATCTGTGGCGGTTTCTTGAACTTCAAACCTCCAGATGTAAGGGCTACCCTGGATGGAAATGAGCAGCAGGGAGAAGACAAGAAACCCATGTCTAATCCAGTGAGGTCGAGCTTGGCTGCCAGAGTGGAGTCTCATTTTCTGGGATTGGGGACAAGGTGGGCGGTCTTGATGTCTTCTGGAGCTTAACAGAGCATGGTCCTGATGGAATCCAGTAACTGGATGGCAATGGGAGCATGATGTTTAGCAACAGAGGGGTTCTGGATGTCCCAAACTTGGGGGTCCACCTGAGAAGCTGGTAAAGGAAACAACATGTTAGTGTTAGTAGGGTGATTGACTAGGAAAAGGAACAAAGGAACTGCTGGCAAGCTTGGGTTTAGGCAAATGGGTGGAGCAAAGGAAATAGAAGTTCCCAACTTAGCTAAAAGATCCCTTCCCAATAAGGGGACAGGACAGGTCAGCACCACCAAAAACGAATGGGTAAGGGGTACACCCCTAAGAATGCAACTGAGTGGTGGGGTCTGATGGGGGAGATAAGGTTGTCCTCCTACCCCGACAAAAGGAAAACACGAAGGTGAAGTGGGTCCCCCAAACTCCATCAGGACCGAGGAAGTGGCCCCAGTGTCCAAGAGAAAGGAGATGGGCAGCCCACATACCATGATAGCTACCCAGGGCTCCTTGTTAGTGATAGGCGTGGTCAGGTCAAGAGAGCTTGGGCCCGGTCAACCATCCATAGCCAAGCCTAGGAGGTCGGTTGAAGGGTTACCTGGGAGTGATGGCCTTCTGTTCCTCATCACATGAGGGCAGTCAACAGCCCAATGTCCCTCCTGATGGCACCTAGGACATGGTCCCCTTGGCTTGTTGGGGTTGGGACAGGCCCTCACCCAGTGACTTTGTTGACCACATTTATAGCAGGGGCCTGGTGGACCCTGAGCCTTAGGAGACCAGGAGTCTGGGTTAGCAGCTGAGGCTGGTCGGACAGCCTTTGCCAGCATGTGGTACTTTGTGTCTTTTGGCTTTCTCATCCCTCTCATGGTACACCTTGAAGGCCAGCACCGAGACTTCTGCCTGTAGAGTCAGGGCCCCCTCTCCAACCACCTAAGTTTAGCTTTTATGTTGGGGTAGCTCTGGGAAAAAAAGTAGGTCATCAGAAGTTGCTTACCTTCTGGGTTTTCAGGATCTAAATTAGTGTACTGTAGTAGAGCCTTTGTGAGGCGTTCTAGGAATTGGGATGGGTTCTCCTGTCTGTCCTGTACAACCTCTTGGAGTTTTTCAAAATTAACTGGCTTCAAGGCTGCCTTTCTGAGGCCAGCCAGAAGGCATGTAATAAACCTGTCTAAGATACCACCTGTAGAATTGTTATTCATCGAGGATCCTGGTCAGGTACTGTCTCAGATCCAATTGGATGTACTGCATCTGTTTGGTGAATCTCATCTGCATGCGTTCTTGTTGCTTCCCAAACTCGCCTGCGTTCTTCGGGAAGTAAATTGTTAGTAAGAATCATATGACCATCATGGAAAGTCAAGCTATAAGATTGAGTGATGTACTCTAACTCCTTAATAAACCTGGAAGAGTTAGAAGTATATGAACCCAGTCTTTGTTCTATTTGAGAAAGTTCACTCAGTGAGAACAGGACATGTACTCTGACCAGACCATCAACTCCAGTCACTTCCCTTAGAGGAAGGACTGGTGCTGGGTCAGGTGTCTCTGGAGGAGAAGAAATTGGGGGTTTGACTGCGGCCTTAGAACGAGTGATAGGAGGGGTGAAAGTCGGTGCCAATGCAGGGTGATTGGAGCAAACTGTAACTGGCAGAGAAGGAGGGGAGGAGTCTGGAGAGGGAGAGCTAGTAGGCCCAGGGGTAACCTGGTGAGAAGGAGAAACTGAGGCAGCAGTTTGAGTTTTAGGCGGTACAGAAGGCAGCATGGAAGCAGGTCTGTGGCGGTAGGGAGGAGGTTTGTTAGCTGGGTCTAGAGTTGTGAAGTCATCTAGCAGTGGAGGAATAGGTTTTGTAGTTAAAAGAAATTGGGATGGAGAACAAGCAGAACACATAGAGTGCTGAGAGTGAAGATAGATAAAAGCTTGAACATATGGGATTTCCCACCATTTACTGGACTGCTGGCAGTATGTATGGAGATCTCTCAAAACAATCGTGTCTAGTGTGCCATTAGGTGGCCATTTGGAACTATTTTCTAAAGAGTACTGAATCCAAATCTTATTGCAGAGGTGTATCAATTTTGAGGGCCTCAAATCAGGCGTTAATTTAAGAGATTTGAGGTTTGCCAGTAGACATCCCAGAGGGGTGTCTGGAGGTACCAGCGAAGATCAGTTAGTACCCATTAGGTGTTGGGGGATGTTACTGAACTATTCTTGCTGGTGTCCCTGAGAATATTCAGTAATCAAGGCTGGCCAGGCTAGAAATTCAGGTCACGAGTAATTTCTAGGGGCCACGGCTGACAATTTCCTGGAAATTGTCAGGAAACAATCCAACCTAGTACTAGATATTTTTAATGGCAGAGGGGGAATGAACTGCTTCTGAGAAGGGAGGGCACCCAAGGGCTAAGTCCTAACTTGCAGGTCAGCTATGAGGCCAGTCATAGAGACTGGGGCAATGAAAAGCCAACACCTCAGCCCAGAAAGAGTTGGCCAGACACTATCTGAGCAAAAAGAGTCCTCCTGCCGATTGAAGAAGCTCCTTATCAATTTAAATGCCGATGTGTGTTTGCAGACTGCACAGTCCGATAGCCAGAGGTGTGGAACTGTTTGTTTAGTGTGGCACCATATAGTGGAAGATTTTGGGTCTGGTGATGGCTGAGCAGCAGCAGCAGGGCGGTGGCAGCAGCAGCTGGGCAGCAGTGGGGAGAGGGTGCCAGCGGTAGAAGTCTACGTAGTGTATCAGCAGCTTTCAGGCAATGATGGTGGTCAAGGTAGCAGCAGCGGCAGTCCATGTGGGCAGCTGGAAGGAGGCTCAAAGTGGTGACCCGGGCCCCACCTGGACCCTGTCGCAACTTGTGTTGAAGTTCCTGGGTTTCGGCACCAATGTTGTAAAAAAAAAAATGCCGGTACGGGTCCGGCTGCGGTGGGGACGGTCGCATGTTCCAAAACCACACCAAGCCAAACAGTTCCACATGAGGGGTTTATTAGGGGGAGGGGGACAAGGTAGCGGCAAAGACAGAGAAGGGAAGAAGAGAGGAGAGAGAGAGAGAGAGAGAGAGAGAGAGAGAGAGAGAGAGAGAGAGAAAGGGGGGAGATAGCGGTCCTCTGTATATATAAGGAAAGTGACGTGACATGACGTAGCCACAGGTAAAGGTGGGCAGTGGGCCAAGGTGAATTCTGGGAATATGGTGGCCTTTGCCTTAGCAACAGGTGGGCGGGTCACGCTGTTGCCTGGGTGACATCACCTGGGTGCAACATCACTGGTTTGGCATTCCTGATGCCAACAACTTCTCCATTAATTTGATCAAGAAGTGATGTCAAAAGCCATTTCTGCATCTACTGAGATGGTCCTGTGATTTCGACAAAGCAATGACACTTCCTGATTTATGTGTGTTAAATCATCCTATGCACCTGTGTAATGAAGACAATTTGATCGTGGTAAATGATTTTTTTGATGTGTGTTTGAAGTTGTAGCAGAATAGTTGACTCAAATGAAAAACCCTCACAGGTACAGTCACCTAATTTTTGACGAAAATGTCAAAAATGTACATTGTATTCTACAATGTCCTGGGGAAACTGAATATCAAAATACAGAAGAATGAAATCAGAAACCCCCATTTTTATTTACCCTGTACTAAATCAACTCCAGTTGGATTGAAGGCCTTAGTATAAGACCTAAAACATTGAAACTGTTACAGGGAAACATTCCAAGATTAAGCATTGGCAAAGACTTTCTTAGTAGACTTGCAGTTACTCAGAAAACAATGCCAAGCGTTTATAATGTGGGCTGTAGTGATCTGAGTGGTAAATGCTCCTCCTTGGCTGGTAGCTCTGCTTTGTAAAGGTGGAGAACCTTTAAGAGGTAGAGTTTTGCTGGAGGAAGTGGGTCACGAGGAGTGGGTCTTGAAGTTTTATAGCTTCCAGGCTGCTGACCCAGTGTGACCTCATGTTCCTGCCACCATGCCTTCCTTGCCATGACAGGCATCATCCCTGCCTAAGCTGAAGTTGATACTTCCTCACTTGAGTTGCTTCTTGTCAAGTATATGGTCACACCAACCAGAAAAATAGCTAGCAGTGACACCTGATGAAATTAAAAAGCTTCTGCCCAGTAAATAAAACAATTAATTAAATGAAGAGATAGCTTAAAGAATGAGAAAAATCTTTGCTAGCTATAAGTCTGAAAGAGTACTGACATCTACAGTATATAAAGCATTTAAAAAATCAACTAAAAGAAATTAAACAATTCAGCCAATAAATGGGCTAATAAAATGGAAAGTTCTAAAAGGGCAAAATACAAATGTCCAGTAAAGATACAGAAAATATTTAACATCACTAGCCATAGAAGAATTGCACATCAAAACCACATTGAAATTTGATCTCACCAGGTCAGAATAACAGTCATTAAGAAAACAGCAAATGCTGGTGGGGATGTGAACAAAAGGAAGTCCTGTTAAACACTGCTGGTGGGTATGTAAACTAGTCCTGTTACTATGGAAATCAGTGTGAAGATCTAAACACTAGGATAATTCTACCATAATACTTAGCCATGCTTCACTCCTTGATATTTAACCAAGGGAATCTAAATAATCACACTGCAAAGGTACTTGCACATCAATAGTGAAACACTGTTCAAAGTGCTAAGCCATGTAACCAATACAGGTATCCAATATCAGAGGAATGGATAAAGAAAATGTTGTATATATACAGGGTGGAATTTTTTCAGCCATAAAAAGGAATCAAATATTTGTAAGTGAAGATAATCATATTGAGCAAACTGTCAGCCTCAGAAAGACAAATCACCTTTTTCTTTCATGTCTGGATTATAGATTTTATAAAAGCATAAAAATCATATATATATATATATGTATATATCATATCATATATATATATATATATATATGAGACATGAAAATAGAAGTGAAACTGCCCACAGAAACTACAGGACCAACATGAGTGGTGGGAGAAAGAAAGAGAAAGGACATAAGGGGATCTGCTCAATAGACAATGTATACTCATTGAAGATAGCCGTCTGTCTTATAGCACTGTGTAAAATGAACACAGATAATGAAAATTTAAGCAATGATGAGAAGATGAGGATGGTAAAGTAGCAACTTCAGTCTGACCTTAAACCTTGACAACATATAAATGTAGGAAATACAAAATGGCAAGAACAAAACCAGAGAATATAAATGGGACATTTAGAATATTCATAAAGGGAACACCCAATATATTCACAATGTTAAGTCCCAAATTAATCATAAACTTAAAACAATTCTCATCAATTTTGGAATAATTTTTTCCCTTGGCACAGACAAGCTTATCTTAAAATTTACATTTCTTCATTTAATTCCATTTTCAAATCTTAATAATTGCTTTTGTCACTGACTTGGCCTTATGTTTATATTTCTTTTGGCATCATTAAAGCTTTTGTCTATTTTCTTTAAGTTCATTGAGTTTTTTGTTTATATCTTTGGTAAATTCTTTGCATTATTTCATGGAGTGTATGACTGTTCTTTTATGACTTTTGTCCTGGGTTTATGTAGGTAATTATTATTGGAAAGCTATAGGACTGTTAGACTTGGGGAGGGGGGCATTCTGTCTTGATTTTTCTTAACAGTGTGTTTTTGCAATGAACCCTGAGCACATGGACATTTGTTTCTTGGCTGTATGTCTGATGTGGGCACAGCACACTAGGTTGATGCACAGCATGTACATCCTGGCCCAAATCTGGAGATTGTAGAAGGACTGTGTGGGACTCCTCAAACTGGGCCTGAGCAGAGGGTTTGAGACCTGGTCTTAGGGTTAGTGTGAGTGCAGGAGAACTTGGGTTAAAAGAACAGACTCACCAGGCTGGACCAAAGCACATGGTGGATACTTTAAATTTATATGGTAGGACACAGGCTATAAAGTAGCAAAAATAAAAACATTTATCAACATGAAGGCCTATTACGTAGAGCCAGTAGTCTTAGTCACATGGTACAAATGAAGCATGCATATGGATCAGGACTTGAACATGCCCAGTTATGTTCTGAGAAAGATACAATTGGAGGAAGGACGGTGTGTTAGCATTCTGTCTAAACTCTACCCCACAGTTACCTGGCAACAGCCAGGTATGCTCCTCCCCACAGTTGCCTGGCAACATCCAGGTGGGCCTAGCCTACTATAAAAGGGGTTGCTTGCCCCTCCTCTTTCTCTTATCTCTTGCCCCTCTTACTTCTCTCTTGCTTCTCTTATCTCTTATCTCTCCTCATTCCCTTCCCCCCCTCTCTCCAGGTGGTCACGACCAGCCTCTACTTCTCTACTCTCTCCCTCTCTCTTCCTTTCTCTGTCTCTACTACCCTCTTAGTTCCCTTCCCATGCTCTGAATAAACTCTATTCTATACGATACATTCGAGTGTGGCTGGTCCCTCAGGGGGAAGGGATGCCTCGGTATGGGCCTGCTGAGGCACACCCTTCCACCACACCTCATACATCCATAGAACATATATCTTTATGTTTTTATAAACACATCACTGTGTTTAGACAGATGTTTCTGGAGCAGCCAGCTATCCAAAGGCCAGAAAGTGACTTTCAAATTCAACTTTGCACTTGACATAAATTTGATAGATTGTGGGTATAAATGTAAAAGAAAAATACAAAACACTTAGATGAAAGCTAGGGTCATATCCTTGGTGTCTATAATTTAGTGAAGAGTTAGTATTAGCAACACTAAAGTTACCATATAAAAAGAAAACTAAAATAAGAACATCTTTTAGACTTTTGTCAATGAATTGCCCAAAGATGACAACATTCACAGAACATGGCAAAGAGCTGACAACAGAGTTTTGTCTAAAACATACTCAGAACTCAACAGCATAAAACCTAAGCAATGCAACTTTAAGCAGAAGACATGCAGAGGCATCTCCCTGAGAATGAGTAACATGCTGCCAGTGTTTTTATATATGACTGTTGTGGACACGGCTGGGATGCTGGTAGAACCATTGACCGCTAAGATGTGAGAAGACTTGAGTGGACAAAGGAGACAACAGAATGCCCCTGTACAGCAGCCTGGAAGGCAGAGGCCTCTGGGGAAGCTATGCTGCTTGACTGAGTGAGCTGTTCCTAGGAACAGAGGGGAACTTGCCTTAGCTCTAGTGGAGTTGAATGGCTTGGCTGAAAAGAGGCTTGTGGAATTGGAGGCTGACAAGACATCATGTGTCTATTTAACAAGACAGAGAACCTGGGACAGAGTATCCAGGGAGACATTTAATATTTACTGATAATCAATCAGTCCAGTCCAGTGCCAGTATGAGTCTCAAGTAAAGAATCCAGCTAGTGGGAAGAGAGGAATGGAGAGAAAGAAAGGTGTCATAGAGTGAGACAGCCAAATCTCAGCTATAATCTTTTCTATTAGTGGTTTAGGTTAGCATAGAAAGTTCTGACATGTCATTTTATACAGGAGTGTCATTGTACTTTGTTCTTATTTGGTTCTAGTATCTCAGATAGTAGATTCACCACCTCCTAATTGGGTTATGATCTGACAACAAAGAATGATACATGCAAACATAATTACACAAAAAAGTGAGATCCTAGAAATCCTTAACCCACAAGTTGCACAGTGGTAGGTTTTTATGACTGTTGATATGTGTTCCAGACCAGCAGCCAAACTGCTTCACACCCAAAGCCAAACCTGGCTTGACACTTGTTTCATGGGAAATTTTGCCATATACTCAACATAAAATTTCAGTGAAATGGCTTATATCATTTTTCCTCTAAATCTTTGGAATCTGTGTGGAGTCCTTCATCCTGAATATCTGTCTGGACTTGCATCTTGCCCTACTGATGACTTCACTTACTCTACTTCTGCAGAAAAGTCTCTCTGAGATCAACAATCTTCCAACAGCCTATCTAGGCATCATGCCTGATGGACCCTAAAGGGTTAATGACGTAAAACTAGGAACCTCAAATGGGCAAAGAAACTCCTAATCTAGCACAAAGATAAGAACATCTGCCTGACAAGAAAGCCAACCTAGTAATGAAAACATCTGCTGAATTCATTTGACCTTAGAACCATATATCCTTGCCCCCATACCAAAGTTTCCTCTTTTGGCATATAAAGTCCCAAATGCCCCGCACTCAGACACATAGTCTCCACTCCTACAGAAAGACTGTTGTTCCTCAATTGTTCTGATAAAAATATTTCTACTCCCAAATGGGGTCAGTCCATGTTACTTCAATCAATCCAGATCTAACAGGCATTTGAAGTCAGCATGTGTATATGAGTCAGCTCAGGATGCCGAAATGATATGCCACAGGTTGGAGGACTTTTGGTACAGATTTATTTTTTAATTGTATGTATGCCTGTATATCAGAGTATGGACCTGCACACAATTGCTCTGGGGCTCCCTCTTTGCCTGAAGTCTAGAGTACAGGAGCACTTGGGAGTACAGTGTACAGTGTACACTGACTCAACTCTGCAGAGGAGGAAGAGAAAATCAATTTTTTCTTGGGTCTGTAGTTACATTCAGGCTTCACGATGTGCATACTGAGAACCAAAATCAGGACCTCTGAAATGCTCTTAACCACTGATCTCTGGAGATGAGGGTCTTTTCATAAAAATGTATGCTGTCTCAGGATAGAAGCCTGAGGTCAAGATATCCACACGTTTTATTTCTCCTGTGGTCTCTCTTCTGGTAGCCATTTCTGTTTCCTTACAGGGGGTGCCCTCTGGGTGTGTCTGCATCTTATTATCTTTTACCTAGAAGGTTGCCATCCATATTGGATAAAGACCCAGATATGGAGAGCTCTTGGTGCCTCTTCAAGGACATTGGCAAGAATTTGATATTGGATTAGGACAAGGAAGTAGGCTCAAGGTGTTGATCACCTTAGTAAGTCCCTGAATATCACGGGACCTTTGTTTATGGCCCTTTCAATATCCTGTCTCCAAATATAGGTATGTTCTGAGATGTTAAGTTTAGAACTACAACATACAAGTTTTAAATGAGACCGAATCTGGTCCATAACAGCATCCAATATGAAAGTCCTTATCCTAAGTGGGAACCAGTTCCCAGATTTTCTCTTTAGGCCAGATTCTTCTCTAGCATTCAATAATTCTTAAAGTCACCTTTTGGCTTTTTAGTTTATCAGTCATGAAATTGTAAACTTCTGCTGCTATCAATATTTAATTTTTTTCTATCTTTAAATGAATTTTCCTACTTCTCTGGTAGTTCTGGCTCACAATAGTACATGTATAAGTAGCTACCTTAGCACTTTGAAGTGTGCTTTCAAGGAACTGACAACATGCACATGTGTTTTTGATGCTAATGGAAATGCGGTCAGACTCAGAGTCCATGAGCCATGAATGACTGAGGCTTCTACTCTCTGCCTGGAATAACAGGCATGAATGTTTGAGGGTATTTTAGTGCACTATGTGCAGAGGCTCAACTCTGCAGCAGACCATGGGAAAGTCTTGTTTGATAAGGAATTGGTGAGTGCTCCCAAGGGACATAGTCCTTACCCTGCCAGCACAGTCAAGGTGACAGCATCTGACTTTGCCTCTTCTGAATTCTCAGCCCAAGGAGGAGGTCAGACAGAACTCAGAGGAATGCAAAGAGGTTTTGGTCACTCTTTCTCATAGCAAAGAATAAAGAATAGTGAAAGCAAATAAACTCCTTTTAGTAAGTTGCTGGTAGACCACAGCCCATTAAGCCCATTAAACAGTGGAATTAGTGAGAAAAAAAACCATATTTCAGGAAGAATACTTTATACATAAATACCACTTGATTAAGTTAAAACTACTTATGAATTTTAATTTCTTTATATAAAAATTCAGTCACAAGACTTGTTACCAAAGCAGCTTTGTGGACAAAGTTTTATTGGCTAACTTTAGTTTTTGGCATCAAACCATTTGCTGAATCACCAAGGTATACTGTCCATTTTTTATTCAATTTTCCTTTCCTCCTCTATTTCTTCAATAACTCAACACTTATAATGGGGTAGTAGACATTAATCCTGGGTTCTTTACTAATGTATGTGCACTGTATCATGCCAAAGAAGAGATAAGGCTTGTATAAAACTACTGATCTAATTCTTAATATAGTTGTATTGGGAGATGTCTGGGCACTAGAGTCTGGGCAGCCAAGTCTCCTTCAGTTGGCAGGCTAGAGTCTGGCAAGCATGCTCACTTTGCTGATGCTTATGCAGGCTGTTGAGTCTTCATGAGCCACTATCCAAGCACACAACCATATTGACAAGAGCATATGCCATCCCACTCTGACCTTACCTTAACCTGAACACCCTTAAATAACTCCCAGTGCTATTCAAATTAAATTACAAAGTAAATTAAACATAGAAACACTAAAATAGGAACTACATAGGTCATTCATGTAACACAGTGTTCCATAGGGTGATGTATGGTGGACATAATGCTACCCTGAAGACTATACCACAGCTTTCAGAGGTTCAGACATGACTTTGACCTGGTGTCCTCTTCTGGAATTACTATAAGCATCTGTTCTCTGAGAAGTTTTTCTAGAAGAAGAGGGAAAGAAGGCAGTAGGACCAGAATTAGTAAGCTATTAGGAGCCATGGTCTACTTCACACACACACACACACACACACACACACACACACACACACACACACACACAGAGAGAGAGAGAGAGAGAGAGAGAGAGAGAGAGAGAGAGAGACAGACAGAGACAGAGACAGAGACAGAGAGACAGACAGAGACAGACAGAGACAGAGACACTTATGATCTGACTGAGGCCCATACACATGGAAGGGATTATCACTGACTCTCCAATCATACTCTAAGCATATTGCAAGGCCTAGAGTACCTTTCTGTTCTGGCAGTCATGACCCTACTCTGTGATTGGATGGTATTAATTAGAGAGAATTAGTGTCTGTGGTTCACAAATGTGTCTCTGCAAAATTTTGAGGAAGGAGCCTCTTGTGGTCTTGCTTAATTCAGAATTCATCCTTATATTATGTGAACATACCTTGTCTGTCTCCTTCTATACCAAGTATATACTTCCATATCTACTTAGATATTCTGTGAAAGTGCCTTGTCTGTCTCATTCAAGTATAGAAGATACCAAATATATCCTTTTATAAATTTCAATATCCTAACAGCAGATTTGGGCATTCAGCATAACACATAAAAGTCCTAATCTCAATGCAGATGTTTCCAGAGTTGAAGAGTCATCTATATCCCCAGGCATTCATCATGGGCTCTGACTCTCACCTGCTTCCTAAAGGGTATCAGAAATTCTGTGTGCACTCACAGGACTCACAATATTCTCTATAGTCACATGGAAATACCCCATTTGGAAGATATTTAAACTCCATCTCCTGCCTCTTTCATATTCCCTTTTTTTATTCTTTCAACCCCTCAGATAAAGACCTGTAACTCTTCAGCCACTCTTTTTGATGTAATGCAGCTAGTATCTAAGTATCACTCATGCTCATGTTTTAAAGGCAAACTTTCAAAGTGGCACATGAGTACAGGATATGGTTTTCTTAGTGATTTGTACATTATTGTTTTCCTGCCATTTTCCCACTGATGGATGCTGTCTTCCTGAGTCCTTTAAGTCTCTGCAGGTTCAGTGAGATCCACACATTCATGCATTTTTATTTATGTGCTTTAACACCTTTAATGGCTTCTCTATCCTATCTTCTATACCAGATGAAATATAAGATGTTCTAGAAGCTTTAAAAGTAACTTACATTCTACATGTAAACTACAATGAAGCTATAGAATTGTAAATGTGAATGAACCTCAGTAGTAATCGTGCCTAATCCTTTATGTTGCTCACAAGAAGCTGAGACCTGAGGTGCCAAGGGACTGCTGCAGCCCTTTCCTTTAAGACATGTTTTTGAGAACATACCAGTGCTAAGTCCAGCATGGCATTGGTAGGGATAGAATGACATGGCTCCTGCCCCTGGAACAGGGCCAGCAGGTGTAGGCCTCCATGAGTGTTAATGGTTGCTGTGAGTGTAAGGCTTGTTTGTATAATGATGTACATATTTTACCTTCTTCCTTCAAGAAATGCCCTCTCTGTTAACATTAATGACTCCATGATAATCAGAGACCACATGAATGTAGGAGGGAAAACGTGTGGTTAATGTCTTAGCAAAATGGTAAAGGCTGGAACCTTCAGGACAGCCCTTAAGGATGTTCAAAAGAACTTTAAAAACAGGAGTTCAAAAGTATAAAATTTCTCAAAAAAAAAAAAAAAAGAATGCAATATGAATCATGAGGGGCTAGGATCAGCCTGGGACAGAGCAGGGTTAGGTCTGGGTGTGTTAGAAATGATAATTTCAAGACAAGATCCCACTCAGCTAGCTTATTGTCTGTGCTTAACAGAGGCAGACAGATCTCTGAATTCTTTTGCAATATCAAAAGAAAATGTATGCTTGCTGTCCCCTAAGAATTAGGGGGCTGGGGTCATGAGATAATGAGTCATAGAATAATCAAAAGGAAACCTGGAGTAAATGACTGGATTGATATGTAAAATAAAAGACTGGGCTTATGATCTGCAAGAAATAAGGTATCCAGAGAATTTTGAAAGTAGCTACAGGAACTGCTTAGAGAACTGTCTTCAGCAGAAAACATAGAGAAAGGAGAGAGAGAGAGAGAGAGAGAGAGAGAGAGAGAGAGAGAGAGAGAGAAACTGTCTGGAGATCTCCAGAGAAAGCAAGCAGATCAGACAGAAAGACAGCAGAACACACACACACACACACACACACACACACACACAGAGAGAGAGAGAGAGAGAGAGAGAGAGAGAGAGAGAGAGAGAGAGAGAGAGAGAAGGCTGGAAAGCTGTCTCAAGAAGAGCATAGGCCTCCAGCTTGGACTCACGATTTGACTTTATTGTGCTGCTCCCAGACACCCTTCCTCAGAACCCCACAGAGTCCAACAGGCAGATGAGGGCTGTGGGATGCCGCCAGAAAGCCACTCATAGGTGGGGGAGGGACCTTTCTGGAGAAGGAGTGGCAGCCATCTCCGTGGGTTCTCTAGCCCAGGGCACCACAGATGCCCACTGGGTGCAGTAGACTGGCTAGCCAGAGCACAGCTGAGCTTCCTACCAGGACCAGTTTTAGTGACTTGTGGTACTGGCTAGCTGTTTAGGCTTGGGTGAATGTGGTGGCCATCTGGAAGCAATGAGACCTGAAGCCTTTGGTGTGAGATTAGATGCAGCTCCTTAATCAAAGACAGGATCCCTTCCCACAGGGAGTCAAGGCGAGTCAAGATGAATAGACAATCCATAATTCTAAGTGCTTGTTGTTGTTGTGTTGAGTGGCATGGATGGAATTGTACCCCCTCGCCTCCGGGAGAGGCAAGGCAGAAATAGTAACTGATAAGGGGCATGGCTAAGTCTCTAGGTGTCTCATTAACCTGGGGATGGCTTGGGGCTGCATGGCCACATTTCCACCTTTGGTGGGGCTTGGGTGAGTGACCACACCTCTATGTGAGGAGGGGCTGGGGGCGTGACCCTTTTTTTTTTAATTTTTACAGATATTATTTTTTTATTTATTTATTTATTTATTTTATTTTTTATTTTTATTTTTGATACTTTATATACATTTCCAATGTTTCCCCTTTTCTGAGTCTCCTCTTTGGATACCCCCCCTCCCCTCCTCAACCCGCCTCTAGGACGGAATTCCACCTCCCACCCCCCTCCCGACCACCCATCCCCATATTCCCGCCTTGACATTCCCCTTTACTGAGGCCTCTAACATCCTCAGGCCCAAGGGCCTTTCCTCTCCCCCTGATGGCCATC
>CM052703.1:131267262-131282762 GCA_028551405.1 Uromys caudimaculatus | reverse complement strand
TGGTGTCCCAGGCAGAGGTTTCCCCCTTTCTACGGTGCTCGTTGGCTACCAACTCCTGGTGTCCCAGGCAGAGGTTTCCCCCTTTCTACGGTGCTCGCTGACTACCGACTCCTGGTGTCCCAGGCAGAGGTTTCCCCCTTTCTACGGCGCTCGTTGGCTACCGACTCCTGGTGTCCCAGGCAGAGGTTTCCCCCTTACTACGGCGCTCGTTGGCTATCGACTCCTGGTGTCCCAGGCAGAGGTTTCCCCCTGCAAGTGAGATCCTGAAGTTTCGGAGTCTTTCTGTCCCCGGGTTCTCAGGCCCTGGATCCCGGCAGATCCGGGCAGGTCTGGGCGAGAGGTGCTGCTCCCCTCAACCCCACTCACGACCTTTCCAGGATCCTGGGCGGGTACCCCCCTCCGGTTCTCGATGGCTACTGACTCCTGGCGGCACAGATAGAGGTTTCTGCCTTTCTATGGTGCTCGTTCGCTACCGACTCCTCTTCTTTGTAGTTCTTTTCTAGTTTCTTTTCCTGCTTTCTGGTGAGTTACATGGCCTTTCTTAGAGAGCACCCATGCTTCGTCATACATGCTCCCTATATACTGCCAGCAGTCGAAACTCACATAAAGCTTGCTCCTGCTGTTTCACCATCCTGGGGCATGTGAAAATATAGCTTCTCTTAAATCTCTTGGTGCTCTCATCTATGACATACTTGTCCCAAATATTCCTGTATATTCCTTGAGAATCACATCACACAAGGTAATGATATTTTAATTTCATTTCTGCTTTTTTTTTTTTTTTGGCCTTTATAGTGCTGAAGATTGAGTCCAGGGCGTTGTGTATACCAGACAAATGCATTCTGAAACTAATTTTGATTGATTTTTAATTGATGTAAATTAAGCAAATTTATGTGTTTATAAGTATATGCATCCTGTAACGATGAAATCAAGTTAATTAGTAATCCACCACCTTAAAATTACATGGTTATTTCTTTCTAGCTACTTACATCTTTTTTTTTTTTACTTCAACCACCCAACATTATTTGAAAACTGAAGAAAAGAAAGGCTATTATGTTTAATTATTTCTTTTTGTTGTCCTATCTAGTCCCTGAGTTCTTTTTGCATGGTCTTCTGATGTTTGAAGAACCCTTTCAGGTACATTCTTGTCATCTGTTGCCCTTTTTGTTTTCCTTCATCCATGAATGGGATTTGTAATGGGTACAGGAATGTGTGTTGTTTTCTGTTGACCTGCTGGTTTCTGATGAGAAAATCACCTTTGCCTATAGCTAGCACCTAGAAAAGAACCCAGCACTTAAGTCTTTAGAACAGTTGTTCTCAACCTTCCTAATGCTGCAATCCTTTACAGTTCCTCATGTTGTGGTGATTCCCCACTATAAACTTATTTTAATTGCTACTTTATAACTGTAATTTTGCTACTGTTATGAATTGTGTACTGGCTAGTTTTGTGTGTCAACTTGGCACAAGCTGGAGTTATCACAGAGAAAGGAATTTCAGTTGAGAAAATGCCTCCATGAGATCCAGCAGTAAGGCATTTTCTCAATTAGTGATCAAGAGGGCAGGGCCCCTTGTGAGTGGTACCATCTGTGGGCTGGTAGTCTTGGGTTCTATAAGAAAGTAGGATGAGCAAGCCAGGAGAAGAAAGCAAGGCAGTAAGGAACATCCCTCCATGGCCTCTGCATCAGCTCCTGCTTCCTGATCTGCTTGAGTCCCAGTCCTGATTTCCTTTGGTGATGAACAGCAGCATGGAAGTGTAAGCTCAATAAACCCTTTCCTCCCCAACTTGCATCTTGGTCATGATGTTTGTGCAGGAATAGAATCCCTGACTAAGACAAATTGTAATGTAAATATCTGTATTTTCCAATGGTAGTCTCTATGAAAGAGTTGTTCAAATACCAAAGGGGGCCCAACCCATAAGATGAGAACTACTGTCATAGAATGATATTCTTTTGGGGGATGGTGAATTTCAGCTGTTCTTTCTTTCAATACCCTTTCTCCCTCTTCCCTCGTTCTTCTGGTGACACATATTAGATCTTTGTCACAAGCGGTCCTGAGGATTTATACATTATATCCTTTCAGTTTGCTTTCCTCTGGTGAGTGATATTCTGTTCTCTTTTCGAGATATCTTCAAGCTTGTGAATCTTTCCTTACACATTCTCTTATGTTACTTTGCCCATCAGTTAGCTTGTCTTGAAGTCATTCCATTTTAACTCCAAACTCACCACGTCCAACTTTTTATGGGCTTCTGCTCTTTTGAAGCTACTTTTCTCCAATTGTTTCAAGTGTTTGTAATTGCTTCGCAAGTAGCCTTTTATGATGGATGTTGGATGTTAAAATGTCTGTTGGATGATTTCAGGGTCTACATCACTCTAAAGGTGCTTGTTAATGATTTTTTCTCATTTGAGGAGAAGCATTTTTGTGACTAGTACCATGTCTGCATCCTCTTTAAACCTTCAGTCTGAGAAGGCCCTGACAGTGCTGGTGAGGACAGGGCAGGTGCACTTGAGGCCTACATTTTTTGCTAGAGCTCTATTCAAGCTAGTGAATTTTCCTGCTAAGTGGGGTCATTCTACCCTCCCCCTGGATCTCCACCAGGTGGAGGGCTGCATTTATTTTCTCCAGGCAATCCTTATTGCTGTTGATCTGGTGGGAGCACTACCTTACTACAAGCTGGCAGGTCATAGAACAAGAAAAGGCTTGCTTCTTGTAATTCCCCTTCTTAGCCATCCAGCAGGCTACTTTCACCACTAGAGTTCTCCTTTATTTTTGGCTGTGCTGGGATAGGAATGTCGGCAGGAAGACATGTCTTCTTTATCTTGCTTCAGAACCAAAAGTCTGTTTGATAGTTTTTGAGAATAATATAACTAAATTCTATTTTCCAACAGACCCCTGTGTGCTGTGTGATTAAGTTTTCCCTTGTCAGAAACATTTCATGTTTCTGTCTATACTTAGTTTTTATTGTCATCTTGACACAAACTGGATATACCTGGGAAAGGAGAACTCTAATTGAAAAATTGTTCTCTTGGATTGACCTGTTTACATGTCTGGGTAGCAGGACATTTTCTTAATATCTAATTGATGTAAATGGACCTGGATCAATGTGGGTTGTATCTTTCCTACACAGTGGTTTAAGATGTATTTTAAAAGACAGTTGAGCAAGCCAGGGGCAAACTGACCAATAAGCAATGTTTCTCCATTGTTTCTGCTTCAGTTGCCTGCCTTGAGTTCCTTATGCATCTTTCCATGGCATATTATAACCTGTGAGATGAAATAAACCCTTTTCTTCTCAAGTTATTTAGGATACAGTGTTTATCACTGCATAGAGCAAAAAAGAACAGAAAGAAAACAAGAATAGAAATTGAGTGGAGTATTATGCTGACAACCCAGACTGTTGTTTGGGAGGAAGGTTGTGAAAACATTTGGAACATTAGTTTGGAAAGTAGCATAGCATTCAGAGCTCAGCAGGCTGTTCTGTGGGAGCTTAGAAGATAACAATGCTGAGAACAGTGCAGACAATGGAAACACGGTTTCTGAAGTTTTACAGGGAAGCAAAGACTATCAGGGCTCTTTGTGTGGCATATATTTGAATTAAGAATCAGTGAGAGGGGCTAAGATATGGCTCAATGATTAGGAGAACTTGTTGCTCTTTCATTGACAGCACCCACATGACAGCTAACAAGGGAGACTCCTATGCTCTCATCTAGGCCCCATAGGCACTGCATGCATGTGCTGCATGACAACCATGCAGGCAAAACACACATAAAAATTAAAAGTAAATAAATAATTTACAAGCAGAATTTGGAAGTGATGAGGGATGTCATCAGTTGGCACTGAGATATCAGCTGTGCTTCACAAAAAATCAGCATCTTTGTGGTGAAATCTAGAAAGTATTGCCTCTGGGTCAGCTGTAGTCTGAAAAAACCAAGGCAGCAAGCAGATCAAGTTGGCAGCAGACCTTGATAAATAATGTATAAGGATTGCCAAAACAGCATAAAAACAGACATATTATCAGTGGAATTGAATTGAAGACCCAGAAATAAATTCACATACCTATGGACACCTGATATTTTTGGTAAAGAAGCCAGAAATATACAACAGGAAAAAAAAAAAAAGACAACATCTTAAACAAATGCTGATGGTCTAACAGGGCACTGGTATACAGAAGAATACAAATAGATCCATATCTATCACCCTGCAAAAAACTCAAGTCCATGTGGATCAAAGACCTCAACATAAAACCAGATACACTGAGCCTGATAGAAGAGAAAGTGGGAGTAGTCTTGAGTGCATTGGCACAGGAGACAACTTCCTGAACAGAAGACCAATAGCACAGGCACTAAGATAAAAAAAAATAATAATAATAAATGGGACCTTATGAGACTGAAAGCTTCTGTCAAGGCAAAGGACACTGTCAATAGGACTAAACAGCAGCCTACAGAATGGGAAAAGACCTTTATCAACTTCACATGTCACAGAGGTCTAATATCCAAAATATATAAAAAGCACAAGAAACTAGACATCAACAATCTAAATAATTCAATTAGAAAATGGGTTTCATATCTAAACAAAATTCTCAACAGAGGAATCTCAAATGGCTGAGAAACATTTTTTTTTTTAACAATGTTCAACATTCTTAGCTGTCAGGGAAATGTAAATCAAAATGACTTTGAGATTTCATCTTATACTTATCAGTGACTAGGCACTAAATCAGAAGTGACAGCTCATGCTGACAAGGATGGAACAAGGGAACTCCACCACTGTCGTTGGGAGTGCAAGCTTGTACAACCACATTGGAAGTCAATATGACAGTTTCTCAGAAAATTGGAAATCAGTCTACCTAAAGACCTAGATATACCACCTTTGGGTATATACCCAAAGGATGTTTCACCATACCACAATGATACTTGCTCAACTATTTTCATGACAGTTTTATTCATAATAGCCAGAAATAGGAAACAACCTAGATGTCCCTCAACTGAAGAATGGATAAAGAAAATGTGGTACCTTTATACAATGGAGTACTACTCAGCCGTTGAAAACAGTGACATCATGAAATTTGCAGGCAAATGGAAGGAACTAGAAAAAAATTATCCTGAGTGAGGTAACCTAGACTCAGAAAGACAAACATGGTGTGCACTCACTTATAAGTGGACATTAGCTGTAAAATAAAAGACAATCATGCTACAGTACACAGACCCAGACAGGCTAAGCAAAAATGAAGTCTTAATGAGGCTGGAGGGATGCAAGGATCTTCCTTGGAAAGAGAAACAAATAGATTTCTCAGGTAGACTGAAGCTCAGTGGGCTGGGAACAGGAGGGATCAGGTGGGAAAACAGGGAATGGAGGGGGAAATTCATGCGAGAAATGAACAAAATGGGAGCATTTCAAGGGTGAGGTGGAAATCTGGTATTGGAGAAACCACATGGAATTTACAACAGTAACCCTAGCAAAGAGTCCTGGTAATGGGGAACAAGGAGCGTGAACCAACCATCTTTTGTAACTAGGCAAGGCCTCAAGAGGAGGCATTGGAGCGCCAACCCAGCCATGAAACCTTTGACCTAGAGGTTGTCATTCCTACAGGATGTGCTGGGACAGGAGCCTAGTATAATCATCAGATATACCACAGAGACTTCATCCAGCAATTGATGAGAACAGATGCAGAATACCACAGACAAACATTAGGTGGAGTCTGGAGTGTTCTGCAAAGGAGGAAAAAGGAAGAATTAGAGGAACCAGAGGGGTCAGAAACACACCATGAGAGCATGGCTCACAAAATCAACTGACTGGGACTCATGGGGTCTCAGAGGTTAGGGAGCCTGTATGGGTCTGACCTAGGTCCTCTGCATATATGTCACGACTTAGTAGCTTGTTGTTCTAATTTTAAAAGTGGGAGCAGAGGCAGTCCCTGACTCTTTTGCTTACTTCTGGGATCCTTTCCCCCCTACTGGGTTGCCTTGTTCAGCCTTGTTGTGATGGTCCATGCCTGGTCTTATTGTAGCTTTCTATACTGTGTTTGGTTGATGTCCCAGTGAGACCTACTCCTTTCTGATGAGGGAAAAGGAGCTGTAGGAGCAGAGACTCTGGGAAGATGAAGAAGGGGAGACAGCAGTCAGGATGTAATATATAACAGAAGAATTTTTTTTAAAAAAAGAGGGAATTGAAGACATGCAGGGGCTGTGGAGAACAGCTAAAGCTTTCCACAACATGGCAGGGTTAGAGTCCCTAAAGTGAACCTCAGTGAGGCAATGGAGGTGTAGCTCACTTACAATGGAGTCTTTGGGATATTGGAGATTCCAGGACTATGGAACAACTACCAAGGGCAGTGGCTGATGTGGAGTATAATTTGACACTTGAAACTATGAGGCAAATTGTGTGTGTATGTGTGGCAGAGCTGGAGAGGTGGGGCCACTGAAGCCATTTGGATCCTCAAAGATTATGAGTAGGTCCCAGATATCAGATACTGAGTTTCAGAATCTGGTTTTAAACTACTGAGTTTGAGTTACACTTTAAAATAATTGTTTAAATATACAGGTTTTCCCATTTTGTTATAAAACAAACAAACAAACAAACAAACAAAACATGTTTAACTTCTCATTTTTACAGGAATCCATAGTTAAGAGACTTGGATCTTTAAAGAAATCCTAAACTTTTAAAGTATTGACATATTAAAAGACTGTCAAGCTTTTCAAAGCTGGATGGTGTTTTATATTGTGATATTAATGTTAGTCTGAGATATTAGAGACAAACAAAGAAAAGGTTATGGTTTAACAGTGATGTGTTTGTGAATCAAGTTGAAAAGATGTGGATTTTACTACTTAATTTGACACAGACTAGAGACACTTGGGGAAAGGGAGCCTCAACTACAGAATTATATTTATCAGTCTATGTTGTCGGCATGTCTGTGGGGACATTTTCTTGATTCCCAGTTGATGTAGGAGGACCCAGACTTATGTAGGAGCAATATCACTAGGCAGGCAAGCAGGCCTGGGCTGTAAAAAAAGGTATCTGAGATAGTTAGAGGAAATAAGCAAGTAAATAGTGTTTTTTCATTTGGGTTTCAGTTTGAATCTCCTCACATGAGTTCCTGCTTTAGATTCACCTGCTGATGAAGTATAGCCTGCAAGATGAAATAAACCCTTTCTTTCCAAGTTTTCTCTAGCTATACATAGTGTTTGTCACAGTATCAAAAAGAAATTAAAACACCATACAGACTTTCCCTGGCTTTGTGCACTCTTGAGCCCTGTCACATGGTATGAGTCAGATGTCTGCATAGAGAAGCAAGAGCAGTGGTTCATGTTAGTTGAGGGCTCACATATTCTAAAGGATTTGTAGCCGAGAACTCATGGCTCCTCATAATATCCTTCATAAATAGTTGAATGCCTATGCACACATCCCATATGTACCTCACCAAATGCAGAGGAAAGCCATGTTGTCTGCTACCTTCTTCAGACAAGAGGTGGCCTTATCTACCAATCCTACCTTTCAACTACCCCCCTCCCTGATTTAAGTGAAAGAGACTTTTATGAGTTGATGGAAATGTAACTTCCTTTGGAAGTTTATAGAATGAAAATTTCAACTTGACACAGATGAAGAAAACATCCAGAGATTATTTTTGGAAGGAGAAGGATGATAGAAATTGAGCCCAGATTCTTACACATGCCAGACAAGTGCTATACCAGAGATTTAAATAGTGTCACTGTATAAAACATGTGAGGAGTAGATAGAGACTTGAGTGAATGTGTAATGTTGAAATGAACAAGAACAGTGCCTAGACTCATGAAAATGACAGAGCCTTCCCTGGATCAGGTCCAGGGAAATGGCAAAACCTTCCCCTAGTCATGTGTGGATGTTGACAGTGTGTGCAGAATATGTAGATCCAAGCTTCCTCCTCTGGGATGTTTACAGCTTCAGACTGCTCCTTTGCCCCGGCCCACAGGGTCTTCAGTGTAGACCTAAAGAGGGGATGGATGAATGTAGAGACAAAAGACACAAAAATGAGAGCAAGACAGGATGTCTGATCAAGCTCCAAAAAATTTTATTTCTCACCAATGTTTTATAGTAAAGAAAGGAGGAAGCTTATACAAAGTAACATAGTAACAGCGGCGAGGGAATTCCATAAAGCAATCAAACACTCTGCCAACAGAATATGTTACCAAGACAACTATCTATTCTCTGCTAACTGCCTAACTGCAAAAGGGTCACCTGATTTCTGGGAAAGAACTTATCTCTTAGGAGACAGAAACTTAAACAGAAACTTAGGTCCATAGCTACTTTAGGCCTATAGCTACTATAAAATGGTGTTAGCTAAGCCAAGGAAAATTATTTGCATCTCCCTTATAGTAGTCTCCCCCAGAGATTATCTACACACACACCTGCCTGCTTTTTTAGCTGTATACAGTAACAATACTTCCTCATTCAGTTGCATACAGAAACCTGCCTCATGGATTTAGATGTATAAAATAAACACACCGAGTTTCCAAAGAACTGCTGGTGTGTTTCCATCAGAGCTCACAGCCCACCTGGCTTGTAAGTGTCTCTGTGTATTTATCTCTTCTTCCTTCCCTATGGCCCCAATTCAGCCAGTCCATAAGCTGAGAAAATAAGAACAAATGACACCCAAACAGGGACACCCGGCTGCAGGGAACTCACATGTCAAATGAGGAAATATTCTCATGAGAAACATGAAAATAAAGGCAAAGGGAGTGGTGCAAGCATAACTCTGGGCACTGGGTATAAACTATGGGCCACATAGAATCTAGAGAAACACAGTCATACCTTAAAATTTTGAAGATTTTATGGAACATCAGAAATAGTGTCATCACAGCTCCACCAGTTCTTAGACCACATTCGGGAAACTTCTATCTCTTAGGAGACAGAAACTTAAACAGAAACTTAGGCCCATAGCTACTTTAGGCCTATAGCTACTACAAAATGGTGTTAGCTAAGCCAAGGAAAATTATTTGCATCTCCCTTATAGTAGTCTCCCACATCAGATAAGCTGAATCCACCTCCTTGTTCAAGTGTATACAATAAACCTGTATCCACTCAGCTACATACAATAAACCTGACTCCTATATTCAGAAGTAAAAGATAAACAGTGAGTTTCCGAGCCACTGTTGGTGGAGCAGAGTCTGTGGCTCCTCCAATCACAGCTTTTCTGTATGTGTGTCTGTATGCCTGTCCTTACTTCATTCCCTCACTGACCTAATCTGGTTTCTAGGACCTAGCCATAGAGTTATGGCAGGAATATGTACAACCCAAATGAAAAATTCAGTTTTCCTCACATAAAGATTATGGGGTCCAATTCTTTTGCAATACCATAACATATAAAGAGTCTGCATCTCTTACTCCTCTTTGAATACTAGAGGACATAACCATCTTTCTGTTTCTCAGCTTGGGCTTCCCTATGATGCTCGTGTCCTGCATCATTGCGCTGTGCTATCTCCTGATTGCTCTTGTTGTGGTAGGATGGAATTAACAGTCAGCCATCATTTGCAGACCAAGAGAAACTTGATCATCACCAGAATCAGGTGGAAGGCTTTCCCACAGCAGCTCTGAAGAAGAAAAGAATGAGCTCGCCATGATATACATGGAAAGAAAGTTTTGTCAATAACAGTATTGTTCAGGTTATTGATGGAAACCACATCTTCTCCCAGTAGACAAAGAAAGAAAGAAAGAAAGAAAGAAAGAAAGAAAGAAAGAAAGAAAGAAAGAAAGAAAGAAAGAAAGAAAGAAAGAAAAGAAGGAAGAAAGAAAGAAAGAAAGAAAGCAAAGAAATACAAATGAACTTACCAAGATTCCCAGCAGAAAAGTATGTATATTTTAAAAATATTTCTTGTAATTCTATATAAGAAATGGTGCAAACCTACCCAAATAGCAGTCCCTTTTAATTGTCAATTCTTTTTTTTTTTTTTAATTTTTTGATACTTTATTTACATTTCCAATGTTTCCCCCTTTCCAGGTCTCTTCTTTGGAAACCCCCTATCCCCTCCCCCTTCCCCAGCCTCTGTGAGGGCATTCCCCCTCCCACCTACCCGCCCACCCACTCCTATCTTCCCACCTTGATATTCCCCTTTAATGGGGCCTCTAACACCCTCAGTCCCAAGGGCTTCTCCTCGCCCTGATGGCCAACAAGGCCCTCCTCTGCCACATATGTGGTCCAAGCCATGAGTCCTTCGATGCCTATTCTTTGGTTGGTGGTCCAGCCTCCAGGAGCACCAGTGGGAGTCAGGCCAGTTGACACTGTTGCTCCCTTCATGGGGCTGCAAACTCTCTCAGTTCCTTCAGTCCCTTCTCCAACTCCTCCATCTGGGACCTTACTCTCAGTCCAGCAGTTACTGTAAAGTGAACCTTGGGTATTCTGGAACTTTTGGGCTAATATCCACTTATCAGTGAGTACATACCAGGTTCGTTCTTTTGTGACTGAGTTATCTCACTCAGGATGATATTTTCAAGTTCCATCCCTCTTCAACTTTGCAACAGACATGCTAAGCCCCTGGGGTGCTGTCCTTTCCTTATCATAAAGCCCAGTCAACCCAATCCCAACTTTTCTACGTATCTGTGTGTTTATCTTTTCTTCATTCCTTCACTGGCCCAGCCAGATCCAAATTCCTGGAGCTGACAAGGACTCAGCATTGCAGCATGGAGAACAGAAGTAGTCATGAAGTTCTGCTTCTACAAGAGGACCTATTACCAACTGGTAACTGCTAGTTAGGAGTCAGTTTTCTTTAAGAGAGTTATCATTGGTAAGTTGACTATACTTTAGCCAAAGGTAAGAAAATAAAAGAGGACTCAGATTTGAATAAGTAAAAATGTAGGGAGTAAATCTGGGAGGACTTGACCGAGAGGATAAATACGGTCAGAATCTTTAATATTTTTAAGATAAACAAGTAAATCTGTAGAAAAACAAAATCAGACAAGGGGTAAAAATAATGAAAGAAAAAAAGTTCTAGCATTCTTTTTGTTTCCATTCAAATAACCATCTGATTTATTACTATTGGTTGAAAATGTTTTTTTCTCCCCAAATGAGTTGCTTTGATCACCAGGAAGTGGGACCTGCTTGAAGGGAGCAGGGCCTGAGGTTGTATGTACCCTTGGGATTCTCTGGCCCTTCCTTTCTTCTGCTCCTAGTCCCAGGAAGCCAACTGGCTCTGCACACCCCTTGGGGTAGGTGTCAGTCTGGAAACAATGAAGCTAGACAACAGGAACTGAAACCATCCATTAAAGTAGCTCTTTTCTTCTCCAAGCTGTTGGCCCAGCTCTTCCATGGCAGTGACCAGAAGGTGGATAAGCACAATCCTGCATCTCCTTCCCACGTTTCTACTTTAGTTTTGATAGGCCACCTGATGGATTGTCTACACTTGCAACCATGTGTTCTGCAAGCGGAGAGTTCTGCTTTTTTACCAGTCTGTCTTTCTGTTCTTTGTTTCTTTGAGACAGTAACTACATTATCCAGAGAACATAGTATGGCATTGTGGAGAGAGTGGGTGCCAATGTATTTCCCAGCCACAAGATTTTGGGGGATATAGGGAAGAGTTGTTATTTTTCCAACAACCAATGTGAAGTTGTCTCTAGAATTTTCAAAACTTCCTGTCATCAGTGTTAGGGTTCATGGTTTGCTGAAAGTTTTTATTATAATTTTGAATGCCGTCAAATGCTTTTTTGCCATCTATTGGAATGATCATGTGGGCTTTCCCCCCTATAACATTAGGAGAAAGAATGAATTGCTTGATTTTAGAACGTTAAATCAACCCAGTGTTTCTGAAATAAAACTGTTTTGGCTTTTTAAATACTGTGGCATCCAGTTAATATCTTGCTAAAGATTTTTAGGTCTGTTTTCATGAGGTCTGTTAGTCAGGGTTTCTTTCTCCCATAATGCCTATATCCAAGGAGTTATAAAATGAGCTATTTTCACTTGAAATGGTTCCATGGGATTCAGTTCTTAAGTCTGAGAAAATTCACAGAGGTCAGCTGTGTCTGAACTTACCCAGATGGAAACATTTACATTATTAATTCAGTTTCTTTGATTGATATAATAGTATTCAGATTATCTTTTCCACCTTAAGTTACTCTGAGTGTTCTATTTCAAGACAGTATATCATTTATGTAAATTGCTGAATTGCTTGTTGTAAATGTATTAATATATTCTCATTGTTACTTTAAAATCTGTAGTGTCTGGATTACAACCTCATTTTCTTGTTGACATTGGTAGCATGCGTCCTCTGATTTCTTTGTGAAGGACTAGCTTTCTGTCTGAAGTTTTATATACTTCTCCTTCTTGTTTGGTTGATGATGTTCTTATCTTTGCTGGGTTTGTTTTCTATTGAGTTGCCTTTATTCTTTTTTCATATTCTTCTTAAAGTAGAACATCAGATGATTTTTGATCTCTCTTGTCTCATGTATTTCATCCACAATTTTCTCTTTAAGCTAGCTTTAACTGTATCAAAAACAAATTGTTGAGGTGGTTTAAATTCACATTTTCTCTCATACTGTCTCCCATGAGCATAGTTTAGTGGTCAGCTAGAGATTACAGTGGCTCAAGTTTCAGTTCAACTCTCCAGATTGGTTGGCTGGCACCTCTATACAGTTTTTGAGCTGGCCAGGCACCTGTGAGGCGGGTCCTGATAAACTGGTTTGAGATAGCCCCACATATTCAGATACTGACTGAGATTTCTGAAGATCATGCATAGAATTGGTTGAGTCCTCTGGCTCTCTCTTCTGGAATCTTCTGCCCATCTATCCCACAGATACTCTATATGGCTCCTCAAGACAAGTGCTGTCAATCAATATCACCATGACACTCCATGATAGAGGCCTATCCTGAGTTAGTCAAAGAGATTTAAAAAACAAAAGGAGATCCACCCATAAGGTTTCCACTCCCCTCTAACACTGACTTGGTTTTGCTTACATTGTTCAAAGTCCATGAGCTGTTGACATTTCTGTTTTGTCCAGATTTCAGTTGCAAGCAGAGGAAAGAATAGTCTTTAATGGGTTTACAGCTATAAGGCAGAACTGGAATTGAAGTTCTTGATTCTTGTGAAATACAGGTAACACAATGTCAAACCCAGATCTACACTTAGAAGGAGAATAAATATGTGTTTCCTGGGCCTATCTTCTCTTCTTCACTGACTGATATACCCAAGGAGGGCTCGAGCAGAGACAGGGCCTCATGCAACCCAGAACACTCTACAAAGGAGAACAGCAAATCTAGAAGAAAGAGAAAGGGGACAGTATCCTGATTCTCTCAGAGATTGTGCTGAGGGAAAAGAAGACCAGTGATGACATTCACAAGTCAGGCAGAAAGCATGTGCTTTTGGAGTTCATTTTCTATTTTTTTTTTCTTCTCACAGTGTCTGCTCTATTTTAAAATCTGACCTAAGAAAAATAAGCCAATTTTTAATCATTGAAACATAAAATATTCTTACATGTTTAACAGCTGATGCATTTATTTATTTTTATAAACATTCTGAATACATTATAATTGCAATCGTTTTAAATAAACTTGAATTATACTGCTATTTTGGGAGTAATGTCACAGCAAGGTTATAAAAAAAGAAAACTGACAAAGATATAATTATAAGTCATCTTTGCCACAAAATTTAAAAATAAAATTGCCCATGTATTAATTTTCCCCAGAATTATGCATGTGTCTTCTCATGGAGATCACTGGTGATTTTACTTGCAAGACAGCATTTCCATAGAGACTGACGTATAAGAGAGAATAA
This sequence comes from Uromys caudimaculatus, assembly GCA_028551405.1. Lineage (NCBI taxonomy): Eukaryota > Metazoa > Chordata > Mammalia > Rodentia > Muridae > Uromys > Uromys caudimaculatus. Next base: position 131,269,041 of record CM052703.1, on the reverse strand, counting down.
CAGGAAAGCATCCCCATGTTCCTTGTCTACAAGAAAGTTAGGATGTGACTCTCAGGGCCCTCCACACCAGAATCAGCAGCCTTTGGACCCATCTATAAGTTAGTAGCCAATCCTGTTTATTCTATATCCCATAGAAGAAAAACATGGAGTGGCCTGGATATAAGGCAATAAATTAAAGGAGTAAAAATTATTTAAGGTTTTCTTTTTTTATTTTGGTATAATAGGCTCTTTTTTATTTTTACTTCAGTATTGATTTTGTGTTTCCTTTTGTTTGGCTTCCTTTCTTAATGGGAGCATGTTTTATTATCATTGCTATTTATTATTATTATTGTTATTATTATTATTATCATCACTGTTTGTTATTGCCCCCAAAAGTTAGGAAAAAAAGACATTGGTGTGCCAGTGGCTTTGGATATACTGTCATAGAAACTTTAGACTTCACCTCTCATTTCCCTGAAACCACTAGAAAGTTAACTGTCAGCTTTTATCCTATTTGGGATTTAAATTACCATATGAAAAGGACAGACTTATTTAGGCTTTGTTGAGATCCAATAAGGCAAAACAACTTCCTTCTGGTTAGAATATCAGAAGCTAAGTTTAACCTCTGGCTCTGAGTAGAACTGAGTAGTCTATGCCATATAAAACATTCCAAACTATTATTCCCTCCTTTTTAAGAGTTTGTCCAGCTGGGCCCGTCACGCACTTGACTTAGAGTTCCAGCCAGTGCACATAAGCAGGTTGATGTAGACTCCTAGAATTCCTTCCTCCAGACATTGATTCACAGAGCTTCTAGCATGTAACGTTGCAGTCTGACCAGTTTCCTGAGTTACCCAGAAAGGTGCAATTTTGCCTTTTTCTTCTTTCTTCCTTCCTTCCTTCCTTCCTTCCTTCCTTCCTTCCTTCCTTCCTTTCTTTCTTTCTTCCTTCCTTTCCTTTTAATTCTTAAAATAACTTCTTAAAATATTTTTAATGCTATACAGTATTGCTACATTTATTTTTTAAATGTATTAAACATGTACAAACTAATATAATAAATGTTCAATGTTTAAACGTACTCTCCAAAGCAAACATAAATATGTCACCATCTAAAGTGGGGTATTTGATTAGAAGAAAACAAAGAGTTGTATCACTTGTCTAACATTATTACATTTTTGTTAAACTAAAATTCATTGTCTTTATGTAAAGTCAAACAAAACAATCAGTCTGTTTCTTAACCCCATTTTTACTGTTTCATGGACAATAACTGGTTGGTAGAAAACCATCCAAATAAAGAATACCATTTACATAAAGGTCTTTCTTCATTTTTATAATATGCTACAATAACATATTTGCTTATCTCTATTAACATTAATATAAATTCTTAAAATAACTTGAGATACATTCCACACATCAAACCATTCACATATTTAAAATGCAGAATTGAAAGTCTTCATAATGATGTATGCAAACATTGACACAATGAGTGCTAGGCCATTTTTATCATCCCAGAAAGAAACTTAAGGCATTCCTCCCCCTGATTCTCCCTGACTCTTCCTATTTCCTTCCAGACTCCCTGTATCCTGTTCTTCCCTAGGCAGCCATTAGCCTACTTTCTTTCTGTGTAGACTTACTAGTATGGATATTTACTATGAAAGGAACATACAGGATTTGGTGTTTCTTCTGTTGATTAAAATATTTTCAATATTGTACGGCCAGAAACCTCAGCTTGGGCCACAGGGCCCCACAGCTAATCAGCGCCGGGACAAAGACCCCTCTCAGGAGATCGCAAGACCCAGGAGA
>CM052703.1:131233763-131250898 GCA_028551405.1 Uromys caudimaculatus | reverse complement strand
GATGGTGTTTTCCTGTAATTCTTTAATGGATTTTTGTATTTCCTCTTGAAAAGCTTCTAGCTGTTTATCTCTTTTCTCTTGTATTTCTTTAAGGGTGTTATTCATTTTTTTCTTCATGTCTTCTATCATCATCATGAGAAATGATTTTAAATCTGAGTCTTGCTTTTCTGGTGTGTTGGGGTATCCAAGGCTTGCTGTGGTGGGAGAGCTGGGTTCTGATGGTGCCTAGTACTCTTGGTTTCTGTTCTTTATGTTCTTACCCTTGCCTTTTGCCATATTGTTAACTCTGATGTAAGGTCATCTTATTCTGTCTGGTTGTGGCTTGCCCCTCCTGCAGGCCTCGGTGTCAATACTTCTTGAAGACCAACTCTCTCTGTGAGGTGTTTGGGTTTGGAGAGCTGTGGCACAGGGTCAGTTCTGGGGTGCAGAAAGAAATCAGAAGGATCTTGTCCCCAGCTGTCCCTTGGTTCCTATGCCCTGATGGCTCTGCAAGGGTCCCTCTTGATCCAATGAGTTTGAACAGAAGTGGTGGTTTTGCCTGTGCTCAAAGGTGTGTCAGCACTCCTGGGATATTTGCTCTCTCCTGGAGCCTTTTGGCCTAGGCTGAGGTCCTCAGGCACAGGCCTCTGGTGGCCCAGGCAGAGGTCTCCACCTACAGATGAAACTGGAAGGTTCAGAGGTTTCCTGGCCCCAGGTTCTCAGGCCCTGTATCCTGGAGGATCCAGGCAAGTCTGGGTGAGAGGTGTTGTTCCCCTTAACCCCACTCATGGCTTTTCCAAGCTCCTGGGAGGGTAGCTTTCTCTGGCGCTCGTTGGCTATGGACTCCTGGTGGCCCAGGCAGAGTTCTCCACCCACAGGTGGAAACCGGAAGGTTCAGAGGTTTTGTGTCCTCGGGTTCTCAGGCCCTGGATCCTGGAGGATCTGGACGGGTCTGGGTGAGAGGTGTTGCTCCCCTTAACCCCACTCCAGCTCTTCCAAGCTCCTGGGAGGGTAGCATTCTCTGGCGCTCCTTGGCTATCTAGAAGTATCTTTAGAGACCTATTTTCCTGGTTTGGCTCGTGCCACGTGTTGTTGTTTAGAATGACTCTAACCCCGACTTACCAGTTTTAATCTAACTTTCTGTTACCAATGTTACAAATTTTTAATCATACCCAATAACTTATAAGCTAATACTCTATAACCAAGACATTCAGAACGTATTAAAGCCAGAACCTTTAAAACCAGTCAGAAACAAAATGAAGTGGCTACACACATCTTATATATTTAGACCAAACCACATTTTCTTGCTTATTCTAGTTATAATTTCAAGAGAAGATCACCTCATTATTTGCCAAACCTATTAACATAATTGCAGAAATTTTTCTAGGAATAAACAACCATCAGCTTACTTGCCATAGAACTTGAGAAGCTGCTGGCCCCTTTAAATGCAGCTTTTGCAAACAGTCAGCTCCTAGTAGGGCTTCTCCAGCTGTGCTAGACTCCTAACTACAGGTGCAGGACTCCAAAGGCCAAGTGAGACTGCCTTTTTAAACAAGTTAAACTAAATCAAGGGGTGAATAGCCAGCAGAAAAAGTTTTAACCATTTTTTCTTTTGAACATGAAACACAGAACAACAATCATTCGTACAACAAAACAAAAACACAGACTTAACATAAAACAGTCAGGTTTGACACATGGACAGATTGGTGCACCAAGACAGACAATAGAAAAAAGGAAGAGAACTTGAACCTGAACTAAAGATACCTCTAGTATGAGCCAGAGAGGAAGCAGGGCATCTCCCTGTTTCCTCCTGTCCCTAGGAGAGCTCTGAAATAGCTTATATCCATTTTCCTTCTCTTTTGCTAACATGTCCCGGACAAGTGACAACTGGTTTTCTGAAACCTATTTTCTCTCTCTCTTTCTCATGCCATTTGTATATTTACCACTCCTGCTTCTGGGAACCATGGATAATTTTTTTAACATCTGTTTATTAAACTCTCCTTCTCTCACCTGATAAAACTCTTGGCTGTAGATAAATGCCTGTATAGAATTCCCAAGTCCTAATTTTGCTGTCACCCCTAGGTGAATTCGGCATCAGGTCAACACCTCTTCAGCCTAGCCTTTATCCTTTCAAATGAACCTCTGGCAACAACAACCTCCAAAAAATAAAATTTATACCTAGCGCTAGCATTAATGCTGTTTGTTGCTTACCACCATACAGGATACTCTTACTTTTCTTCTGTTTTCTATGGCACTCCACCCAAGACAGCATTTCTCAGTTGGTCCCCCCCTCCCCCCCCCGTTTTCAGGCCCCTCATTCAGGCACCACCTATAGCTGTCCAGCAGTCACAGATGAACTGGGTCTACCTGAAAGGGGAGCAGGAAATGAAAAAGGATGGGTTTGAGTGAAGAATGAAGCCAAGACAAAAGTTTCTGATCAAGGCTCGAACTTTATTATTCCATACTGCTTTTAAAGAGAGAAATCAAAGACCCCATCCTTTGTTTTAGCAAGCTCAGCTGGGCCTCAACTTCTCAAGGCTCCTGTAGGAAATGCAAATGCAGTGAGACCAGACTGGCTCCAGCCAGTTTGTAAAGCCATCGTGGGTTTGTTTATCCTACTCAAGGCTGGGGGATCATGCTCAAGAAACAATTGAGTGAAGAGGAAGCCTGCCACAGGAGAGATTCTTCTCTAGTTATACATCTAAAGGGGATTAATACCCAGAATATAGACAGAAGTAAAAAACGAACAAACAAACAAAAGCATAATATTTAAAATAACAAACAGTATCAACTCCAACCCACTCAAAAAAATTCTGCATGGGAACTTAATAAAGTGTTCTCAAAAGAAATAAAAAATAGCTGAGAGATGTGTTCACCTTCCCTACAAATTAGAAAAATGCAAATCAAAACAGCATTGAGATTTCATCTTAATCCAGTCAGAATTGCCAATATCAACGAAACAACTCACAACGAATGCTGGAGGGTAGGGAAAAGGAAACCCCATTCACTGGTGGTGGGATTGCAAAATTTTCCAACATTTCTAGGTATCAGGATAGAGAATTCTTAAAATGCTAAATATGTAGCTTATGACTCCACCATACCACTCCTTGGCATGTGCCCAAATGACTTGACATCCTACTTTACAGATACTTGCTCAGCCATGTTCATTGCTGATCTATTCATAATGCTAAGAAAATGGAAGCAATTTCAATATCCTTCAACTAATTAATGAATATTAAAAATGTCAAACTACAAGGAATCATTGAGTTGTTCTGGTCTAGCTGCCTTGAGAGGCATGCATAATGGAATTTTTGAAGTTTGATCCTGTGGCTCTTGAAGTACTTTATGTGCCTTTCAGTTCTTAAGAACCCAATGTACCTCCTCAGGTAGCGAAGCAGAAGCCACCCATGTGACTCTGTGTTCCATGGAGCTTGGCAAAGCATACAGAACTTGGCTAAATATTTAGCATTTGATATTAATCTTGTATTGTGCTGTCTGGCCTGAAATCTGCCATTATATTCTGTTTTGCTGAGCTTATAAAAAGTCTGACTGCTTGAAATAAACTTGTCTCAGTCTTGCTGACATCCCATTAACATGGCCTTGTTCGTTCCCACTGACCATATCTGGAGATCCTGGTTTGTAAGCATGTGCTTACTTATATAAGTACAAATGTAGTACTATAGAATACTATTCACTTATCAAAGTCTATCATACTATTAAAATCATCATTTTTGGAGGAGAATCTAGAATCACTAATTTATCTATGAACATTTAACCTTTTACCCACAGATAAGTGTAGTCAACCCTCATTAAAGAAATTTCTCTCTGCAACAAACACTCCATCATAAAGCCACAACCAATCAAACCTCAACGCTGCGGCACACAGTAAGAGGTACATCTCCAAGACACCTGTACCTGAGACTTGGGGAACATTTTGGATGAGAGAGCAGAAAGATGGTAAGAGCCAGATCCAGGTAGTTTGCTATGAGATTGTTTTCTTATAATGTCAGAAGCTATATCCATAAAGTTTCACAATTATGACAGCCCAAACTTGAGCTGAACAAGGACAAAACCAATGGACATGCTAAAGTAGACAGGAAAAAGCCCACCAGGTCTCAGCCCTAGATAAAGAACTATAGGCAGCTGAGAAAAGTTGGGAGAAGTAGTGGCAGTCTTTCCCAGAGAAGAGCACACCAATTGGTTGTTTAGTGCCAAATGGTCAGCCCTGAAAACATACATACAAGTGACATATGGACTAAGAAGTTTATATTTAAGAATATATATGTTTAAAAACATATATGTATGCCATAACAATTAATGAAAAAGGCGGCCATGAATTTGAAGGAGGGTGAGGAGGGTTATTTGGAAGGGCTTGGAGGGATGAAAGAGAAGGGAGATATATTGTAGTTGTAATCTGAAAAAGTAAATAAATAAAAAAGAACAGCAGGTCATGTTGAGTGGGATAACCCAGACAGACAGATGTGACATGTTCTTTTTCATCTGAGGTATCAGGTCCAGATCTAAAATGGGAGTATATATGCTGGAGTAACTACATAAACTAGCAAAATAAAAAGGGACAATTGCAGGGGTAAGGGGGATAGAAAGAGTGGCTGCAGAAGGACTTAATTGAGGACTGCTGGAGAGACCAAGAACTGCTGATGTAGATAATGCCAGCCAATCGGGAACTGCTATTTAGAAGAGATGCTTTCTTGGGACCAATGGGGTGCAGATGGAAGATTTTAAAGAAGCTTGCAGCAGAGTTCAGATGAGCTTGGTGGTATTTCTCATCTGTTCCTGGAGTCTGTGTCCTTGATTCCAAGCCACCTCACCTCCAACCCCGGCAGCTAAGGTCCTGTGGCAAGTAGTCCACCACACAGGCAACAGAAACTGGGGGGAGGGACCCAAAAACAATGGAGCTTTAATTAGAGAGGGGAAACACAGGAAATGGCTTGGAGATGTTCTCTCCAAGAGCAAAACCCCAACAAAAATGAAACACCAGGCATGAGAAGCCTTCTTTTGACTTATTGGTCAGAATTATTCAAGAAACTAACAAAGCATATATATTATTGCTGTTCCCCTCCGTTGCCTTCCAGAAGTGAAAGATAAGTCCTTATTGCTGAAGATACCATGCACTTCAGATACATGAACCAGAGAACCTGAACTCAATCTAACTTGAAAGCTTCCTCCCTGAGGATTAGCATTTATGGTACCAGAAGGTACTATGTTTAAAGTTTCCAAAGGAGAGAAGCAACGAGTAGTCCTATCAGCCATGATGTCTGTGAACTACAATGACAAGCACAGATCTAAATCTTAATAGTGTAATAATGGTATATGTTCCTTGGTGGTAACCAATAGCTCTCTAAATTGGACTCTAGGAGACCCAGTCAACAAGAGGTAAGTCATGCCTGATACTGAAAACCTGGACAACTACTTGCAGCTAGTGAAGTCATGGATATTGGAGGAGAACTTACAATTCCCTCTTTAATAAACCACCAATAATCCTAACTACATTTTAAATATGTATCCATATACTTACAGAAAAGTATACCTTTTATCCCTCATCAAGGAAATTTCCTTGCAATAGAGAGACCCTTACAGAAAACCACAATTAATCAAAATACAGTTATATAGCTCAGTCCCAACCAAAATATCTACAACATAACTCCTGTACCTGTGGTTCAGGGATCACTGTGGAAAGAAGCTTGAAAGATTGAACAAGTCAGAGGACCAGAAATTTGCTGTAACATCCTGTCTTCTAGAAATGTCAGAGAAACTATATCCATGAGGTTTCACCAGTATGGCTGCCTAAACAAGGATAAGATAGACATAATAAGACAGAAGGGAGAAAATTAGTGAGGTCTCAACCGTAAACAAATAATAACAGGCAACTAAGGAATGATGCCATTGAAGAAATGGTCTTCCCAAGGAAGAGCACACAAATTGATTATCCAATACCAAATGGTTAATTTCTGTATATGCACAATACAGGCATGCATGGCTGAGCAGTTTATTTATATATTAGAGAGATTATTTATATGCTTATATAATCTTATTTTTAAATTTTTATTTATGTAATTTTATATATTTCATATATATATCATTTATATAATTCAAGAGAGCAGTAGATAGCAGTGTTTAGAGAGAGGAATGGAAAGGAGAAGTAATATAATTATAATCTCAAAAGTAAAAACAATAGCAACAAAAAAGGAACTTAAAAAATGAAGAACATAAAAGGAACTTGATAATTTAGTACTGAATAGAAAAAGGCAAAATTATTTAGTAATTCAAAGCAACACATATATAAAGTTGTATAATGTCAACAGAGGAATGGATACAGAAAATGTGGTACATTTACACAATGGAATACTATTCAGCTATTAAAAATAATGACTTCATGAAATTCGCAGGCAAATGGATGGAACTTGAAAATATCATCCTGAGCGAGGTAACTCAGTCACAAAAGAATGAACACGGTATGTACTCACTGATAAGTGATTATTAGCCCAAAAGTTCAGAATACCCAAGATTCACTTCACAGCAACCGTTGGGCTGAGCATGAGGTTCCAGATGGAGGAGTTGGAGAAGGGACTGAAGGAGATGAGGGAGTTTGCATCCCTATGGAGGGAGCAACAGTGTCAACTGGCCTGACCTCCTGGTGCTCTCAGAGACTGGATCACCAACCAAAGAATACACATGGAGGGACCCATGGTGTTGGTCACATATGTGGCAGAGGACAGTCTTGTTAGCCATCAGGGGGAGAAGAGGCCCTTGGGCCTGAGGGTGTTAGATGCCCCAGTATAGGGGTATGCCAAGGAGGGAAGACGAGAGTGGGTGGGTGTGTGGGTGGGGAAATACCCTCATGGGGGGGGGAGGAGATAGGGGGTTCCAAAGGGGAGATCTGGAAAGGGGAAAACATTTGAAATGTAAATAAAGTATCAAAAAAAGAAAATAAACAAAATGAATAAATTAATTAATAGGAAAAATAAAAGAACCCTGGAGTCTTCCAAGTGCCTCTGTCTGTACCCTCCTTCAGATCTACAATTAAAACATCCCACCCAACCATACCTTGGAGAGGTCATGTCCTCACTTTTATACATAGATGAAATTAACAGTTGCCAGATGTACTGGCTAGTTTTGTGTGTCAACTTGACACAAGCTGGAGTTATCACAGAGAAAGGAGTTTCAGTTGAGAAAATGCCTCTATGAGATCCAGGTGTAAGGCATTTTTTCAATTAGTGATCAAGGGGGGAGGGCCCCTTGTGGGTGGTGCCATCTGTGGGCTGGTAGTCTTGGGTTCTATAAGAAAGCAGGTTGAGAAAGCCAGGAGAAGCAAGCAAGCCAGTGAGTTACATCCTTCCATGGCCTCTGCATCAGCTCCTGCTTCCTGACCTGCTTGAGTTCCAGTCCTGACTTCCTTTGGTGATGAACAGCAGCATGGAAGTGTAAGCTGAATAAACCCTCCCCACCCTCAAAAAAAAATGATGTTTATTTGGGAGAAGGGAACTTGACCTGGGAAAGGGGTAGAAGCAGAGAAATGGGAACAGAAAAGAATAGAAAGAGAGAGGAGAGAAGATAAGGGAAAGAAGCCATAGGGAGGGGAAGAGGAGAAGGGAAAAGGGGAGAGGGGGAAAGAAAGAGAGGAGAAGGGGAGGGGAGAGGGGCAGAGAGGGAGAATGAAAGAGGGGAGAGCAAGAGAGGAGGAGAGGGGAGGGAGGGACAGAGGAAGAGGGAAAGGGAAAGGGAAGGGAGAATGGAAGAGGCTGAGGGAGAGGAGGAGGAGGAGGGGGGGAGAGAGAGAGAGAGAGAGAGAGAGAGAGAGAGAGAGAGAGAGAGAGAGAGAGAGAGAAATAGTCTTTATACTTGAGTATCTGTGCAAGCTGTTTCTAGGTGACTGTTGGGCAGAGTCTAAAGTAATTGCTAACAGCTACTGTGTGGACCAATCTGGATAAATGAAAGAGAGGATTAAAGACAGCATTTTCAACAAATGGTGCTTGCTCAACTGGCTGACAACATGTAGAAGAATGCAAATTGATCCATTCCTATCTCCCAAGTCCAAGTGGATTAAGGACTCCACATAAAACCAGATATACTGAATCTAATAAAAGAGTAAGTGGGGAAAACTCTCGAACACATGGGCACAGGGGGAAAGTTTCTGAACAGAATATCGATGGCTTATGCTCTAAGATCAAAAATTGACAAATGGGACCTCTTGAAATTGCAAATCTTCTGTAAGGCAAAGAACACTGTCAATAGGACAAAAAGACAACCAACAGATTTGGAAAGGATCTTTACCAATCCTACATTTGATAGAGGGCTAATATCCCATATATACAAAGAACTCAAAAAGTTAGACTCCAGAGATCCAAATAACCCTATCAAAAAAAGGGGAACAGAGAATTCTCAACTGAGGAAACTTGAAGGGCTGAGAAGCACCTAAAGAAATGTCATTAGGGAAATGCAAATCAAAACAACCATGAGATTCAACCTCATACCAGTCAGAATGGCTAAGATCAAAATCTCAGGTGACAGCACATGCTAGCAAGGATACAGAGAAAGAGGAACACTCCTCCATTGCTGGTGGGATTGCAAGCTGGTACAACCACTCTGGAAATCAGTTTGGCAGACCCTCATAGAAATGGACATAATACTACCTGAGGACCCAGCTATAGCACTCCTGGGCATATACCCAGAAGATGCTCCACATGTAATAAAGACACATGCTCTACTATGTTCATAACAGCCATATTTATAATAATCAGAAGCTGGAAACAACTCAGATGTCCCTCAACAGAAGAATGGATGCAGAAAAGGTGGTGTATTTACACAATGGAATACTACTTGGCTACTAAAAACATTGCTTTCATGAAATTCAAAGGCAAATGGATGGAACTTGAAAATATCATCCTGAGTGAGATAACTCAGTCACAAAAGAACAAACATGGTATGTATTCACTGATAAGCAGATATTAGCCCAAAAGTTCACAACACCCATGATTCAATTCACAGCAACTCTTGGACTGAGTGTGAGGTCCCAGATGGGGGAGTTAGAGAAGGGGCTGAAGGAGCTGAGGGAGTTTGCATCCCCATGGGGAGGGAGCAACAGTGTCAATTGGTCAGGACCACCGGTGCTCCCAGAGACTGGACCACCAACCCGAGAATGCATATGGAGGGGCCCATTGTGTTGTCCACATATGTGGCTAAGGAGGGCCTTTTTGGCCATCAGTGGGAGGAGAGGCCCTTGGGACTGAGTGGGTTAGATACTCCAGTATAGAGGAATGCCAAGGAGGGAAGAAGTGAGTAGGTGGGTGGGTTGGGGAATACCCTTATAGAGGTAGTGGGTGGGGGGATGGAATAGTGAGGTTTCAAATGGGAGACCTAGAAAGGAGAAAACATTTGAAAAGTAAATAAAATATATTAAAAAAAAAAAAAAAAAAAAAAAAAGACTTACAGAATCTGGCCCACAAACTACAGCTTCCAGAGGTTCTTCTTTTTTATCTCCCTTGGGGCTCTGTCTTCTATCCCTCCTTGACCCACTATTCTCTATCCTTCTGATAGCTATGATTGTTTCCTGTCTGTCTTAGTTAGAGTTACTATAGCTGTGGTGAAAACACCATGAACAAAGCAACCTGTGGAGGAAAGGGTTTATTCAGCTTACATTTCCACATCACAGTTCATCATCAAAGGAAGTCAGGACAGGAAGTCAAGCAGAGTAGGAACCTGGAGCCAGGGGTTGATGCAGAGGCCATAAAGAGGTACTGCTTACTGCTTACTGGCTTGTTCCCCATGGCTTGCTCTGCCTGCTTTCTTATAGAACCCAGGACCACCAGCTCAGGGTCAAAACCACCCACAATGGGCTGGGCCCTCCTTCCACTAATCACTAAGAAAATGCCTTACATGCTTGTGTACAGATGGATCTTTTAGAGATCTTTTCTTAACTGAGTTTCCCTCCTCTCAGATGACTTTAACTTGTATGTCATTGACATAAAACTGTCCGTCACATTATTTCTTCAAGTTCTTTCAGGCAAAATCGATAGTCAATAAACCAGATACTACTAAGGGATTTTTTTCAGTCTCTTGACTCCCCTCACCTTTTCCCAACATTCCAGCCCTGGGACCTCCATGAAATCCCTACCCATCCTTGTGCATGACAATCCTATCCTTTCTGTGTGAAACTAGAGATTATGGCACACACCCTCAACATCAATGGAAAAGACTGGCATGTTAGCTCCAATTGCCCCCTGTACACACCCTCAAAATGATGATGACACTGAATGTCCTAAATGACATTCTGGGCTCCATGTAGACTGGCCTTGCCTCTGGTAGGTAAAAAGAGACTTGTTACTTAAAGCCAGCATTTCTTAGAGACCTCATAAAGTGTATTTCTGTTTGTTAAGAAAAGTCATTATTTCCTTTATCTTCCTCCCCGACCCTCAACCCTCAGACAACACAGGCATCTAGTTCCCTATTAACTCAAACAAGCCTCAGAAAAGCTTTTACCTCATGATAGTTCCCAAGCATTTGTAGCTAGCTCATTTACCTCCCAGTCATAACTGTTGTTATAACATATAACTTATAACTGTCAAGGTTCTCCCATCATTTACATTCTTTCTGTCCCTACTCCATCCATACTTGAAGAGATACCCTTGATATTTTCACAAAACTTTTTTTTCCCCTTTATCCATGTATGGAGTGGTCTGGCTCAGGGGTTCCAATGTGCCTTCATTTACAAAATGCACTTGTTCAGCTGGTTACCTCTGCCCTCAGGGTTGTGAAAGGCCATAGAGGAGAGGTGCCTAGTCTACCTCATCATATTAATGAGGGGAAGTAGCAATACTGTGTCTATCCTGGCTCTTTTGTCAGGTGCTAAGATGCAAAGCTGAGGCATATGGACCCTGCTTTGCACATCCACACCTCATGGATAGAGAACAAACAGGCTGAAAAGCACTTATCAAACATGAGTCATGTGCAACCAGCAGACTACCTAAAGAACCAGTGATCTATCTTACTCCAATGCTAGCTTAGTTGAACAAAAGCAGAGGAAAGTGTGGAGCTGATGACACAGTCATCCAAGGCTTTGGACACCCCTAAAGGTCTCTGTTCCTGCAACAGATATGAGAGAATCTGGCAGCTTTGCCCACTCCTTCTTTTCTCAGCTCTCTGCTATCACTTGTTCACTTGTCTCTGTGATGGGCACACTAAGACCAAGCACAGCCTGCTGGGTCTTCCAGAGCCCAGGCTTTGATAACCTTCTTCCTAAATTTCATCATATTGCCACTGAGCTACATCCACAGTGCAAGTATTTTCCTTTATAAACATGGTTGAAAAAGCAGGGTATTGGGGAGAGGAAAGATCTAAGCCATATAGCAGGGTAGAGGGTTTATTTGTGGCAAACCTTTCCAGTGAGAGAGAGAGAGAGAGAGAGAGAGAGAGAGAGAGAGAGAGAGAGAGAGAGAGAGAGAGAGAGAAGAGAGACTGAGACTGAGACTGATTTAACCACAAATGTGTCAAGAAGCACAGAGGTCAGGGAAAATGTGACTGGGTTCCTATGAGTTATCTCAAATGACTCATATTCAAATGGCCATCTAAATTGTTATGAATAGCATACTTCCATTATAAAGTTACATGACAAACATTAGTCATCACATAAAACAACTTATGTAGGGTTAATGGAGTTCTGCATCCAATCCACCACAGGACATGGCCTTGGGGGAGGCAGGATGTGGGAGTTTTTAGTGTACTTACCCCATGCTGTCACTGTCCTCTTGGGTACGAGGCCTGCAACAAGTCCAGGGCCATCTGGTTCTCAGGCTCTTGGACACCCAGGCGCTGCTGGGAGCCATGGAAGAGCTGAGAATGGATTGGGAGATGCAGACTAGATCTAGTCCAGGGACAGGGGAGGGTGTAAGGAGGAGCTCCTGCTGATCCTATGGGGAGAGTCCTTGGCTTGTCAGAGGTTAGCTTGGGCTTGGTGGCAGCTGTGACTGGGAGCACAGAGACACCTTCTACGGGAGATTAGATGGCAGCTCTATAGGTGAAGGCCTTCTCCATGGCTCTTCACAGCAGATCCCAATGAATAGAGGCAGTCTGTTCATGGGTTTAAGGCATTTATTGTCATGGCAGAAAGTGGATGAATACAACCATAACTCTCTTCTCAGGGTGGGTCTGAGGTTAGATACCTTTTGCAGGGAGGAGTGTCTGAGAAGAAAATCTTATTGGCTAAGTCCTCCAGGCCTTAAGGTACCTCATTAAAATGGAGATCTGTTGGCCACAAATCTATGGATGGCTGTAGCTAATGACAGGGGCCTGTTCCCTGGAAATCAGGCAAAGTGCCTACCATCCCTTCAGGATCACTGTGGCTTCTAGTCTTAGCTTGACTGGAAAATAGGCTAATCATCAAGGTCCCATAAAGGTAGGGGAGAAAAGGTGCTTTTAAAACATATTCTTTTTGACTTTTGCTGAAAAAATGCTGATTTTAAGAAATACACCTTAAAGACTTGTCTGGGATCTTGAAGACACTGTTTGCTTGGAGGCACTTTACCAGGATTGTCTGTCTAACAGAATAAGCACTCATGTTAGACCTGAACAAGATGGGGTAAGGGGACATATCTGCCTCCCAGCTAAGCTAGAGAGGGAGGCAAGGCCAGGGCTTAGCACTGTCAAGAGAAGAGAGTTTGAAATGAAAGATTCAGTCCTCTTGAACTGCAGCTTGGTAGTGGTAGGGCATCATATGAACAAAGTGCAAAGCAACCAGAAACTGAAACAAAACTAACCTTTCAGGCTTCCAGACATCCATGTTTTGGTTCACACTTTATGAAGGTCCCCTGGAGAGTCTGTATGGATTAAAAAGCACTTGTCCAGTGAACAGGGCCTTAAATAGTGACTGGTTGGAGTACAAAGTGCTCAGTGGAAGTAATCAACTCATGAGGCCCAGTGTCAAATGATATCTAAATGGAAAGCTTGCTTTTTCATTCTTTCAAGCATAGACTCCCATCAAACCCAACATTTGGGGAGGTTTCATTGACCACTGCATGAGCTTATCCTCTGTCTCATGCTGCTCAAGTGAGCCCAGCATGTTTGTGAAAGAGCTTGGTGCAAGGCTATGCATCTTCCCTGAGCACCTGGGGTAGGCATAGGGATCAGAGCAAATTCCAGACCCTTGTTGACTAAGCCATACATGCTAGGTAGGGTAGCATTGAACTGTGGTCCCCATAGAGACTAATGAGAGATATTGCCACTGTGTTGATTACTTTTATGTCAACTTGACACAAGCCAGATGCATTTAGGAAAGGGGAACCTCAAATGAAGAAATATCAACATAAAATGTACCTTTAAGGAACTCTTTGAGGCATTTTCTTGGTTAATGATTGATGTAGGAGGGTTCAGCCCACTCTGAGTGGTGCCCCATTTACACAGGTGTTCAGTCCTGAGTGATGTAGGAAACAAACTGAACTAGCTGTGGGGAGTAATCAGTGTCGCCCCATGGTCTCTGCTTCAGTTCCTGCCTCCAGGTTCCTGCTTTGATTTCATGCCCTGACTTCCTACAATGATAGACTTTGTGAGGTGGAAGTGTAAGTGAAATAAACCCTTTCCTCCCCAAGTTGCTTTTTGTTATGGTGTTTCATTACACCAGTAGAAACCTTATTAAGACAATAACTTTTTTGTAGCTCCTGAAAAGAGAACAGGGATGTGTCTGACCCATGGATGCTGTATGGAACCTCAATGATAGTTTGATAGAACACTTTCTGAAGCCAGAATGGTGCAGCCTGCCTTCAGAGTTTTGGCTTAACTTTCTAGAATTGGAGCAGTGTTTCAGGCAACCCGACCTGAGTCTGCTAAATTACGAGGGGTACCCAGGTTTGAACTGTACAGAGTCTGCCTGAGCTGTGAGTGCCACTGGCCATCCACTACCAGGTGTCTGACTTGCAGAGTACCTGCATTTCAATGGAAAACTTATGTCTTTGCTAAGATAGTATATAAACTAATAATTCCATCAGACAGGGAGAGGGACTCACTAAAGTTCCTGACAGCTTCTACCCAGAACAATTGCTCCATTAAGACATCCTGCAGACTCTCACCCTCCAGGCAGAATGCATCACCATCTCCTCTTCTGATCTCTTAGCAACTGCTCCCTACTAACAACTAAATCCATTTCCTCATTGATTTTCCACCACTGGAGGCAAAACTGTATGAGATTGGAGGCTACCAAAAGCTGCAGGGGCCCCTTCATACACATTTATGCCTCATGTTAGGGTCCATGATGCAGTGGACATGTTGGTAACTATTATAAAACAGTCCTCTGGGCCAAGAAATCATCTTGGAGAGTGGGAAGGTTCAGCTGTTCCCCTTTGAAAATGTCATCCTTGGTGGCCTGTATGACCATTTCCACCTCAGCATAGAGACTAGGAACACTGCACAAGATTTAGATTTGAACCTGAGTGTTAAGCTGCTCCCTGCTACCTGGAATGATCCATTTGGCCTGGGGCAGAGCCTAGAATACATAGAGTTGGGATAAGACTACAGCAGCAGCATCAGAGAAGCCCTCAACTCTGTTGGGAAAGGCTTTTTAGGTGTGGTCAATTGGGGGAGGGGTGACCACATACCCATAAATAACCACTCTCCTAATCTCTGTAAGGGAAACCAAGAAATGTATTGGTTACCTAACATGAACTTGTGTTTGTAGTTTGTAGTTAAATTTTTATCAACAGCAGCCAAGGTAAAAAATTAAAAATTAGCGATAAAGGTCTGGGTGCTCCAGCCTCTCTCAACCTCACCTAGGCATCTTACATGCCTTGTACCACATAATGTGGGGCCCAGAGTGGAGAAGGCTTTTTAATAAATTGATTAATTCATTCTAAGATAAAAAAAAGAAGTAGCAATAATTAAAATACAGTTACTCCTGAGCATTCAGAGAATATTGGTTCCAGGACATCCAGCCCTATAAGCCCACTACACAAAATGGCAGAGCCCTTGCCCAGAATTCATGTGTCTGGCTACATATATTAACTCAATGTTGCTTACAATGCTTAAGACAATGTAAATGCTAAGTAAATGGTTCTGTTTTTATTAGAGTTTCTAACTTATTATGGGACATCTGGGTTGTTTCCAGCTTCTGGCTATTATAAATATGGCTGCTATGAACATAGTGGAGCATGTGTATATATTACATGTTAGAACATCTTCTGAGTATACGCCAAGGAAAGGAATAGCTGAGTCCTCAGGAAGTATTATGTTCATTTTTCTGAGGGTCCACCAAATTGATTTCCACAGTGGTTGTACGAGCTGGCAATCCCATCAGCAATGGAGGAGTGTTCCTCTTTCTCCACATCCTTGCTAGTATCTGCTGTCACCGAAGATTTTGATCTTAGCCATTCTGACTTGTGTGAGGTGGAATCTTGGGGTTGTTTTGATTTGCATTTCCCTGATGACTAAGGATGTTGAACATTTCTTTAGGTACTTCTCAGCCCTTCAAGTTACCTCAGTTGAGAATTCTGTTTAACTCTGTTTACCATTTTTTGATAGGGTTATTTGGATCTCTGGAGTCTAACTTCTTGAGTTCTTTGTATATATGGGATA
Source organism: Uromys caudimaculatus (assembly GCA_028551405.1). Taxonomy (NCBI): domain Eukaryota; kingdom Metazoa; phylum Chordata; class Mammalia; order Rodentia; family Muridae; genus Uromys; species Uromys caudimaculatus. The sequence continues at coordinate 131,235,346 of CM052703.1, read as the reverse complement.
TTAGCCCTCTATCAGATGTAGGATTGGTAAAGAGCTTTTCCCAATCTGTTGGTTGTTGTTTTGTCCTATTGACAGTGTCCTTTGCATTACAGAAGCTTTGCAATTTCATGAGGTCCCATTTGTCAATTCTTGCTCTTAGAGCATAAGGGATTAGTGTTCTGTTGAGGAACTTTTCCCCTGTGCCCATGTGTTCGAGACTTTCCCTCACTTTCTCTTCTATTAGATTCAGTGTTTATAGTTTTATGTGGAGGTCCTTGATCCTCTTGGACTTGAGCTTTGTACAGGGAGATAGGAATGCATCAATTTGTGTTCTACATGTAGACCGCCAGTTGAACCAGCACCATTTGTTGAAAATGCTGTCTTTTTTCCACTGGGTGGTTTTAGCTCCTTTGTCGAAAATCAAGTGACCGTTGGTGTGTGGGTTCATTTCTGGGTCTTCAGTTCTATTCCATTGATCTACCTGTCCGTCACTATACCAATATCATATAGTTTTTATCACTACTGCTCTGTAGTACAGTTTGAGGTCAGGGATGCTGATTCCCTCAGAAGTTCTTTTGTTGTTGAGAATATTTTTGCTTTCCTGGGTTTTTTGTTATTCCAAATGAATTTGAGAATTGTTCTTTCTAAGTCTATGAAGAATTGAGTTGGAATTTTGATGGGGATTGCATTGAATCTGTAGATTGTATTCCGCATGATGGCCATTTTTAACTTTATTAATCCTGTCAATCCATGAGCATGGGAGATCTTTCCATTTTCTGAGGTCTTCAATTTCTGTCTTCAGAGACTTGAAGTTCTTCTCATACAGATCTTTCACTTGTTTGGATGGAGTCACACCAAGATACTTTATATTGTTTGTGACAATTGTGAAGGGTGTCATTTCCCTGATTTCTTTCTCAGCCTGTTTATCCTTTGAGTATAGGAAGGCTACTGATTTGTTAGAGTTAATTTTATATCCAGCCACTTTGCTGAAGTTGTTTATCAGCTGCAGGAGTTCTCAGGTGGAGTTTTTCGGGTCACTTAGATATACGATCATATCATCTGCAAATAGTGATAGTTTGATTTCTTCCTTACCAATTTGTATCCCTTTGACCTCCTTTTGTTGTCTGATTGCTCTAGCTAGAACTTCAATTACTATATTGAATAGATAGGGCTCCCCCTATCTATTCAATAAGGGCAGCCTTGTTTAGTCCCTGATCTTAGTGGGATTGCTTCAAGTTTCTCTCCATTTAGCTTGATGTTGGCTGCTAGCTTGCCGTATATTGCTTTTACTATGTTTAGGTATGGGCCTTGAATTCCTGATCTTTCCAAGACTTTTATCATGAAGGGATGCTGAATTTTGTCAAATGCTTTTTCAGCATCTAAGGAGATGACCATGTGGTTTTTTTCTTTGAGTCTGTTTATATAGTGGATTACATTGATAGATTTCTGGGTATTGAACCATCCCTGCATCCCTGGGATGAAGCCTACTTGATCATGATGAAGGATCATTTTGATGTGTTCTTGGATTCGGTTTGCGAGAATTTCATTGAGTATTTTTTCATCGATATTCATAAGGGAAATTGGCCTGAAGTTTTCTTTCTTTG
>CM052703.1:131212265-131233263 GCA_028551405.1 Uromys caudimaculatus | reverse complement strand
CTGAATCTTTTTACAGATGTGTATAGGCTAAGACTGGAGATTGAATATAGTACATAATGGTTAGGGTATAGTCCAGTACACAGGATATATGACTGGAGCCAAACTTGGTGGTTAGAAATAGCACAGGCAGGACTGATGAGACTGGGCCAGGGCAAAGGATGTACAACCTGGACTAGGTCTGGGGATTGGAGAGGGTGCAGGCAGAATAGACTTAAGGGAACTGACTAGATTGGACCCAGACACAGAATGCAGAACACAGGCAAGGCTTAGCAATTGGTTGTGATATGAGCAACTAGAGTGGATGAGGAAGAAAGGGAGAACACAGGGAGCATACCTGGTCTCTGTCATGTGTGGTAGTTACTAGGTTCCTGGGAGCAAGCAGGGCTGCCATCAGGGAAGTCCTATTGGAAGTGAGTTTTTCTTTCTTAGATTCATAAATACTTGGACAACCATTAGCTAGTATTTCTGCAACAGGAGTTATGGTGCTCTTTAATTTTTTTTCTATGACTGCACAATTAGGCTTTACTGACCACCTTCTGCTTGCTAGCTGTGTGTGAAAGAAGCAGCAGCTATAGTAGGCAATATGGCTATGCCTTTGCCACTTTGTATGTTAAAGACTTGTGAAGGTAAAAATAACACACTAAGAAGTTATAAATATTTTCTGTGGTCACTGATATCTATTCTTTTTAAACAATGAAGTTCTATAGTTGAAAAGAACCCCACTTATAACCTCAACAAGTCCAAACCTTCCTTTTATGATTCCTTTGCAGTTTTGATGAATGTCAAATTTAGTATAAATTTAGAGCACTGGAGGAACTATGGCAGACTGCCTCTGGCCTCTCAAGTTGTGTATCCATCATACGTGCAAAACATGTTCAACTATTCCTAAGGGTGCCAGCAGTCTCGTCTCATGTACAATACATAATTAATCTAAATCCTATCAGTTAAAAAACCCAAGTTATTATGCAATCCATTTGTGAATATAAGCTTATTCTCAATATACAGGAATGGCCCAGGAATAGAACATCAGTTACAGATACTCCCATTTGAGGATCAGATGAATCATTAAATCCTAAACAGTTGTGAAATAAATATTTGCAAACTCCACTACATTCAAATACTAAAAGAATTTCTCTATAGTCCTAAATACAGCCTTCTGAATTTCTTTATATTTTAAAATAAAATATAATCAGCTTTCCAACTCTGTGATGAAACATTTATGGCAATCGATTTCATAAGAAAAAAATGTCAACTAAGGCTTAACATTTCAGAGATTTCAGTCAATGGCCATTTATCCCTGTTGTTTTGGTCCTATGTGGCATAGGACATCACAGTTCCTACACAAGACAGGTAGCCAGGAAACAGAGAGACAGAGAGGCTCAATATCCCCTTCAAGGCATATCCACCAATGACTTAACTTCTTCCTAGGTTCCACCTTCTAAAAGTTCTGCCACTGTCCAACAACATCACAGGGCATGGATGAAGCCTTTAGTGTAGGATCTTTGAAGATATTGCAAATAGAAAGTACCACAAATACAGACACTTCATGCAGCTAAGTAATTTCACCACTATGTTTTATGTGAATAGAATTTTGAAGATCTACAGCCTTTTTCCTTTTTTTCTTCATTATTCCTTGCAGGGTTGGCTGTAATGTTTCTGCAGGCCTAAAATTCTAAATAACCTCTGCAATCATACATATACAACATGGGACTTTACTGTAATGTTCAAGAGCTTGCCTACAAATATCCATTAAATAATTCAATCTTTATTTTTTGCTACAGTAGTTGGAAGAAAATGCTCTTATACTTCCTGAATGCAAGCTGGTTTGATAGCACCTGTGAATCATTCAGAAAACCATTTATATAACTTAATACTCTGACCTTTAGATCTTCCTAATGTAATGTACAGAAGATTCTCAGCCTTCAACTTTTTCTCTAAGGCATAAGGCAAGTTCTCTGAGAGTAACACACCCCTCCCAGTAGTATAAGTGTAGCTACCAATGCTCCACTAACAACTCATATATTCTCTAAGCTGTATATAAGCTTCTCTGCTGTGCTTCATATTCTCTTTCGCTTGTTTCCTGGCAATAGTAATGCCCATATTTTCTACTGCTAGTCTGCTCCAACAACTAAGGCTCTTTTTATTACCTCAAAACCTGTCTAGTCTCTTTGTACTTCCCTATTCAGAATTATTTCAACATTTTCAAGAAGCTACTGAAGGGACACTCACCTTCTGGTTCCATGTATATGCATGAGGTTTCTATTTGTTCATGCAAAATTTTAAAAATTGATGATCAATTATTGATATTTTATTGTACCCTTTCTCTTTCAGTTCAGGTTGTCACTGTTTCTATTGCTATAAGATTCTTGATAACCTTGTGGGCTTTATATGTATCAAAGGACCTCACCTGAGTTGATAGGAGGCTTGTCCCTAAATACTTCCTAGAGCAATCTTTCTCCATTATTAGTACAATTCATTATGGCAATCAGGACCATCCATTAAGAAACTAAGCTAGCACAAGGTGTTGAGGGCTGTGCTTCTTTCTGGAGGCTCTAAGAAATTATCTATTTTCTCACTTCCTTGTCTATTTGAATTGTTGACCGAAGTCAGGTTATACACACACATGCACATATACACACATGTACACATACACACATGCACATATGCACACACACACACACACACACACACACAAACAGACACATACAACACTTAGATGAAGTTTCTGAGAATCAGCATGTTCTGCTGATGTTATTTCTCTCCACTTACCATTAAGCAGGATTTTCTAGCTCTTTGCTTTAAAAGTGTTTATGATTGACATTGGGACATAAACATCTAGAGGTGTGGGTGGGAACAGGATTGTACCTAGCACAAAGATGTACTTAAAACTTCAATGAGCTACAGACCTGAATGTGGTGCTTTTGTGTCTTAAACTTATACTTCAATCGAAGGATTTAAAAAAGAATAGATGGGTTTAGTTTCAATGAAGATTCTACTCATGATAGTTCTGGCAAGAAATGGGGGGGGGTGGAGGATGGCAATCAACATCAACAAGTCATCTAATACTTTGACATCAACTGGGTGTTAAAAAAAAAAAAACTTAAGGAATTCTCACAATTTTCAAAGTTGGCAAGTGAGATCTCAGTTTCTTAAATGAGCCCCAATTTCAGATTCCAGTCACAGGTTCAGGATTCCTCCAAGTCAGACCAAAATGCAGTGCATTGCAGCTTCCCCAGATTCTGCCCCTTTCCCTCTTGGGGCCTGATGATTCAGGGGAGTGCCTCATAATACTCAGGAAGACATTATTCTCTTTTACCAATTTATGTTAAGGCATGTAACATAGGTATATTTTAGTAGATGAATTGTATAAAGCTGGGCCTGAGTGATGTTATTCCACAGTACCCCACCCTCTGTCAATGGGCCAGAAACTTCAAACTCAGGGATGCTTTCTTGGGCAGGCAAGGTTGGCAGTTATTAGCTATGGATGTTTAATGTGATCTCCAGATCCTTTTCCCTTCCTTGAAGGTGGGATGGACTAAAATCCCCAACCATCTAACAATGTTTTGGTCTTTTGAGCATCCTGCTTTATCTTAAAACCATTTAGATGGCCCAGCCATCATTTACCTCACCAGCATATAAAAAATACTGTTGTTCCTCTGGAGATTAATGAATACACCGGAAACCAGAGACAAATGGCCAAATACTTAACCCTCATTGTGTCATAGGAATTAGTCCTAAACAGTCCTAGAACACATGTCACAGTAAACAGGCACATATAACAGACAAGAAGAGTAAAATTTAGGATTTCCAACCACAGAGGGCTAACAATCAAGCCCATATTTCCTCAACATTATTCCTAAAGCCAATACTTTCCTCATTTTAAAAACTGAAGCTCAATTTTCTATCTCCTGTAAGTAAACTCACGACTTTACCTATTAAGCAGATAGACTTCACAGCTCCTAAAGCTTGTCTGAGTCACTTAACTAACACAGAGCTGACTGTGGGATAGTTTCAAACAGCTTGAGTTAAATTTGTACTTGGTCATAATATTACATTAAAATGCAAAAGGCAGAAGTAGCTACGCAATTCTTTTGAAAATAGTCTTATACAGCACATATATTTTCATGAAGTTATAGTGTATCTCAATTTACAATCTCTGTATGTTCATAGTGGTAAGGAAATCACATGTGAAAAGCACTATCAACTCACTCTAGACTTCTGTTGCCAGCTCCACCCAACTCAAAGCCCTCTCTTGGACCTTATATTCATTCCACCAAATCCACCCATTCCTGCAGTTTGCCCTCTGTCTCCCTATCTCCACTATCTCAGACTGAAACTACCAACTCCACCTGCTTCTGCAACTTGTCTGAGGGCCAGGAGCCTTGATCCTGAAATCTGACCCCTCTTTTTTCCCTAGAAGGACTCTAGAGGTCTACTAGAAACTCTACCCATTCCAGAAGCCTGTGAGAAACATATGCACCTGATCTTCTGGTCTAACCTTTTCTATGTAGGGACTGTTAGACTCATGTTGGCAATTCTACCTATGCCTCTGGCCTGCCAGATGACTGTGTACCCCTTGCACACATACCACCCCCACAAACACAGCTTGGTATTACAGTCTCCTGTGGGTACTCCTTCCATCCTGCCTTCTAAGCACCTACTCCAGGCTGCTGTGTATTGACTGTTAGAATCATTTAACTACACAGAAGGGTTACCCCAGTCTTAGAGACTTCCTTAGCTTGAACTAAGGTGGAACTACTTCTGATATCCCATTCAAACATCAACAGTGACCGAACTCTAAGCTACATTCAGGGAGCCTACATCCTGAAAACATAACAGGAAACAGAGAATCAAACACTGACTCAACAAAAGACAGACAAAATTTCCATACCAAGAAACATGATGGTAGCCCAACATCAAATGCTAGTCCTATAACAGAGACACAAACAAGTCAAGAAAATAGGTCTCTGCCAAAATTTAATACTCTAATACCAGTGTTCCCAGAGTAAAGTAACTTAGATGATGAATAATGAAACAGCTTATTATTTATGAATAATGAAATCATTTCAAGTTATAAAAATAGAATTTAATGAAAAGAATCCCTGAAGAAAAGACAAAATGAAATAAAACTAGAAATGAAGTCTAGAAATCAACAAAAATCTCAGCAGAAAGCCTCACCAATAGATTGGCCCAAATCTTGAAGACACAGAATAGATATTGGGTCACTCAGTTAAACAAAACATTTTTAAAAACAACAAAAACAAACAAAAAAAGGAACCTCACATTTAGTCAACCTGGGATACTGTTAAAAAAACAAAGTCTACAAGTAATTGGTAATAAGGAGAAAAGACACAGGAAAGAGATGCCTAGGAATGCACACAAGGCATACAGAAAACCAAGTAGACAGGTCTAGAAAAGAAATTCCCCATGCCATGTAACAGTTAAAACACTGAATGTACAGAACAAAGAAATATTAAAACCTCCAAGAAAAGACCAACTCATATAAATATCCAGGCCAATCAGAACAACAGCTGATTTTTCAATGGAGACTCAGAGAGCCAGGAAGGGTTTGAACTAACTAGTATTCTACATGTTATGAGTGTCCACAAATTCCAGTCCAGACTACCATACCCTCCAAAATTATCCAAACCAAAGGGGAAAGGCAAATTCCCCATGATAAAAGAAGATTTGAGGAATTTATGAACACTAAGCCAACTCTACATCAGAAACTGGAAGGCATACTTCTGTCTGAAGAGTTTAAACATGCCCAAGAAGGCACATCAAATAAATAAACAATTCCATAACATTTAATCAAAAAGAGCTCTAATAATCCACCACCAAAAAGCAACAAAATTAAAGAAATTCAAACATTCTTTGATGATAACATTTATGGTCTCAACTACCTTATTGGGTAGAGACATAGACTAACAGGTTGTATTAGAAAACAGGATTTATCTTTTGGCTGTCTCCGAGCATGTAATTATCAATAATGAAAAACCACCTTATGGTAAAAAGGGTAGAGAAGATATTTCAAGGAAATGGAAATAAAAAACAAGGAGTTATACCTGTTATAATATATAAGAAAAAAGATTTTAAATAAAAAAGTTTGAAAAGGATGAAGATATCATAGTCATTAAAGAAAAAGAAAAAAATCAATATGATATTACAGTCCTGAAGATATGTGCACCAGACACAGGAGAACCTAATTTTATAAACTAAGTACTATTATACTTAAATCTACAGCTTCACACCAGCACTGTGAGTATAGGTGATCTCACCAAAAGACAGGTCAGCTGGATAAAAACTAAACAGAGAAACTCTGAAGTTACATGACATTGTTAATTAAACAGACATAACACACAGCTATACAACATTCCACCCATACAATAAAGAATATACTTTCTTCTCAGAAACCCATGGAACTTTCTCCAAAATCAACCACATATTAGGACACTGTGATGGTTATTCTTCATAGTCAACTTGACTTTCTGGAATTAACTAAAACTCAGGCAGCTGGTACATCTGTGAGGGGTTGTTCTTGATTGAATAATTTGAAGTGGGAAGATCCACCAAGAATCCAGAATTTTTTTCTTTTTCTTTTCAACATAATATTTTTATTGATTATGTAGAAATTTCACATTATGCACATTGATCACACTCACTTCCCAGTACCACAGGTCTGCCCCCTTGTGACCTACCTCTACCCAAAAATGAAAAAATGAGAAGAAGAAAAGAAAGAAGGAAGGAAGGAAAGAAAGAAGAAACCTTTTTTTTGTTGTTGCCCATATACTCACTGGAGCATTTTCAAACTCCCAGTGGTCAGCCATTTAAAGAAAACTGAGTCCTTCCCTGACCACCCCATCAGAAGTCATTAATTATAGAGAGATACATTGCAGCATCTTTATCACATTTTAAGCATTCAGTGGCTTTCTGTCTAGGGTGTTATTTTTATTGAAATTAGGGGTGGGATGTGGGTAGGAGTTGTCACAGAAGCCTTCTATGTTCCTTTTCTCAACTGTGAGTCTATCTTCATCAATGCCACTGCAAAAGTAGCTTTTTTTCCCTTTAAAGTCAGTAAGAGTATGGGTTATAGACTTCTGAATTGTTTGTGGTAACAGCACAGACCATAGACATGCACTTGGTCTCTGGCATCAGCAGAAGCTATGGACCTCAGTGTGGTCTTTGGTGGCATTACAGACCATGAACATCAACATGGCCCTTTGCTGCACCACAGGCCATGAACACCAACATCATTCTGGTAGCAGCCTGGTTCATGAACATAAACATGGCTTCAGGTATCAACACAGACCACAGGCATTCATATAACCTTCTGTGGTAACATGGGAAGCAGACTTCAACATGATCTCTAGCTGTTGCAGGACCATGGACCCCAACATGGCCCTTGGTGGCATCATACAGCATAGACATCAATGGCCTCAGGTGGCAGTGCAGGCCACTCACACCAACATAGCCCTTGGCAGAAGCACAGCCCACAGACATCAACATGGCTGCAGGCAGTGGCATAGACCATGGGCATCCACATGGCCATCGGTGGTAATATAGGCCACGGGCATCAACACAACCCTGGCTGCAGTAGGACCTGGCCCTCAGTAGCAGCACAGACCACAAACTTTAACATAGCCTTAGGTGACTGCACAAAGTACACACATCAACATGGACCTAGGCAGCAACCTAGACCACAGACACTAATATGGACTCTTACGGTAGCACAGACCACAGATGTTTCCTAGCCTCCTGTGGTAGCATGGTCCTTGGATGGCCACATGGCCTCCAGTAGCAGCGCAGACCATGGACATCCACATGAACCTTGGTCTTAAACACAGCCCAGGGCAGTGGACCATAAATACCAAGATGGCCTCCAGGGACAACACAGACCATAGAGGCCTTTTGAGGACTTCCAGTCCAGAAAATGAACTGTTCTTCATCTTAAGCATCTTGTCTTTGCTCACAACCAGGGTGATTGTGTAGCTGTGCAGTATGTTTAGGGGCTTAGCCTGCACAAGCTCCAGGCTGCTGTGTCATGGACCTCAACTTAGCAACAACCTGTTTCCTTAACCAGCAAAATCTTCTGTCTTTTCTGTCACCACTGTCTCTAGTTCTGCATCTTTCTACCACACACTTAGTGCTTCCTCCATCTTTCTCACCTCTCCATCACATTGGAAACTGCAGTGTGTCACACAATACTTACTTATTTATTCTATTTATTTATTTATTTATTTATTTATTTATTTATTTATTTATTTATGCACAAACAGCTTTACATGCAAATATTCATTTCAACAAGCCAAAATTTTTGGTTACTGAAACACCATAAATACTAGACCATTGCCAAGACTCATCTCAGATATCTTGCTGTTGAGTAGAGTCAGTGCAATCCTGCAGTCAGGCAGGCAGGACAACCAGAGGTTCCATGAGAGTTCAAGACTGCCACCCACCTCCCATGTCACTGGGCTTAACCTTTGTGCTTGTAGCCTACAGACAGCACCACCTCCCCATGCTTAAGCAGTAGGCCTGCAGTCACAATAACTTCATGGTGCAGTGGAGGAGAGCTGGGCAGGAGGCCAAGGACAAGCCCTATTCAGTAATGTCATCTGGTTTTACAGGACCGGCTCTTCCACATGCTCTAGCAGCTTATAGATGGAGTAGATGTTGGAGTAGACCAAATCAAAGCACTAGATCTGGGTCTGGATAGTAGCTGAGTTGATGAACCCAGGCTGTCACAGCACCAGTGCCTTCCCAAATCCAGTTGTTTTGATGTAGGAAGATCTACTTTAAATCAGGGGCACCTACTTGCTCTTACTCTTTCTGGAAAGTTTATTCCTTCACTTATATTAACTTTGCAATACTGTCATATACTAAACCAGAAGAGACATTCCGCCTTGTAGACTAAACACTACAGGAGTCTTTATATCAGGAGACAACCATTGTTGAAGTAGTCTGACCATAACCTATAAGCCACTTTAATAAATCCCATATACAACATTCTCTCCGTTCTGTTTCTCTAGAGAACACTAATGCAGATACAAAGCAAGTCTCAACAAATATAGGAAATTTGAAGTCATATACTGTGTTCTATCTGAACATAATTGAATAAAGCTAGATACAAAAGCAATAGAAACTACAGCAAGTACACAAATTTATAGAAATTTAACAATACACTACTAAATGGTGGCTTGAGCAAAGAGGAAAACAAGGAGGAAATTAATATTTCCTAGAATTGAATGAAATAAAAAACACAAAATACCTTCCTCCCTTCAGGGCTCAGGGATCTATGTAGAAGACAAACAATTATAAGAGACTGAGGTGATGGCTGACTTCAGGAAAACAGCATCTTGCAGACACAACAGGACTAGTGCATATATGAACTCACAGAGACTGTGGCAGGATGTGCACACACCACAGAGTTTCATGCCCAATAGGGTCCCAGAGCAGAGAGAAGGAAGTGGTCATAGGCTCCTACCACTAAAGAAGAAGCTATCTACAATTGAAACCCTCTTGCAAAGGAAAATTTATTTCCTCTGATGGCGTCTCACTAGGTCCCAGGCCCAGGAGTAGCTGGCCAATATAAAATGAACTCAGTGATAATGTTTAGAACTTTTTGCCTCATTTTGCTTTGCTTGCTTATTTTTTGTCTTGTTAGTCTTTTGCTTATTGGTTGGTTGGTTTTTTGTTTTTTGTTTTTTTTTTTTTTACTATTTATCTACTTATTTATTCATTCATTCATTCATTTATTGCAGCATGACTGCAGTTTTTTCTCCCTCCTCTTCTCCCCGTCTCTCCCTACTCCACCTCCCCTCCTCCTCTATCCTCTCTTCTTCTGTTTATCTTCAGAAAAGGGAAGGCCTCCCATGGATATCGACCAGCCATGGCATATCAAGTTTCAGTAAAACTAGATACTTCCTTTGCTATTAAAGCTGGACAAGGCAATCCAGTAGGAGGAAATGGTTTCAAAAGCAGGCAACAGAGTCAGAGATAGACCCTTTGTTCATAATATCTAGAAACTAAAAATGACCTAGATGTCCCTCAACCAAAAAATAGATGAAAATGTGGTACATTTACACAACCAGAGTATCACTCAACTCTTAAAACAAAAAGTGATATCAAGAAAACCCAGACCCAGAAAGATAAACATGCTATGTACTTATGAGTGGATATTAGCCGAAAAGTAAAGTATAACCATGGTTGGGTTTTTTAAGAGAGAAAAGGAGGAAGAGTATAGACCTGGAAAGGTGAGGCATACTGCAAAGAGATGGAGGAGAGGAAAACAATGATTAAAATATATTGTATGAAACATTTTTTCAATAATAAAAGAAAACTATGAAATATCAAAACTTATGAGAACATAATGAAGGCAACCCTAAGAGGAAATTATATAACATTGTATGAATACATAAAACATTTTGATGAATCTCAAATTAGTAAATTAATGATGTACCTGAAGGCTTTGGAAAAGCAAGAACATTTTGTGAGGACTCTGCAAATCCACTGAGCATCCCAAGGAAGAGGGAATACAATATATAGTTATGTAGTTCTTAAGAAACAGGGGAGACTGGAGTAGGAAGACTAAATGGGGAAGGAAGAGGAGCTTTAGGTTTTAGGGCATGAGAGAGAGAAAGAACAAGAAGTTGGGTGGGTGGTGTGATGGGGATGGTCTTTGAGGAGTTGCAGGGTGGGGGAAACATGATCAAATTCTTTGTTTGAAAAAAGTTTAAAAATATCTTCAATGGGATTACTCCATAATTTGACACAGTCTGCCTAGTATACACAGCAGATTAACAAACAAAGAAAAAAAAAGCTTAATGTCAGAAATGGGTTACTTCTGCAAGAAGCCATGGAGTTGGCTTGGCCTAGCTACCTTGAGAGGTAAGCATCATAGGTTTTTCAGGTTAGAGTCCATGACTCCTGGAGCACAATGCACTCTCTCAGGCAATGAAGTGTCCAGGCTTCTAATAGTCAGGCAAGCATGGAAACTTGACAGAACAAGTGGTCTTAAACATTAATCATGTGTACCCTGCATATCATTGTATCCTGACAACTACAACTCAATTGATCCTGGCAATTGCCATCATATTCTGTTTATGATAAAGATATAAAAAGTTTAATAGTTCTCAATAAAACTGCCACAACCTTGGCTATTCTGTGGTTCTTCCAGCCTAGCCTCTAGCCTCATTTAATTCCTCAGAGCCACATCATGTGACTTTCATCCTGTAAGAAGGCGCTTACACCTACTGGTGTTGTTAGCCAGTGGTATACCACAGACCTTCACATACCACAGGCTACTGCCATTGCTCTTGTTTACCCTCCAGAACACAATCAAAAGAACTTTTGGCTGAAGACCCCACAGACTTGAGTTGTAAATCATGGAGAAATCAAGCTGTACCCACTGGGAATCTTCCTTACTACTGCTAGCTTTAATGGTTCCAAAGGGTGCCACATATGCTTCTGCAGGGCAAAATTTGTCTTTAGTCTTATTCATCTGTAAACCCTGTGAGCTATAGTAATGACAACCTTGAAAAATATGACTTGAGGTGTAATAGTCGCAGGATCAATCACTTCCCATTTAGAGGAAGAAAGAACAAAATTACTACCTTCAATACACATTGTTTACTAAGTGTTAGGACAAAGGAGAGAGAACCAATTTAAAGCTCAGGGCTATGGGATGGGACATATCATCACAACATACACAGTATTCAAGAAAAAATGATGGAAGTTTCAGAGCTAAGCTGGAGTGTGGGACATCTGGCACTGCCTTCACCAAAAAGGACCCAATGAGGAAAAAGAACACATATGGGTATGACCTGGTGGGGCCTCTGATTGTCTGTCTCTTCTGCTCAGTTTGTGTGGCCCTGGTTCTCTCCATCAAGGCTGATACTCCTTGGGCATTGAGGTAGATCTATGACACATAGCATACAACTTACCTGGCACAAGGTGATTCTGGGCCCCTCCTGATATACACTGTACAAATAAGCATTACCCCTCTCCCCACTCCAATGTTCACCATTAAAACAAGCTTTCCCCATGCCTATTCAGATATGGTAGTAAACCTGAAAGTCAGTAAAAAAATTTTCAGACATATTAACTTGAAAAACTAAGAGGTGAGAAAAGTAATCACGTTGCATTTTGCCTGACAAGAGGGTTTGGCCACATATAAAGAACACGATTTGATTGTCATTTGTGTTCTCAGATGGCCATATGCAGCCTTCTTTGTTTGCCTACCACAGAAAATTGGGCAAAGGATAATTACAATTGTTTATCAAAAAGCAAAAGCAAGTGGAAAAAGCACTCTGCAGCAGTGACCTGGTGACCCAAGAACCCATTAGCATGCATTGTCTCCTAAAAGACATTCCAAAGCCTACACTCTTCTCCATAGATATAATTAAAATAGCTTCCAAATAACTAAGAAGTTTTTGGCTCATTCAGACTTTCAAAAGACAAGAAATACAGTTAAAATCAGAGGTTAGGATTTAATTTTTTTCTATGTCCTTTTTTATATATTTTTTTATTTTGAAAATATCAGTCGAGTCAAATTCTTCCATCAAAGAAATGAGGTGGATCTACAGCTTACAGCACATCCACCTCTCTGCTTATAACATATCCACCTCTCTTCTGTCCTCTCAGCTTCCATCCGAGTACCTGCTGACCCTTAGGCTAGAGCCTGCTTCCCAAATGGTGTGGTATATTAGTCCAACTTCTCTAGAGTCACAGAACTTATGGAATATCTCTATATATTAAGGGAAATTATTGGAATGACTTACAGTCTGTAGTCCAGCTAATCCAACAAAAGGCAACTGTGAATGAGAAGTCCAAGAATCTGGTAGTTGCTCAGACCCATAAGGCTAGCTTTTTTACATGGTCATCTCTATAAGCTGAAATCCTAAAGAAGTATGTTCCAACAGATGTGCTGGCAAGTAAGTGCAAGCAGGTGAAGAAACAGGAAGCCTTCTTTCTTCCATTGTCTTCATGTAGTTTTCCAGCAGAAGTTATGACCCAGATTAATGGTATGTACCACCACCTCTGGACCTAAGCTGTTTTTTTACTTAGAACTTACTCTGTCCCAGGCTGGCCTTGAACTTAGAGATTTGCTTGCCTCTGTCTCCTAGGATTAAAGAGTTTATCACCTTGTCTGGGTCTAAGCTTTTTATAGTTACTATTCCTCAAGATCCATATCAAGAGCCAGTGTCTTCCAGCCTCAAGATCTGGATCATGGGTGTGCCCTATATTTCTGGATTGTAGTTCATTCCAGATAAAGTCAAGTTGACAACTGGGAATAGCCATCACAATCTACCCCTTGTCAACTTGACACAAATTATATCTCATGTTCAAATGAAAATAATAACCAAGTCATAAATATACCTAACATGATATAACTACCCCTTATATAACCACAACCACATTGTAAATTTAGAATAGCTCAATGTCCCTTGGGAAACATCCTTTTAGTAACAACATAAAACAGAAGCACTAAAGTCACTCATAATCCTTATTTCTGCACCTGGTCACGTGACCTTAAATGAAATTTATAACTACCTTCTTCTATTATCCATTCCGTATTTCCTACACCTTCTGCAAGCACTTCAACAGACCTTGGTTCTTTTCCTGGAGGAAAGATCTACACTTTCATTCTTGATGGGTCTGTGCCCTTTGTCATCCTTCAGTAAGTCCTACTGTCAGAATACATCCATCATTTCTGCCCACCACTAGTTTGGTTTGGTTTCCTTGAGTTATCTTCAAGAAGAAATTTACCACTTTAGTATTTTCTACTACAAGTTTGAGAAACCTCAGGATCTCAAATTGTACTTTTCCCCTGATAAAAGACAGGATAGACTCTAGGACCCCCTGTGAGCACTACAATTCTTGGATACTCAAGGCCAAAGAGATTACTCAGCAGTTAAAAACACATACTGCTCTTAAAGGGGACCTAAGTTTGAATCTCAGCACCCTCATTAGGCTATGCAATGATCTGTAACTCCAAGAGATCAAGCACTGTCTTCTGGACTCCACTGGTACCTTCAAGTAGACCCATGACTTGTGAATTATGTGAAAAACAAGCCAGTTTGTTTAGCTATCATCAGAAATGTCATTTAAATCTAGCCAAGTTGCTAGATGGAAGGGCAAGGTACAAAATAGTCAATTAGTTCTATTACCAGCAATAGTCCATTTGAAAATTGTAAAAGGACAACATTGATAGTGGCACCAAAGAACATTAAAATACTAAGAATAAATATTATAAAATGTATGCAAGATGTCTTTGTCAAAATAATCCTACAAATCAGTAGAGAAACAAAAGAAAGCCTGAGTAAAGGGAGCAGGTATGATACTCATGAGTTTGTCTTCTCAGATTTATCTGCAGATTCAGGACCATTCCAATAAAAATCATAGCAGGCATTTTTGTGGAAGTTAAAAAGCTGTATCTAAAATTTACTTGTGCTATTTATTTATACAAATGAAAAGGCAAATTGCCAAGACAATCTTGAGAAATTAGGCTGTGTTGGAAGTCCAGTATATTAGGACTCATTATAAAGCCACACTGATTATAATAAGGATGTTGGTTTGAAGTTAAACTATGAGTGAGCCAGAAGATCCAGAAATAGAAGGACTAAATTTTCAACGAAAGATTAGCCAGATACTTATGAAAAAGATTTTCATTTATGTTATATATTAAAATAAAACCTAATTCTGAGTGCATTGTTCAGCTAAACAAAAAATATAAAACAATACCATTTCAAGAAAATATTGTGAGAAATGGATTTTTGTGAGTAATAAGCACAAATAACATTAGCCAAATTTAAAATAAAATAAAATAAAATAAAATAAAATAAAATAAAACCTTATTGTTTGGAAACCCTGATACTTAAGGTCAAAGTCTACCATGTCCAGATAGCTCCTCTGAGCTCAGTGAAAAATGAAGGACTCCCCTTTCCAGGAAGGCTTCTCCTTCCCAGCAAGGCTTCCCCTTCCCTAAACTTATCTGGGGAGCCCATCCCCCATACCCTCTACCATAGTCCTTGACAAACCTACAAGTTCAACTTCCTCTTTCCTAATAACCCACCCAACAAGTACCTAGGATTCCTGGAATGCCCATCCATGCAAATGAGGCATTCCCCCTAAGTTAAACTCCAGCTAATAATTTACATTCACCCTGAAAACTCCTGCCCACTCTCTAAGGTTCATATGTAGCCCTTGTTCATCTCAAATAAAGTGTATATGCACAAAATGTTTTCACTGAAGATTGTCTAAGAGAGCTGTTTCACTGAGTACCGTCTAAAAGAGGTTTAACATGAAAATCCTGGAAGAAAGTTTCCCCAAACCCCAGGCACTTACTACCAGTCAGACTGGGATACTTCAGACCCACCCATTCAGGACTCTGTTTCATCCTTCCACCGGGGTGTACAGTGGTGCCCGAATAGCCTCAGGGAACAGAGAACTTGGAACCAAAGCTGGAATCCAAGGAAAGCACATACATGAAACCACAACTTATAAGATCTAGTACTTAAAATTAGGATCATATACTATATTCAAATATGTTGTTATTCAAGGCTATACTACAGGAGACAGATAAATCACATACAGGAGTCAGAGAACTTAAAGAATTCTTAATATAGGAGAGTAGCAAAAGGCTTGAAAGGTTATTTTACAGTATTCTCAGAAAATTAAACCTCAGGGGAAAGAAGGTCAGAAGATATAATTATGGGTCCAGAGGCTGAGCAAATGGAATCCAGCATTGACTAAAAGCAGAAGCAGACCAAATACGACAAACAGCAGGACAGATAAAGTGACTGGCAGATTCATTCACACAATGAAATATTTTGAAGGAACAGAATAAACTCTGCTTCATAACAGCTCTATCTGCCAACAGATGCTGAGTGAGCTGAGACTGGAAAATAGGAAAGAAGCATATAGTGTGCATCCAGTGAAGACAAATCAACCTATGTTATTAGAAAGTAGAAGCTCCCAGAAGGCCTGACAGATGAACATAGCCACTGGTAAAAGGGTGTGGTAGTGAAAATGCATCAGACTGTGCATTTGTAGCTTTCTAAATGCACATTGTAATTTAGACAAATATTCATTCAACGATCACATTGGCAGGTTTCAAACCAATTTAGAAGCAGTCAAGTAGCCTGTAATACATTTTCCCTGAACTGCAAGCTGGATACTGAGGTGCAGACTCTGAATAGCAAGTGCAAGATGCAATTATTGGAAGAAGAGCAAAACAATTCTATTCCCAGTGTCCTTGAATGTAAGGACACTGAATGTGTTGTGACACAGCTCCACAACATGCTGTTACTAAAGCCACCAGAAGAGATCTTTTCAGAGGCCTCTTCCCAGACAAAACCAATTATGGTTTTAATGAAAAAAAAAAAAAGAAAGAAATTCATGGTAAATCAGTGTGAAACAGAATTGAATTTATTAAAAACAGAAAGCAAGGTCTTGCAAGAGACTAAGGCATTCCCAATAGAAAGTTTGTGAGTTTTTATGGTAGAGTTACAATTGTCTTTACAATGGGTACATATATAGAATTTGTGGGTTTCAAAGCTACATTGTCTAATGAGTGTGATTTCCTCTAAGGACTAGAGAAGTTTTCTTAGTAGAGTTGTAAAAGGGACTTATGAGGGGAATTTTTCAGACTTAGGTAAGAATCCAAACTGTTAGATTGCTACAAGGGTTATGTTGCTACATCACTTTATGTTGAGTAAACACACTTCACTCTTTGACACTGGTGATTAGAGTGTCTTTAGAAAAACATGTGTCATTTCCTCCTGACAGAAGCACAGATTCATTGCCTTTGAAATCCTAAAAAGTATCTGAAGAAAATACAGACTGACTGTATGGGTATTTGGTTTTGTCAGTTGTACCTGAAGTTTCTGACTATTAGGAGAGGTGAGATCCCCTGGCAACCTGACAATTTTTCTTTCCCATGCCTCATGTTCTCCCTTACACAGTGTCGTCATCATCTTTCTTGTATTTCCATCCTGCATCAATGAGATTCCTTCCTTCCATCCTGCTGTACCAACCTAAAGTTGTCCCTTGTGATTTTAGATGCCAATGCTATAAGTGATGAGAGGTTCTAAGTACAAGAAATAGATATTAAAAGGTAATTTTTAAAAGAAATTTGCTAGCGTTGCTACTGTTAAGCAAAAGACTAAAAGAAAGTAAGTTCATGATCCATGCAGCACTATGAAGGGCCCCTAAGCAGGTCATGATTATTATGCATAGATTTTAACTATTTGACAGGAGTAGTGATCATGTGATTACACAGTAGTCATCAAGATTCCCAACATTACCCTTCATCACTTACAAGCTCCTCAATTATCACCTCTGTCTAAGCTTAGTTGGTACAGAAATTCCATGTCTTCCTCACATTCCTGTTTGCTGAAGGAGAACTGTTTTTCCTGAAGCCACCTGTCCCAGAGAGTTAACAACTGTCCTGGACACCACAGTCCTTGGAGGCCACAACTTAGAGTAGTATCATTAGATTTTTATTTCAGATAGTTTTAATTAGCACATTAAGTTTAATGTTTAGTCATGCTTCTCTTTGGGATCTGAATAACAAGAAAATGAATTAGGAATTATCTTATATTTCCTTGTCATGAAAACCATTTGTATTGATAAATAGTCCCCAGCTCTCAATCAGCCATTGTGCAATGGTGGTCTCAGGGTACAGAGGAGTCGGGGAGCAGGATCTCGGGCAGTGGTAAGTATGATGGCTACAAACTTTCTGGGAGACTGTTTCAGAGGACAGTTCATTTACTGAAATAGTAGGGCTAGCTTATAAAGCTCAAGTCAGTGGGGAAGAGAGGGAAAAGGACAAGAGAGGAAGTGTTGCGGAGGGGTGGCAGTACGGCTCCAAGCTAGCAGTTAAATTAGCAGACATCAGGTCACATGATGTCTGAGAAGCCTCTGCCAGGGAAAACAGATGCCTAACTGGCTTTATCATGAGGTGGTCTTTGTCTCTGTGGTGTTGAGTAGGCTCAAGCTTGATTTGGGTGGGGAATGGGCCCCACTCCTGCTATGCTCTCTGAGAGATGTTCAGGGTATGGCTCATGCTCTACAGTTCCTTATTTGGCTTGGGAACCCACACTTCACCATGCATAACCTGTTTTTAACTGTGGCTTACACTACCCAGTTTACAGCATCCATTGTTTCCTGTTGTTTTAGCTCAGTGAGAGAGGCATTTTCTGAGTTTTGCCCATCTTTGGGTGTGGTTATGACACTGAGAGTGTTCCTGGCCACACACGATCAATAAAATCCAAAAAGTTCTTATTTATCTTTACTAGATAGGTCTTTGCCTATGCCCATCTTCCGAATGCAGAAGCAAACCAGGACACACAGGTCATGTTCCTACCTGTTACCAGGGACAGGAAGTGATCATTGAAAAAATGTTAGGTCCAAAGTAGGCTCCACCAAATCCCCCAAATGGCAGTACCATTGACAATGTCCTACATGACATTGGGTTCAGCTCAGTCTGGTCTTTGACAGGTTAACAGAAAGGTTTCTACTTAAAGATAGGTAGCATTCCTCAGAAATTTTATATAGTAGGTTTCTGTTCATTAAGGAGAGCCATTACTTCACAAGTAGTGAATGGCTCCCCAAGCCCCTGCTAACTACTTCCAGGAAGGACATCTAGTTTCTTATTAACTCAAATGAGCCTCCAAAAGATGAAAGTGCACTGTTAGTTTCCAGGCTGTTCCACCCAACTCACCTACCTCCCATCACAACTTTCCCTCCATTTCATTTCTTTCTGTCCCTAGAGACAGGCTTGGCAGTTTGAATAAATTCCTTTTCCTCCCATGAAGTGGTCTAGTTTGGTGGTTTCACTGCACCCGCACTTAAATCTGGTGCTAAAACACACGAGAATGCAGCTTTCCCTGCCCCTCCCTAAAAGTGAGCCCTGCCCCCTTCTAATTGAACCGAACTGCCAATTTGTCCCCCTAGGTTTCAGATCATTAACTGTCACCTTCCATCCATGATGGTGTTCTATTCCAAATTTTAGAATTGGCTTCCCCAGCCATTTCTCTCCTCCACCTACTCTCCCTATTTGTCTCTTTTTGCTTACATGGGTAAGTGCCCTTGTGGACTTACTTATTCTTCCTCTCTAGCTTGTTGGAGCCTGCTACAAAAGTCATACTGGTATGGTATGGAGTGGTGGTTTGAATACAGTTTGGCCCCCATAGATTAGTATCTTTGAATGCTTGGCTCACAAGGACTAACATTATTAGGAGATGTGTCTTTATTAGAATAGGTGCACCCTTATTGGAGGAAGTGTGTCATTGTGGGGCACAGGGACTGAGGAGTACTCTTCTGGTTTCTTTCTGTGGCCAGGGAGCAGATCGTGTGACACAGGGCTCCTTACTCAAATAGTACCAGTAGAGAGCTGGTATCCCAGAAGTGACGACACACCTACAAGCACAGACAAGACAACCACTTCTGTTCAAATTCACTGTATCAAGAAGGACCCTTGCAGAGCCATCAGGAAACAGGAACCAAGAGATAGCTGGGGAAAAGATCTTTCTGGTTTCTGTCTGCACCCCAGAGCTGAACCTGTACCACAGCTCCCCAAACCCAATTCCTCTCAGAGAGAATTGGTCTTCAAGGATTATTGACACCGAGGCTTGCAGGAGGGACAAGCCACAGTCAGAGAGAGTAAGACCAGCTAAGAGCAGAGATAACCAGATGGTGAAAGGCAAGGGCAGGAACATAAGGAAGAGAAACCAAGGCTACTTGGCATCATCAGAACCCAGCTCTCCTACCACAGCAAGCCCCGGAAATCTCAAAACACCAGAAAAGCAAGACTCAGATATAAAATCAATCTCACGATGATGATAGAAGATATTAAGAAGGAAATCTATAACTCCCTTAAAGACATACAAGAGAACACAGGTAAATAACTAGAAGTCCTTAAAGAGGAAACACAAAAATCCCATAAAGAATTACATGAAAACACAATCAAGCAGATAAAGGAAATGAACAAAACCATCCAGAAAATAAAAATAGAAATAGAAACAATAAAAAACTCACAAAGGGAGACAAACCTGGAGTTAGAAAACCGAGGAAAGAGATCAGGAGTCATAGATGCAAGCATCACCAACAGAATACAAAAGATAGAAGAGAGAATCGTAGATGTGGAAGATACCATAGAAAACATTGACACAACAGTCAATGAAAACACAAAATGCTAAAAGCTCCTAGTACAAAACATCCAGGATATCCAGGATACAATGAAAGGACAGAACCTGAGAATAATAGGTATAGAAAAGAGTGAAGATTCCCAACTTAAAGGACCAGTAAATATCTTCAACAAAATTATAGAAGAAAACTTTGTTAGCCTAAAGAAAGAGATGAACATAAATATAAAAGATGCCTACAGAACTCCAAATAGATTGGACCAGAAAAGAAATTCCTCCTTTCACATTATAGTGAAAACAACAAATACACAAAATAAGGAAAGAATATTAAAAGCAGTAAGGGAAAAAGGTCAAGTAACATATAAAGGCAGACCTATTAGAACACACCAGATTTCTCACCAGAGACTATGAGAGCTAGAAGATCCTGGGCAGAACTCATACAGACTCTAAGAGAACACAAGTGCCAACCCAGGCTGCTATACCCAGCAAAACTCTCAATTACTATAGATGGTGAAACCAAAATATTCCATGACAAAACCAAATTTACACAATATGTTTCCATAAATCCTGCCCTACAAAGGATATTAAATGGTGAACGTCAACTCAACGAGGGAAACCACACTCTAGAAAACACAAGAAAATAATCTCACAACAAACTGAAAAGAAGAGAGCAACACAAACTTAAAAGTACCATCGAAAATGACAGGAACCAACAGTCACTATTCCTTAATATCTCTTAACATCAGTGGACTCAATTCCCCAATAAAAAGACATAGACTGACAAACTGGATCCATAAAGAGGACCCAGCATTTTGCTGCATTCAGGAAACACACCTCCGGGATAAAGACAAACA
>CM052703.1:131194530-131211765 GCA_028551405.1 Uromys caudimaculatus | reverse complement strand
GAGGTGTATCAATTTTGAGGGCCTCAAATCAGGTGTTAATTTAAGAGATTTGAGGTTTGCCAGGAGACATCCCAGAGGGGTGTCTGGAGGTACCGGCGAAGACCAATTAGTACCCATTGGGTGTTGGGGGGGAGGTTACTGAACTATTCTTGTTGGCGTCCCAGAGAATATTCAGTAACTACGGCTGGTTAAGCTAGAGATTCAGGTCGTCACGAGCAATCCCTAGGAACAACGGCTGACAATTTCCCGGAAATTGTCAGGAAGCAATCCAACCTAGCGCTAGGCTTTTCACAGCAGCAGGGGGGAGGATATGAATTACTTCTGAGGGTGGGGGACACCCAAGGGCTAGGTCCTAATTCGCGGGTCAGCTAGGAGGCCACTCAGGGAGACTGGGGCAATGAAAAGCCAACCCCTCAGCCCAGAAAGAGTTGGCCAGACACTATCTGAGCAAAAGAGGGTCCTCCACCGATCGGAAATACTCCTTACCAATTTAAATGCCGGTGCGTGTTTGTGGACTGCATAGTCTGATGGCTGGAGGCGTGGAACTGTTTGTTTGGTGTGGCAACACGTGGAAGATTTTGAGTTTGGCGCAGCTGGGCAGAGCAACAGCGGCAGCAGCAGGGAGCAGCGGTCGCAGTAGAAGTCTATGTGCTGTATCAGGCTCGCGGATGGTGACGGAGGTCAAGGTCATAGCGGCGGTGGCAGACCACGTGGGCGGACGGAAGGCCACTCCAAGCCGTGACCCCTGCCTTGCCCGGACTCTGTAACAGCTTGCATTGAAGTTCCCGGGTTTCGGCACCGATGTTGTATAAATTATTTGCTGATACGAGTCCGGTATATGCTGCAGTGGAGATGACTGCATGTTCCAAAACCACACCAAGCCAAACAGTTCCACGTGAGGGGTTTATTGGGGAGGGGACAAAGTAGCAGCGAAGGGAAGAAGAGGAAAAAGAGAAAGAGAGAAGTCTTCCGTATATATAGGGAAAGTGACATGGCATGACGTAGCCACAGGTAAAGGTGGGCGGTGAGTCAAGGTGAATTCTGGGAATATGGTGGCTGTTGCCTTAGCAACAGGTGAGCAGGTCACACTGTCGCCTGGGTGATGTCACCTGTGTGCCACATCATCGGTTTGGCGCTCCTGATGCCAAAACTCAGGGCTGCATTTACTTAGGGTTTCCTGTGTTCCCTATACCTATTTTTTCCTATTAGCTAAGGTAATGACCATCTAGAAAGCTCTATATACCTCCAAGACGTGCTCAGTATACCTTACCCGGCCTCCTGAACACTAGTGACCTCTCAATTTTTCAGGGGGTTTGTACTTTCTCATACTGAACCAAATTTTCTTCTACAAACTTCTATCCCAGTGTGGTGGTTTGAATGAGAATATCCTCCCATAGGGATATATTTAAATATATTTAAATTTTTGATTTCCAGTTAGTGAAAGTATATGGAAAGAATTAGAGGGTATAGCCCTGTTGGAGGAAGTATAGCATTGCTGGAGGGGGTGTGTCACAGGGTGTGGTATTCGAGGTATTAAAATACCAATGCATTGGATAGTGTTCCTTCTGATTCTATTTTGTGGAATAGTTTGAAGAGTGTTGGTATTAGGTCTTCTTTGAAGGTCTGATAGAATTCTGAACTAAACCCATCTGGTCCTGGGCTTTATTGGTTGGGAGACTTTTAATGACTGCTTTTATTTCATTAGGGGTAATGAGATGGTTTGGATGGTTTATCTGAGCCTGACTTAACTTTGGTACTTGTTATCTGTCTAGAAAATTGTTCATTTCATCCAGATTTTCCAATTGTGTTGAGTATAGGCTTTTGTAGTAGGATCTGATGATTTTTTTAATTTCCTCAGAATCTGTTGTTATGTCTCCCTTTTCATTTCTTTTTTGTTAATTTGGTTACTGCCTCTGTGCCCTCTAGTTAGTCTGGCTAAGGGTTTATCTATCTTGCTGATTTTCTCAAAGAACCAGCTCCTGGTTTTGTTGATGCTTTGTATAGTTCTTTTTGTTCATTTCAGCCCTGAGTTTGATTATTTCCTGCCTTCTACTCCTCTTGGGTGTATTAGCATCTTTTTGTTCTACAGCTTTCAGGTGTGCTGTTAAGCTGCTAGTGTATACTTTCTCCAGTTTCTATTTGGAGGCACTCAGAGCTATGAGATTTTCTCTTAGCACTGCTTTCATTGTGTCCCATAAGTTTGGGTATGTTGTACCCAAATCATTCTATGAGGCCACAGTTATACTGATACCAAAACCCCACAAAGACCAAACAATAAAAGAAAACTTCAGATCAATTTCCCTTAAAAATATCGATGCAAAAATACTCAATAAAATTCTCACAACCGAATACAAGAACACATCAAAACAATCATTAACCTTGATCAAGTAGGCTTCATCCCAGGGATGCAGGGATGGTTCAATACCCGGAAATCCATCAATGTAATCCACTACATAAACAAACTCAAAGAAAAAAAAGATATGGTCATTTCATTAGATGGTGAAAGAGTATTTGACAAAATTCAACATCCCTTCATGATAAAAGTCTTGGGAAGATCAGGAATTCAAAGCCCATACCAAAACATAGTAAAAGCAATATACAGCAAACCAGTAGCCAACATCAAACTAAACAGAGAGAAACTCACAGCAATCCCACTAAAATTAGGGAGTGCACAAGGCTGCCTTCTCTCTTCCTATCTATTAAATATAGTACTGGAAGTTCTAGCTAGAGCAATTAGACATCAAAAGGAGCTAAAAGGGATAAAAATTGGAAAGGAAGAAATCAAAATATGACTACTTGCAGATGATATGATCATATACTTAAGTGACCCCAAAAACTCCACCAGAGAACTCCTACAGCTGATAACCAACTTCAGCAAAGTATCTGGATATAAAATTAACTGAAACAAATCAGTAGCCTTCCTATCCTCGAAGGATAAACAGGCTGATAAAGAAATTAGGGAAATGACACCCATCACAATAGTCATAAACAATATAAAGTATCTTGGTGTCACTCTAAACAAACAAGTGAAAGATTTGTATGACAAGAACTTCAAGTCTCTGAAGAAAGAAATAGAAGAAGACCTCAGAAGATGGAAAGATTTCCCATGCTCATGGATTGGCAGGATTAGTATAGTAAAATTTGTCATCCTGCTGAAATCAATCTACAGATTCAATGCAATCCCCATCAAAACTCCAACCCAATTCTTCATACACTTAGAAAGAGCAATTCTCAAATTCATTTGAAATAACAAAAACCCATGATAACAAAAACTATTCTCAACAATAAAAGAACTTTGGGGGAATCAGCATCCCTGACCTCAAGCTGTACTACAGAGCAGTAGTGATAAAAACTACATTGTACTGGTACAGTGACAGGAAGGTAGAATAATGGAATAGAATTGAGGATCCAAAAATGAACCCACATACCTATGGTCACTTGATCTTTGACAAAGGAGCTAAAAATGTCCAGTGGAAAAAAGACAGCATTTTCAACAAATGGTGCTGGTTCAACTGGCAGTCAACATGTACAAGAATGCAAATTGATCCATTCCTATCTCCCTGTAGAAAGATCAAGTCCAAGTGAATCAAGGACCTCCACATAAAACCAGATACACTGAATCTAATAGAAGAGAAGATGGGGAAAAGTCTTGAACACATGGGCACAGGGAGAAAGTTCCTGAACAGAAAACCAATGGCTTATGCTCTAAGATATAGCCAAATGGTACCTCATGAAATTGCGAAGCTTCTGTAAGGCAAAGGACACTGTCAATAGGACAAAATGTCAACCAAGAGATTGGCAAAAGATCTTTACCAATCGTCTGTCTGACAGAAGGCTAAAATCCAATATATGCAAAGAACTCAAGAAATTAGACTCCAGAGAAACAACTAACCCTATCAAAAAATGGGAAAAAGAGTAAAACAGAGAATTCTCAACTGAGGAAACCTTATTCATCAGGGAAATACAAATCAAAACAAACTTGAGATTCCACCTCACTCCATTCAGAATGGCTAAGTCAAAAACTCAGGTGACAGCAGATGCTGGCAAGGACGAGGAGAAAGAGGAACATTCCTCCATTGCTGGTGGGATTGCAAGCTGGTACAATCACTCTGGAAATCAGTTTGGCAGACCCTCAGAAAAATGGACATAATACTACCTGAGGACTACTCCTGGGCATATACTCAGAAGATGCTCCAACATGTAATAAGGACACATGCTCCACTATGTTCATAGCAACCATATTTATAGTAGCCAGAAGTTGGAAACAACCCAGATATCCCTCAACAGAGGAATAGATACAGAAAATGTTTTACATTTACTCAATGGAATACTACTCAGCTATTAAAAACACTGACTTCATGAAATTCGCAGGCAAATGGATGAACCTTGAAAATATAATCCTGAGGGAGGTAACTCAATCACAAAAGAACAAACACTGATAAGTGGATATTAGCCCAAAATTTCAGAATACTCAAGATTCAATTCACAGCAACCATTGGACTGATCTTAAGGTCCCAGATGGTGGAGTTGGAGAAGGGACTGAAGGAGCTGAGGAAGTTTGCAGTCCCATGAGTGAGCAACAGTTTCAACTGGCCTGACCCCCTGGTGCTCCTGGAGACTGTACCACCAACAAAAGAATACACATGGAGGGACTCATGGTGCTGACCACATATGTGGCAGAGGAGGGCCTTGTTGAGCATCAGTGGGAGGAGAGGCCTTTGGGCCTGATGGTGTTAGATGCCCCATTATAGGGGAATGTCAGGGACGGAAGATGAGAGTAGGTGGGTGGGAGGGGGATTACCCTCATGAACGCAGGAGAAGGTGGGTTGGGAAGGGGGTTTCCAAAGGGGAGACCTGGAAAGGGGAAAACGTTTGAAAGGTAAATCATGTGTCAAAATAAAATAAAATAAAATAAAATAAAATAAAATAAAATAAAATAAAAATAAAATAAAATAAAAAAATAAAATACTAATGCAGGCTTAGTCTTTCTTTCTGTCTAATGCCTGCGAGACCAGGATGTAAAGCCCTCAGCCTCTGCCCCAGCACTAGACCTGTCCGCTTCCTGCCACAATGATCATGATCTAACCCTCTAAACCCATAAGGAAGTCCTCAATTTAATGTTTTCTTTTATAAGAATCACCTTAGAACAGCCCATTTTGAGACACATGGTAAAGGCAGGCACCAATCCCTTATCCTATTAATGATGCTATGTTGTGCTTGCAGACAGGAGCCTAGCCTAACATCCCCCTGAGAGGCTCTACCCAGCAGCAGTCTGAGACAGATGCAGATATCCTCAAACAAACATTGGACAAAGGTTGGAGACACCTGTGGAAGAGTTAAGGGAAGGAGTGAAGGCAACCCCACAGAAAGAACCAGTGTCAACTAACCTAGACCCCTGGGAGCCCCCAGAAACTGAGCCAACAAAGAGCATACAGAGGCTGGTCCCAAGGGGAGGGGGAATGGAGGAGGGACTCTGAAAGGTTGGACTGGGAATGGGCCAACATTTGGGATGTAAGTTAATTAATTAATTTTTTAAAAAAGAGTCACCTCAGTCATGGGGCCTCTTCACAGAAGTAGAACCGTAAGATATCAATTGAGTAGAATAAAATCTCCTTTATGTTGATGAAGGAAAACCTTGAAGTAGTAAAATTTACATTATAAAAGACTTACTAATAAACTTGCTTAAAGAATATTAAACTATACAAAGTAGAATTTAGCTAAAAGAGCACTGCCTCTAATATGACTAAGAGATAAGTTGTAGGCCAACTAGACTTCCAAGAAACTGTGAGAATGAAAATTCTGTACCAGAACTGAAGATTAGGGTTGCAGGGACACTTTCTGCTAATATTTATCTACCAAGATTGACCTCCAATAAGGTACCATCCCCATAACAAAAGGATACAACCCTGAGTTACAACCAGCCATTAGGCTCCTTCTCTATCAACGAACATGCCTCTAAAAGGCAGCTCAAGGGGGCAGTTCAGAATCACAACAATCACTAAACCCTGGTCTGCAGTTGAGTTTCCTAAGCTCTTATCAGGAGGAACATAATTCTGCTAGGTGGGCAGGATGAACCTGGGTAATAACTATTCAAGAAGAACAACACTGGTATAATATGAAATAATTTTGTCAGTGTTTTGCTGTATAAATCTCCCATTTTCATAAATGGGCAGACTTACAATTTTCTGTTTCTGTTTAAATTGTTCAAATTGTAACCTGGGAAGAGACGCAAAGATATTTAAGGATGCCATAATATGTGGAGTATTGAATAAGTCTATGGTGTTTATAAGTTAGTGAAATCTTCTATTCATGGGCAGTTCCTCTTTGAGCATTAGCTGGAACCTTTTCTTTGTTAACATCTAAGTGTATAGAATGATTTCTCACTTAGAAAGTATATTATTTCTACAACAGTGTCATGGCCTTGTGACACCCAACAAGGGTCCTGGCTTAGACAGAGGACAGCATGGCCCCAAGGAGGAGTGCAAGTTCAGCACATCATATCAGCACAGAAGGTCATGATATGCTTCACAGTGCTTCTCTCAGGAGAACAGTTTCTGTCTTTAAGAAATGGAAACAGAAGGAGAGTGGATCTGGGGGAGAGTCAAGTAGAAGAGGAGCTGGAAAGATGGGGGAAGGGATACTGTGGGTTCAGATTTGTTGAATGAAAGAAGAATCTATTGTCAAGTAAGAAAGAAGAGAGGTGGATGGATGGAAGGAAGAAGGAAGGAAGAAAGGAGGAAGGGAGGGAAGGAGAGAGGGAAGGAAGGAAAGAAGGAGGGCGGAAGAAAGGAAGGCAGGCAGGCAGGCAGGTGGGCAAGTGAGTGGAGTCCTCAGTGCCACTGAAGATCAGTGAGATAGGTGCCTAATGTCACTTCCATTATCTTTGCCTGTTCCCTACTGTATCTCTGTCTCATGAATATCCCTTATAACTACCATTTGTTTATTATGTTTTCTATTCTGAAGCAGAGCACAAGCCCCATGAGGACGATGCTCCATCTTGCTCACAGCTGTGTGTCCAGCACTCAGAACAGCACGTGGTGATCAACAGAAATTTTAAGCAGATTTATTGTATGAGAGAAGAAAGGACATTATAATCAGAGAAAATGTCAAGAGAAAATAACCTAGATTCTAGGAGACTGAATTTCTTACTTCTGTCCCACCTTAAGCACCAGCTGTGGGTACTCCTTAGACCCAGGCAACCTGGGGATTTACTGAGTGCTAAGGTGATATCCAAACCCTTGGACGCTTTAGGCTACTTAAGTCTTCTGGAATCAGAACAGATCAAGCATTTGGAAGAAGACTACAAGAAATCATGTTAAATATTGGTTAAAAAAAAAAACAAGGAACTGGTTAGATTTTCCCCTTTGAATGGGTTTGGTCTGTCTGATTTTGTTGTTGTTGGTTTAAATATCTGTTGACAAGACAGCTACATTCATTAGTCTATTGTGATGCCTGAGTCAGTCATTTACATGGCATCTCCACACTTTAGAATTAAGACCATGAGTGTGAAAAGCATACATTCTGAGCCTCTGTGGTCAGCCTAGAAAGTATGATGTAGTGGACAGCCACCTGCCCCAGGTACATACCTAGACTGGGGAGGGACACCTCTTCTAGGGCACTGGGTGAGTATGAAAACACTGCTAATAAATAGTAAAATGACTTCAGTGTTTATGCGATGTTTTTAAATTTTTCTTTGTATGCACATGTATGGGCTAGTTTTGTGTGTCAACTTGACACAAGCTGGAGTTATCACAGAGAAAGGAGTTTCAGTTGAGAAAATGCCTTCATGAAATCCAGCAGTAAGGCATTTTCTCAATTAGTGATCAAGGGCGGAGGGCCCCTTGTGAGTGGTACCATCTGTGGGCTGGTAGTCTTAGGCTCTATAAGAAAGTCAGCTGAGCAAGCCAGGAGAAGCAAGCAAGCCAGTAAACAGCATTTCCTCCCCAACTTGCTTCTTGGTCATGATGTTTGTGCAGGAATAGAAACCCTGACTAAGACAGCACATAAAGCATTCTTTATATTTATTTTCTAGTAACTAAGCAAAGGTTGGAGGATAGGGAACTTTGACCCTCTGTCAGCTATTGGACTGTCCCTTGCTACACAGGCTGCTTTGAGGAAAAAGAATGGAAGTCAGTCAGCCAACCACAGCAACCTGTCCTAAATACTCCCTGCATATCTTGAGAAAATTTCACAATGATTCACAGCCAATCAATCATTCTGATTTCTAAGGGCACAGCCTTAGTTGGAGCTGTTTCAAAGTTTCTGCTATCATGAGTCTTGGTGAACTTTGTGTGACTCTGCAACCATTTCCAGCCAGGCCTGTGAAGAAGTCCCTCATCTGCTAGACTTGCTGTGACTGGGCACAGGAGACAAAGTTGTGATTGGTGCAGACACAACCTTCATTGACATGCAAGATATGCTGTGATTACTTCAAGCATACATTCCCAGACCTGTGGTAAGCTAAGAGATGCTCCTCACTCACAATCTTCTATCCTTAGGCAGTTCCACTTTTCTGGTTCTGCCATCCACAGCACATTTAGCTTGTCTTACAGAATTAGGTCCACTCAACTCCATATCTGTTGCTGTCCTTGGCAGTCATCCCATGATACTGGCATCTCCAAAATTTGGGGGCCTCTACTGCACCTGAACTGAAACTTCTCCAAAAGCCTCTACTAGGTTCTCCTCAGGGACTCAGATCCTGCCACACTGTGAGAAGCCTCAACTTGTCTCCAGGACCCCCTCAATCCTGGGCTTCTACTAGAACTGAGGTTTCACCTTCACCAATCACCATCACCCAGCTTCTCTTCAGAGACCCGAGGATCCCAAACTTCAGAGACTGATCTGCTCTCTATGACTCCTTCATAACCAGCACCACCTGGGTGATTCTTATCCTGCGAAGTTCATCTACCAGCATGAGATGTAATTTCAGGCCCCTCTGGACTACTCCATCTGTGAGCTGACCCTGGGAAATACTCCCAAATTGATGCGCCTCAATGATGCTGATCTCCTCTTAATCACAGCTGACTCCAGCTAACTAACATCAATTGTCCTAGTAAAACAAATGTTACTTACATTTTAGTGATTCTCATCCCTTGTTAGTCACAACTGACTCTTCAGCCCTAGCTGATCAGAACTACAGATTCATAATTCAAAACATCTGACAGCCTTGATGGAGTCTTTAAGAGATTTTCAAACTTCCCAGTAGAGCTTCCCAGGCCTGGCCTCCACTACCTACACTGCTCTCAGAATTTATCTTCTACATTCACACAGAACAGTCCAGTGAGCTTTTGGCATTAAATTGCTTTTCCAGATCAAAATTCCAAAATCTTTCTGCAGTACTCCAAAGTTCACATGGCCAAGTCTGTCACAGCAGTACCTGACAGATTGGTATACATTTTTGTCCTACTTATTCTTGCCATAAAACACCAAAACCAAAAGTAGGTAGTGCAGAAAGAGTTATTTCTTCTTACAACTCTCCGGTCACAGTCCATCACTAGAGAAAAGTCAAGAGAGGAAATCAAAGTAGGAACTTGGTATCAGGACCTGAAGCAGAGGTCATGGAAGAATGCTATTTACTGGTTTTCTTAACCTGATTTTTTTATACCATCCAAGAGCACTTACTTGTCAAGGGCTGGTGTCATCTCAATAAGTTGGATCTACCCACATCAATCATTAATTAAGATTGTCTACAGGCATATCTTAAGGAGGCATTGACTCAGTTGAGAATCTCTCTTCCCAACTAACTCCAACTTGTGTCAAGTTGGCATAAACCTAACCAGCACACTTTCTTCCATTTCTATCAGTGTATAGAAAAAGGACCCCAACCAGCTGATGAGTATACTGCACCATGCTCTGGGCACACCAGCATTTGATATTGTGCTTACAATGTAGATTTTCTTTGCAAGGACAAGCACTTCAGTCACACCGGGTTGTGGGCAAGGCATGTATGTGTGCACTCCCTCTCCAGGGCATGGAACAGTGAAGAGGGAAAGCAGGGTGCTGCTGGAGAGGCCCTCATGGACCAACCATCATCTGCTTTACTACCTCTTTCACCTAGGCTGTTCAACAGAGTCTTCTGCATAATTCTTATTCTCCATTCTGTAAGAATGGGTCAGCCACTCTGCGTGTCCAGACATATACCAAATGGGCACAGTCAGGCAACAACTTGGATCATCACACCAAATAGTAGCACCAGAACTGCTTTCCCTGCAAAGAGGAAAGGAGCCTACTCAACCCTCTACTGAGCACAACTGTGAGCTGTGACTTGAGAGAGGAGAAGGATTTCACCCTCTGCAGACAAGAAGAAGGCTGCTTAATTCAATAGATGTTTCTAGCAAGACAGAGTCTGTGAAGAGAGTAGGTGCAGCCAAAGCTCATCCTGAGCTGCTTTGTTTTAATTTTTATTGATTCATTGTGAATTTCACATCTTGTACCCAAATTCCATTCATTTCCCTGTCCCTTAATATCTGCCTCCACCCTTGTAAGCCCCCCAATAGAAAAAATAATAATAATACAAAAAAACTCATTGTGGAAGCTGTAGTGTGTCATGGTGTGTGACACAGTATCTTAGGGTTTTATTGCTGTGAAGAGACAACATGACCAAGACAACTCTTACAAAGAAAAACATTTAATAGGGTTTGGATTACAATTTAAGAGGTTCAGTCCATTATCATGATGGTAGGAAGCATGGCAGCATGCAAGCAGACATAGTGCTGGAAGACTCAAGAGTTCTACATCTTGATTCTCAGGCAGTCAGGAAGAGACTGGATTCCATACTGGGTAGAGCTTGAGCATAGGAGACTTCAAAGCTCATACCCACAGTGACACACTTCCTCCAACAAGGCCACACCTACTCCAACATGGCCATACCTCCTAATAGTGCCACTCCCTATGGGCCAAGCATTCAAACACATGAATCAGTGGTCGGCATTCCTATTCAAACCACCACACACAGTATATCCTTTTGTCCACACATCTTTACTTGCAAATGTTCATTGCAGTGAGTCATTGGTCTGGTTCAAGGCCTCTCACTTCTGCTACATTATCAATAATAGATCCTTACCTGGATGCCTCTCAGATATCCTGTCATTGCTATGTCATGGAGATCCTTTAGCTTTGATCTATAAGAACAGCCCTTTCACATGTGCCAGCAGTTCCTAAATGGGGTAGATGAGCTTACTAGCTCTCCTACACCCATGCCACCAGGCCCAGCTCTCCAGCACTGCCCAGGTTAACTTACCCAAATACCACAGCAAATAAGCAGCAGAGCCAATTCTCCTACTCTCATGTCCTAGTGGTTGATTTTTCTTTTTTCTGAGACAGGGTTTCTCTGTTTAGCCCTGGCTGTCCTGGAACTCACGCTGTAGGCGAGGCTGGCCTCAAACTCAGAAATCTGCCTGCCTCTGCCTCCCGAGTGCTGGGATTAAAGGTGTGCGCCACCACTGCCCGGCCCTAGTGGTTGATTAACCAGTATCCCCTCAATAACCCCCATTTCCTCCCCACCCTTCCACCAAGGCTTTTGAATGTCAGGCACATTGTAAAATGGCATTCAGACTTTGAGGTCTAGAATTGCTTTGACATCACCATCAGCTTTTCCTAGGGACACACAGATGCCTGTTCACTACAGATGGGCACCAGTGACAGACAAACAAGTGATTTCACAAAAGTCTGACTTGGTGAGACCAATGAATTCACTGGGTTTTCTTACAAGAGTGTAGCAACCTTCAAACCTGTGCATCATCACTAACTCCCACTTGTAAGCAGAGCCACAGAGAAACCAACAAACTACCACCATGGGTAGAAATTAAGTTCATTGGGGATCAAACTGCCAAGGCTATCTCTCAGGGTCAGAGAAAGAGAAGAGTAAAATGGCTGAAAAGCAAACAGATTTTATAACACATCAGAATGGTGTCTTTGAGATGTTACAGGCATTTCAGTCAATACTGATTGACTAAGAACTAGGTACCATTGCCCAAAGTAGTTGACCTTTGGGGAAAGATTAAGATTAAGAGCAGACAGGAAACTGCCTTTGGGGATCTGTCTTTCTGGTAATCAGAAACCTGCAATTAGGCTTGTTTACTTGACACCAAGCTTTCTGTTTACCTGACCAAAGCTCTTCTGTTTAGGACAGTATCACCAGCAATGCCATTTTAGGGTGCCATGTCAGTCTTAACACCAACCTAACATGGATGGTGACCTCATGTAAGCTGCATCATGGAGTTCTGCTTTCCAAATAACTATCCATCTTCTATATAGTCTGTCATTTCCCAAGACTGCTTGCAGATATAGCTAGAACCCCAGTGCTGAGGTTACAAATGCATGTTGCCTGGTATAGCTCTTACATAGGTGCTATGTATTCAAACTCTGGTCCTCATGCTTGTAGTACAACAAGGCACTGTACTACAAGTTGTCTCTGCAGCCTACTCTCATTTTTTAATCATTTTAAGCATATTTTATTGTCAGTAGACAGTCACCATCCAGATCTACATAGCACCTCTATTATGTAATGTTGTTTCCAGCTTTTCCATGTTCTGAGCTCAAGTGAAGCATCTCTGTTCAGAATTCTGTGGCCCTGGGATCCTGGGAATGCACAGAAGTGTTCAGCTGGGTCTAAGTCAATAAATATTCCAGTGACTCATATTTTGCCATATTGTCTCCAGGAAAGAATGGAATTTGCCTTCTATCAAAATATCTTTTTGTCTACAAGACATATAGGGTAGAAGTTGGCATTTTCCTTTTCTTTTTTTAAATTGGAAATATAGATTTTTTTTTCTTACAGTATATTCTGACTGCAGTTTCCCTTCCCTCAACTCCTTTCAGATCTTCCCCACTTTACTCACCCACCCAAACCCACAGCTTTGCTTTTCTTTCATTAGAATACAAACAGGAAATAATAGAAGGAAGAAAAAGGAGGAGGAGGAGGAGAGAAGGAGGAGGAGAAGGAGGAGGAGGAGGAGGAGGAGGAGGAGGAGGAGGAGGAGGAGGAGGAGGAGGAGGAGGAGGAGGAGGAGATAAAAAACAAGCCAGATAGGACAAAACAAACAAAGAGCCAAAGAATAGATACAAGAAACACATTCACATGTTGAGACACACACATTCACAGAAACATACTCACATAGAAAATCCACTAAAACAAAATAAGAAATCACAGTATATAAGCAAAAAAATCTGTAAGGTTTAACAAAAATGCCCAGACAAAGAAAAAAGCCTCCAAAAAGAGCACTGTGTTCATTTTGTGTTCATCACTGCTGGGCATGGAGCCTGACTATAATGTGCTTCATATACCCTGTAGACTCCATTGGCAAGAATTAATTTTTCATTTGGAAGCAGTTAGCAACTGGAGACAGTTTCTGGGTTAGGGGTATAGGCTGTATCTACTTCCCCTCACAGTGATGGGGACCTCATCTGGTTTAGACTTAGACATGTGCAGCTGCTGTGCATGCTGCCACCGTCTGTGTGAGTTCACATGTGTGTCAGTCCTGTAGTGTCTAGAAGGCCTCATTTTCTCAGTACATCAAAATGAAAGCTAATGAATAGCACCAAACTGCTCTATTACTATACCCACTTGTTATTTGTTCTTTACTCTCTACCTTGAGCTTGGGACAAAACCATTAAACAACCCTTTTCCCATTTGAATTGTGCCTCTCTTAACACTTGACAGTGCTCCCAAACTATCCCTGAGAGGTAAAAAAATTTCTGTCCTTTTCATTGTCATTGTTTCTTTCTGCTGCTGCCTCTTTTGCCCTTTGTCTCATGTTCCCCTCACTCCCATTATTACAGCACACAGCAATCAAGAAGAACACCAATGATACTGGCATTTATTTGTTTGTTATTTATTATTATAACAATTGTTTATTATTATTCCTTTCCTTGCCTCAGGACTATGTTATGCTCACGACACAAAAACTCTAGAATTTAGAGTAAATATGTAGGTTTTCACTAATTATTATGTCTTCATAATTCTACACTTTGCACTTTGGATCTCTTGAGAACATGCTGTCCCCACTCTGCTGAGGATGAGGTGTGGACATCCAAGGTGTAGACCTGAACTCCAGATTCCTAGTTCCACAGGGAGGAACTATGGAAAGAAGACAAAGATTTGTACCTTCCCCTTTGGCTATTGGGTATTTAAATAATTTAAATGATGAGCTTCAATTAATTGTCACTTCTGCAGGAAACTTCCAAGAAGACTAGGCTAAGTGTGATGCCAGCCAGAGAACTTGCCTCAGATTTCACAGAGTTCTGATAACTTGTCAGACCATCTTTCAGGAAAAACTAGGACCAATACAATGATGGATTAGTAATGAGCATTACTGCACACTGACCAGGACCACTTAGCTATGCATATCTCTTGCCCTCTATTTAATCCAAAATTTCATGCCAGGACCCTGAAGATGGAGTTGGGAGTCACTTTTTAATTATTCCTCTTCCAGACATAGTCACAGTAAATAAATTGCCCTTCTTTGCCTTTCTAGATTCATTTGTCTCTTTAATTAGCCTATTAGACATAGATGGAAGATCCTTGCTTGTAAAGGTTGCTAAGGTCCCAGCTCTGACCTTAACAACAGTAGTAACATTTCTGCTCAAGTTCTGTTCATGCTGATGAAATCCATTAAGGACTGGGAGTGAAGAATAAACTTGAGATCTTTTTTATCTTATGGGTCTCAGTCTTGCCTTGAACACAAGATTTTGCTCCATCTAAGCCTTGAAGCACGAGACACTTCCCTGTAAGAACACAGATGCAAGTATGCATAGTAGGCCAAAGAGGATTTAGAAAGATTAGGTGAAGAGTTGGCCACCTCAGCCCACAGAGGGGTCTCATGGAGGGAATCATGTGTGAGAAGGGGAGATAGCATAGGGAGAAAATTGATAATTTCAGAGCCAAGGTACAGGGAAGGAAGGCATAGAGGACTAAGCTTAGCAGAAAGCAAGTGGGGGAAAGGTATGTTTTGTTTTACCAGATCCTGAGGCCAGAAAGCAGAAGTGAGAGGTCACTGTCAATCAAGCAAGAGATGCTAATTTCCCAAGAAGTTCTTTTACTGTTCAGAATAGGTTTTGCTATCCTGTTTTTTTGTTTTGTTTTGTTTTGTTTTGTTTTTTGTTATTCCAAATGAATTTGAGAATTGTTATTTCTAACTCTATGAAGAATTGAGTTGGAATTTTGATGGGGATTGCATTGAATCTGTAGATTGCTTTTGGCAAGATGACCATTTTTACTATATTTATTCTGCCAATCCATGAGCATGGGAGATCTTTCCATCTGCTGAGGTCTTCTTCGATTTCTGACTTCAGAGACTTAAAGTTCTTGTCATACATATCTTTCACTTGTTTAGTTAGAGTCACACCAAGATACTTTATATTGTTTGTGACTATTGTGTATGGTATCATTTCCCTAATTTCATTCTCAGTTTGTTCTTCCAGTATAGGAAGACTACTGGTTTGTTTGAGTTAATTTTATATCTGGCCACTTTACTGAAGTTGTTTATCAGCTGCGCAGTTCTCTGGTGGAGTTTTTCAGGTCACTTAAGTATACAATCATATCATCTGCAAATAGTGATATTTTGAATTCTTCTTTTCCAATTTGTATCCCTTTGACCTCCTTTTTTTGTCTAATTGCTCTAGCTAGAACCTAAAGTACTATATTGAATAGATAGGGAGAAAGTGGACAGCCTTGTCTAGTCCCTGATTTTAGTGGGATTGCTTCAAGTTTCTCTCCATTTAGTTTGATGTTGGCTACTGGTTTGCTGCATATTGCTTTTGCTATGTTTAGGTATGGGTTTTGAACTCCTGATCTTTCTAAGACTTTTATCTTGAAGGGATGTTGAATTTTGTCAAATGCTTTTTCACCATCTAATGAAATGACCATGTGGTTTCTTCTTTGAGTTTGTTTATGTAGTGGATTACATTGATGGATTTCTGGGTATTGAACCATCCCTGCATCCCTGGGATGCAACCTACTTGACCGTGATAAATGATGTTTGGATGTGTTCTTAGAGTTGGTTTGCAAGAATTTTTTTTTTCTGTTATCAGGTGGTTTACTGCAAGCATATTTAAACAGTACAATTTGGAAAACAAGTTTTCTGGTGTAATACAATCCCTGGTGTACAAGGAAACACAATTAAATTACAACTCTACTTAAAGTACATGGAATTTCTTCCAATAAGAGGGATTCCAGAGACAGGTTGCATATATTTTCTTAAGGGCCTAGGAAAGGATCTGGCCTGTTCTCAGGCATAGCATAGAGGTCATTTGGGCTTTTTATTACCTGTCTCTGGTCCTGGTTGTAGGATCTTGATATGGCCTGGCCCTATCAGATTAGCAGGCTGTTAATCGCCTCTGATTCCCAGTCTTCTGGATGGAAAATGTTATATATCCTTTCCGTTGAGAGGCAATCCTGTGTGCTTAACATTCCTGTTTTTCTTAGAGATCTGTGAGCAGAAGGACCTTCATGCTCACAAGTTCATGTAGACAACTACATTGCTATGTCCAGAAAACACATTTCTAAAAGGGTCAGTTAAGTTATATTCTACTGTTTAACTTTTTTTCCTTACAAGGAGAAATTAAAAACTTACGACTATTTTACCTTATGTGGTGACTGCTAAGAACATCTTGAAACCTGACTGTTATTTCAGGATAACTTGGAATACCAGGGAAATGAGTTGAGGTCATGAGAGTCCTGCCATGCTTACAGACTGAAATGATAATAAGAGGAACGAGTTAGCTGATTGGGCAGTGACATATTTGAAAAGTCCAAGTGAGTTAAACAATACCTCTCAATATCAGGAACTCTCATCCCTTTCAACATTAAGGAAAGCATTATTTTTATATTTGATTTTTCCAATTTCTTTTTTTTTTTCCTCCTTTTTTATTTTTGATACTTTATGTACATTTCCAATGTTTCCCCTTTTCTGAGTCTCCTCTTTGGATACCCCTTGTCCCCTCCCCAACCCGCCTCTAGGAGGAAATTCCACCTCCCACACCCACCCCCCGTCCACCCATCCCCATATTCCCACCTTGACATTCCCCTTTACTGAGGCCTCTAACATCCTCAGGCCCAAGGGCCTTTCCTCTCTCCCTGATGGCCATCGAGGGCATCCTCTGCCACATATGTGGTCCAAACCATAAGACCATCAATGTGTATTCTTTGGTTGGTGGTTCAAACTCCAGGAGGACTGGGGGGGGGGGGGGTCAGGCCCATTGATTCTCTTGCTCCCTCCATGGGGCTGCAAATTCCCT
>CM052703.1:131169341-131194030 GCA_028551405.1 Uromys caudimaculatus | reverse complement strand
AAATTTCTAACCAAACTATTAATCAGTTCCTGTTACAGGATTACCAGCCGCTGCCCACAGAGGACCTGCTGTCCAAAGAGAAACCTGATGCAAACGTTTACCAGGTGGACCTCGATGGTGAAAATTAGCTACACCACAAAATTAACAACGCCCCTACACAGCAGGAAGCAGTTTAAGAGACACGACGCCCTGATTCCCTTTTCACCATCGGCTTCCCCCTCCCTTTTTTCCTCCTTTTTATAATAATAATAAGGGAGGTATGTTGGCATCAGGAGTGCCAAACTGATGATGTTGCACGCAGGTGACGTCACCCAGACGACAGTGTGACCCGCCCACCTGTTGCTAAGGCAACGGCCACCATATTCCCAGAATTCACCTTGACCCACCGCCCACCTTTACCTGTGGCTATGTCATGCCACGTCACTTTCCCTATAAATATACGGAAGACTTCTCTCTCTCTTCCTCTTTTTCCTCTTCTTCCCTTCACTGCTACCTTGTCCCCTCCCCAATAAACCCCTCACGTGGAAATGTTTGGCTTGGTGTGGTTTTTGGAACGTGCAGCATCTTCACCGCAGCACATACCGGACTCGTATCAGCAAATAATTTATACAACACTGAGTGAATGTGAATTTTGACATAGGCACAGGCTCAGATCCAGGATGCCCAAGGCCTCAGATCCATGGGACAATTTGTAAAACCATATGTCTTAGGAATATGGCAAAGGCTTTTCTTGGAAGTTGAAGTATAAATGTTTATGGCTAATCACTGTGTGCAAAAACTAGCAACTGAAGCTTTCATGTCTCCCTCCCTAATGTTATAGCCTGAGGCTGCTAGCCTATGGAAATCTCCTACTGAGATTATTGAACCTCTTCCTGTACTATACCTAAGAAACAAGCTGAGGTTTGAGGTTGCAGCAGTTAGAGGACCCTATCTGATTCCAGCTTCACTGTGCTTGTGCCTGTCTTTTCTTCATTGCTTTGCTGTCCCTAGCTGGGTTTCTAGGATTCATGTTGTACAGGGGCACATACACCTAGGACAGACAAAGATGGATAAGACTTCAATAGCCAATAGTCAGGCTCTTTTTGGAGTTTGTCACTGCTTGGCATGTTTACAGTTAGCTCTGACCTTACTCTCACTTTTGTGTTTGTAGTATAAAGTGGCATATTCATATAAATATAAATACACATAAACACACACATACATACACACATATTCACACATATAAGTAGTGGTTTAGGTTCAATATCTGTGTGCAAGTACTGTGTACTGTTTGTGCTTGTGTTGTGTGTATGTATGTCTATGCTTTATATGTGTTCTTTGTATTGTATGTGAATAAGTACTGTGATTGTGTTCTGTGCATATGTGGAGTGCTGTATGTGTTTGTAATTAACGTGTGGGATGTGAGCTTATAGATTTTATCTATGTTTGTGTGTATGGTGTGCATGTGGTTGTGTTTGTGATGTGTGAAGCAGAGCTCCTTACCAGACACTCTTGTTCTCTGTATTCTATGAAAAATTAGGAATCAGAAATTGATAAAGAAAATAGATATGCTTAGACTTTGGTTAAAATGGGAGTTGGCTGTGAGGATGTGGGGATTGCGGTGTGGAAGAGAATGTTGAATTCCCTCAACCTTAGTTTTATCTCCTCATAGTATTGTAGCTATTCCTTTATTTTCTCTTATATTAAAAGACAAGAATATTTTTTCCCAAATAGCCCTATTAATCTGGACAAAATACAGTCAACTTCAGTGTGAGTAAAAGTGAAGAAAACTAGAACTGAAATATAAATGGCTATGAAAGATTGAGATTCTGCAAAAACTTCTGAAATCTTAAATCAAAATATAATTTCTAGCTCCATTTAGAGGAAAGACCATCTCTGCCCCTACTCCTGTGACCAGCATCTCTGTTTGAGACTGACCACTATGCCTTTTAACTCCAACAGCCCCTTTACTTTTTATGTCTTTCATCCTCAATTAATGGTCTTTGTAGTCCTGACATGGCTTGGCTCTCACCCACAAAGCCTTCACTATACCTGGCTATGCAGCTAGACTTGCAGAAGAATGCATTCTGTCTGCTATAATAATGCTTTCTGTTTTAGGGAGGCTTTCTATTTATGTCATAATTTTACCATGCTTTTGTCCAACTTGTCCTTTCCATTTTCTTTTGCTCCTTTGAATCACAACACAAGAATGAAAGACTCCATCTTAGGGAAGTCTCATAAATGGATGCTGGCTGTGGGGCACTATTTTAGAGCTGGGAAGCACTGGCAATAATAAATATGAAGTTTACGGATAACAGTTTGAGGCCTATGTGCTAACGGTTGTCATGCATGGGAGACAAATAGATCCCTGGATGTGCCTGTGAATTTAGTATCTCAGAGAGTTTACTTCCTTAGAAGCCAAAGGAATTATAACTCATCTACATACAGCTACCAGAAAGTATCTCTTAATTGGTCTGGACATTAGCTCCAAAACAAAAACTTGGAAGACTTATGCAAAAGCCTGATGTCACCTCAGTCAGTACAACTTTGGTTCCTATATTTGAGCCTGTTGAAATGATAATTAAATTAAATCTTTTCCTAGTATGATAGGCACAGGGAACACAAAGTTCTTGAGTGCTCAGTGAGCCCACACAACAGTCTGTAAGCCAGAATAATGTCTCTGAGAAGGGACTGGATCAAATGAAAATTTCCTTGGTGGCAAAGGGAAATCTATGGCTAATTATAGATCATTTCATTTATGCTCCAAGAAACAGCTAACTCTTTAGGATGGCTGCACAGTTTCTTGGGGAATATTTGGCAAAAATTCATGTCCATGTCATGCCTCCTTGGAGCATTACTAACTAAAGACATGTGGATTTTTCTGGTTCAGTGTTCAACTCTGTCCTAAGCCAAATAAAAATGACTGTGAAGATCCTTTATTGAATTCAAGGCTTCCTCTGCATGTGGTCAGAGTGATTATTCTAGTGAGGAAAACTGTAA
This sequence comes from Uromys caudimaculatus, assembly GCA_028551405.1. NCBI lineage: Eukaryota > Metazoa > Chordata > Mammalia > Rodentia > Muridae > Uromys > Uromys caudimaculatus. Next base: position 131,191,051 of record CM052703.1, on the reverse strand, counting down.
TTTTAATAATTTTTGTTTCCAACCAAAATTATGATTCTACCAGAGAAAACAGAATGGACAATATATGTAACTCTCACTCTCAATACCATGATGCTCCTATCAGTCCACTTGTTGGACTTGTCGCTGTGGCATCACATGTTGGGACAGTATCCATCTTTTTCCTTTTAAGTTAGAGTAAAAATAAATGAATAAATAAAACTAAACAACAAACAAACAAGCAAAAAAGTCAATGCCTGAGACAAGGTAAGCCATGTCCTGTTCCTAGTCATTTGTTTTTGTATGTAGCTGTGTACTCACCATCCAGTTCTTTAGCCAATTTTTATATTGCATACAATTCCCCAGGGATGGTGGGATGGTGGAGAAAGTCATTTAAATATTCTTCCCAAAATTACTATTTTTCCTCTCTCCTTTCTCTGCATCTGTCTTTTATTCTCAGTTGAAGTCAGCCTATGTTTTGGGAATTGTTTCTGTCTCCTATTTGTAAGCACTTAACTTCTATGTAGCCCAATTCATCTTAGGAAAAGAAAAAAATTGTTTGGGAAAATCCTATAGTAATATTTGAGGTTCGGGTTAATCACAAAATGGACAAAATGTAGTATAGAAGAGGAGATTGGTTTATTTGACAATAAGTCAGAAATTAAAGCCTAAGAGATACAGAGAAAGGAGAGCATGAATTGTAGAGATGGTATTTAAAGTAAACTTGATCACTATCTGATTCTAGGAAGAACTGATGTAAGTGGTTTAGAAAAATCAGGATGAACACAGGAAAACTAATGAGTTCAGAAGAGCTTCAGGAGACATTGCAATGACAGGATGTGGCAGTTTGCGGTTGCCTATGTGCTAGTGGGAACTTCACCATTTCACCTGTGGAATGGCTTACTTACCTATATTGTAGAGATACCAAAGATTTTTAAATGACATCAGTCTATTTAGTGCCACTGTCTGCTGTGTAGAATGCCACCACAGATACCTCATCCTCAAGGTAGTGGTGAAGCAGGGTCTTTGGGAGTTGACTAGCTGTGAGGATGTAGTAATCACAAATAAAATTAATTCCCTCAAAAGAAGAAGCTCCAGAAAGGTAGGCTTCCTATTTCATTGTGTGAGGGCACAGCAAAAAGGCTTCATTATTGAACAAGAAAGAGGGATCTCAGTAGAAATTGGATTTTCATGGATGCTAGGCTTCCAGTTTCCAGAAATGTGAGAGATAAACTTGTCTTTAGACTGTCCAACCATGCTGTTGTTACAAGACCTTGACTGCACTATAGCACAGATTACTATAGTGGGATCCAATCTAGTGAATTCTAAATTTTTCTCATAAGGCACACCTAGTGGTATACCAATAAATTGTTTTTTGAGAATTAACTCTTAGTACATATATATAAATGTATTCATGAATTATGAATGTACCATATATGAATGCACAGCTGGAATGTCTACACATTTTTTTTAGCTATCTCACTGGCTTTCTGTGCTTTCTGGGCATATCTCACTTTGGAGAAACTGTGGTGATAAGTGTCTTCCCTCATCTGTCTTACCAAGTAGATTAGGGAGAGAGATTCTATACAGATTTTCTGTTAGGGAGAAAAATGTTGGATCCCTACACTGTGTAGGAATGTAAGGACAAACATGCTTAAATTATCAGTAGAGACCAAAGATTACAATGTAAGGTGAGGCCTAGTACCACCCTGGTAAGGCAGCCCACATGTTGATCAGCAGGGTATTCAAGTCAAATAGACCTGAAGGTGGGGTGTCAGCACCCACATTCTTCACATCAGAATGCTATCATCTGTTCCTTGAGCTCCCGGATTTGATTTCATTCGAACTATAAACAGAATTTAAGTTTGACCCAAAGTCAAGCTAACTAACTCCTGAATCTGCAATGTAAAGTTGCCTGTGAATAGCATCATCCAAAATCCCCTTGGAAATGTTTCAAGAAGCCCTCAATGATGCCTGGAGTGGATGCCTCAAAGTTTGTCACTCTTAGATCACTGCAGAATAGGACAAGGAATCAAGGGTCTTGTAGCCTTGTGCCAGCTATTTTTCTCTCAAAATGAAGGATGTGTTACAGAGCCAGCTGCTTGGTGTGAGAAAGTGCTAGCTGCCAAGTTTGTCAGCAGTATTTCAGAATTGATCTGGTCTTTACTCTCATTGCATGAGTCAGACACTTGCTCAGTATACTTGTCAGCTTTAAGGGAAATACTATACACATTTCACTCTTTAGCTGTCTGTCTTCACGAAGACTGGATGTCACTCATGGGTAATCATCTGAAAAATCCATGAAGGGGAGTTACTTCTTGGCATAATCATGAGTGGTTACTATGAATCTAACCATAATGTAAAATGTAATGGAGTCCATGGGTAGGTAAGACATTTAAAAAAAAATAAGCTTTTAATTACATTCTACTCAGTGTGTATGTGTGTTTGTGTATGTGTGTGTGTGTGTGTGTGTGTGTGTGTGTGTGTGTGTGTGTGTGTGTGTGTGTGTACCATAGGACAATTTAAGGGAGTCAGTTCTCTCTTACTTTGTGTTACCCAGGAATCTAACTCAGATCCTCAGGCACGGTGACAAGCACCTTTGCTGGTCCTGTGGGTAAGGTTTGTATCAACCTACCATTCTATCTTCTTTAGGGTTCATCTATTTGCTTTTGCAATACATAAAACAAATAGGTAAATACAAATTACCTATAGTTTATATTTCTCCTTCCATCCTATTTCTCTATCCAGCCTCCAAATATTATTTCCTTTCCTCTTTTACAAGAAAGATTGAAAATACCTTTACCACATTTAAATTATGACAGATAATTTTGATTGTTCTTTTTGGCAAATACTAAGCCTGAAATGATAGCATATAAAAGCAAATAATTAAAATATATTTGGTATAAATATTTTTTAAACATATTGTTAAAACAGGGGTGATACTGATGTATATAATTTTGCCTGTTGAGAAATTACACTTTAAAGATGAGATTTCATAAAGGCAAATAGCTGTATAACTGGCCTGAAGTATCATAGTCCCTTCTACTCTGCCACTATGTATTACATCTCCTGCAGCAAAATCCTCTTCCATAGTTCCTGAGGAACACATGTAGTTTGCCCAGAATATAGCCAAAATCAGGGTTTGCAAGGCAGAACATCCTGACCATGGGAACAGAATACTCCACAGAGACAGGAAGTAGAAATTGAAGAATAACTTTCAAGACAGGCACTTTGTAGCCTATTTCCCACAGCTAAGCCCCACCTCACACAGTTTTCAGGACCTGCCAAATAGCTTCACTAGGTGGGACTAAATATTGAACATGTCCTGTGGGAGACAGGCAATATTCAAATCATAACAGTATCCAAAGCTAGGGCCTGTGCTGGTGAGCCCATTTTATCCATAGCACTGCCTTCGCTAGCTTTCTGCTTTTGTGATTAAACACTGACCAAAATGACTTGGAAGGAAAGGGTTCATTTTACTTTTTAAGTAATGATTCATCACTGACAAATAGCAAGGAAGAAACGCAAGACAGCAACATGCAGGGAAGGAACTCAAGACAGGAATGTGGAGGCTAGAGCTCCAGTTGAGGCCACCGAGGAATTCTTATTAACTTGCTCCTCATGGCTTTATCAACTTCCTTTTTTATACAATCAAGGACAACCAGCTAGGGGTGACACTACCCATGTGGGTTTGGTTCTCCCATGTCAAACATTAATGAAGAAAGTGTATCATAGACTTGCTTATAGACCAGTGTGATAGAGGTATCTTTTCATATGAGGTTTCCTTCTCCCAGATACCAACTGTGTCAAGTTGACAAAATACTAGCCATCAAGACAGTACCCAGTAGCTTATAATCTGATTTTGAAGTTCTAATGAACAATTTAGTCTTTATAAATATTCTAGCACCCAAGAAAACAGTAGGTCAAGGCCTCTTAACCTGAATTCTATAAAGTAATTTAGTTTCTAAAGTTGTTTTCTTAGATACTTTTCTATGACTCTGATAAAATACCATGACCTGTTGGAGACCAAAAGGCCTTGGCTTAATTGGGCCTAAGGCCTTGACTTATTTAGCAAGTCAAATGTCCCAGGCTTGACTTATTTAGCAAGTCAAAGTGTCCTTTGGCGCCACAGCAGACATTCCTTTGATTCCTTCCCTGCCAGAGACCAAATGGCCTTGTTTGAATCTAAGGCCTTGCTCTTAATCAGATAGCCAGAGTGTCCCAGGCTTGGCTTAATTAGCAAGTCAAAGTGTTCCAGCTCCACAGCAGGCATTCCTTTGATTTCTTCCCATTCCCACTGCCTCCAGCAAGTGATAAGACATCAAGTTTGAAGTGACCTGCAGCTTCAAGACAATAATGACTGTCATCCTGATATATAACTATGTGTGACATCTGGAATCCCTCTTCCTCTGCCTCTTCCCGCCCTAAAGTGTTTATATATATATATGTAGCAATAAAGCCATTTTGGAGCTTGATCAGTCTTGCACCCAGGCAATTCTTGTTTCCTGTCTTTCTTTCCATTATCCACAGCTCCCTCCTCAGCAGCTGAGTGTCCTGCGGGCAGGACACCTCGGACGCTGGTCGATAGTCCCTCCCAGGAGGGCCCCCTGGGTGGGATGGGACAGCTAGCTCTTTGCAATGACCAAAGCATCTTACAAAGAAAACATTAAATTGGGGTTCAAGGTCCCAGAGGATTAGTATAGTGGGACTTTCTCATACCTGCTAGCAGTATGAATACTGATACAGAGGCCTTTTAATATTTTAAAGCTTAGGCCTTTCAGCTAGAGCAGTTTCCTAGCAAGCTACCTAGTTTAACCCAACTGATCCAGGAACTTTGTCCCACTCTGCGGCTAGCCCTACCTCTCTGCTCTGCTGTGGTTCATCTATTGACCTTCATGTCTGCTGGTGAATTTCTGCATCCTATTTCTTCTCCTAGTGCCTCTTTGTCTCTCTGTTTCTGTCTCTTTCTCCCTCTCCCTGCCCCTCTTTCTCACCCTAAAGTCCTGCCCTCCACTTTCTGCTCAGCTATTGACTGTCATATCTTTATTACAGTCAATCAGATACTATTCTAGATTGCCTCTAGACTAGCAAGGAGGGATGAATATTTACAAATATGAGGTTGATAATGGTCCATAGAAATGACAATACCAAGATCCTTCCAGCATTTAGCTCTCTACTAGTACAGAATTAACAATTGAATATAAAGAGACACACCTTCACAGAACATACCCCTATAGATTAAAGTCAGTGGCCGTCATGACTTAGAGCATGGCAGGCAAGCAGGCATCATGATCCACAAACATGAAGCAGAGTGAGAGGGGGAGAGGGAGAAGACATGGGCTTTTGAAACCTCAAAGCCAGTGACATATTTCCTGGAACAAGGCCACATCTTCTAATCCTTCCCAAGTAGTTTCACCAGCTGAGGACCAAGCCTTCTCATATATGAGCCTATGGGGCCTTTATCATTCACAAAATTATAGTCTACTTTCTGGTCCCCATAAACTATGGCAATGCCACAATGTTTGGGGTCTATTCCACCAAGTGGGAACCAAATGCTCAAATGAGCCTATGGGTTCATTATCACTCAAATCACCATAGAAAAGTAGCACTAGACTATGAATAAAAACTGGGAACACAAAGAAAAATAAAGAAAGCCAAAGTGGTAGAGATTTCTTCTCTCTTCTCCTCTGGATCTACCTGTTGTTCTCTATCAAGTCATATCAAAACACTGAACTGAGAAAAGGGGTGCAATCTGAGAGTGGTTTCCACATTCATAGTTTACCTTCTTTCTAACTTTCTACTACTTTTTCATAGCCTTCATTTTCTGAATACAGACAGCAGGATTTTTTACTGATAACTTACAAATTTAGTGACCTTGAAGCTCACCAAATGAAAATGGTGGAGCTTACAAGGTGCCTCATGCTACAGTTGTTTGAATGCTCTTATGTCCAAGCAGTGGTTGTATCCTGGGATGCTTTAGCAACTGCACTGAGCTGTGGCTGCTTCTGAATATGGGCTGTGGTCCCTGAAATACCTGATCGTGACATTTTACCGAACCCAACATTGTTTGAAGTTTCATTTTGTTTTGTTTTCCTGTTTAAAGACTCCCTGTTTGAAATGTGTTGACTCATTAATAGTGAATTTTTGGCCAGCTGCACTATAATTCATTTCTAAATGCAGTTTAACACATGCATCTTTTTCTTCAAATGGCACATGACAGCCTTACACTTAGGAACATGAGGTAACATTTGAGTTCTGTGTGTTACCAGTGTGCCAGTTATTTATACCACAAAACAAGAAGGCCAAGTCTCCCTCACCTTCTTCTACATCCCATGGGAATGTATACATTGGGCAATTAAACGTGTTTCCACTCTGTCTGTCTGAAAACACTTGTGAAAGCACTTTTTCTTTTTAGAGTGAATACAAATATATCCTATGAATAAAGACCCTGCCACTATGGAGTCTATAAATAATTGACTTAACCATACATTTCTTATTGCATCTTGACCAGCTTGTGTTGCAAGAGCAAAATATTTGAGAATGGATTTCTTGTTAATTATTTATTGTCAGACAGGATCTTGCTGTTTTTCCCAGGTTGGCCCTGACTTTCTGGACTCACACCATTGTCCTAACTCAGATTCCCAAATATGTGCAGGTTTATGCATTCTGCCTGATTTAGAGTGGCCAATTTATAGTAAGAGGGATTTACTCTTCATAGCTATGCAGGCTGGGAAACCCAAATATTGAGAAGTATGCTGTGTGATGAGGACTACTCCATCAATATCACCTTTTCTCAGTGAAATCCCTACATGGTGGAAGGCAGAGAAGGAAAAGAAGCCTCAGCTGGTTCTATCCTTTCCTTTTGAAGGCCACTAACCCACCTTTGAGGGCACAGTCTATAGGACTCAGTCATTTTTCAATGGCTCTGCTCTTCAAATCACCACCTTCAGGGACACATTTCAGTATACATTTTGGAGAGGAAACTGTCATTACAACGACATCACTTGTCAACAGCAGATCTCCCCCAGGAATTTCCAAGAATACAAGTCTTTGTGACACACTTAATTCAAGGTCACATTTTCCTTTGAACAAGAGCCTATTACCATGTCTGTTTCTAACAAGAAAATGTCATTTTAATTCTCATATTTTGAATAGAAGCAGATGTGTTCTTACATTTAAGAGTCACAGTCTCTTTGCCTTTCAATGATGATTCTGGCCTGAAAATTTTAACATTGCAGCTGGACATATGGTGAAGCCTTTTTTTGATGGAAGAGATTAGAAGAAAAACAATACATAACAGGTCATTTTAGAGATGCTCAGCTTGGAGCTCTGGAGGTGGCTGCAGCTGTGAGATGCCAGCAAGCCACAGAACTTCCTGTGTTTTTTATGAACTTGTGAGTGGACAGGAACTAATAGTCATCCATCACTAAATGGGGAGACTACTGCTGAAAGCCAATACTTAGACCACCAGGATGACAAATCCCTTAAAGACAGAAAAGAAAGGGATTTCTTCATATTGGAAGGATAGCCTGGCTGGAAAGAAAGGGTTATAGAGAGTAGTGTGCAGCCATACTGATGCCGTGGCTCAGCACAGTTGCAGGTGGGGCATCAGGTTCTGCATCTGGGGAGAAGATTATCCTTCCTCCCTTACTTCCAGCTTGATCAGGACATAATTTAGTGGAGGAAATTTAAGGGAGTCATTTGTAAGAAACTGTGTCTACCCCAGATATAGATATACAAAGGGTCACCTTTAAGTCTTATCTGAAGAACAAGGGTGGCTTTTTATAGTCAGTATTTTCCTTAGGATAACATTTTTTACTGTTTCTAGAAGCATAGAGCACTGGGAAAACCCAGCCTTGGAAGTAGCTACCTTGCAGGGTTATTTGTGGCACTTAAAAAAAAATAGCATATGCTGTGGCTGGCAGTGTAGCTCAGTGGCAGAACATTCGTCTAGCATGTATAAGGCCTTAGATTCTATATCTATCACTGGAAAAACACACAAAATACGTATAGATCTGGGATATGTTAAGTTGAATGTTAACTTTTATTGTTATTAAGAACAAAAAGCACACATTTGGAGGAGATGCTGTGGCAGGCAGTGACTGAGATGGACATCACTAAGACACATGCTTGGGTCTGGGGTAGGGTTAGAACACAGAACTCATGAATGATGATGTGTGAAAAGGTTTAGGACCCTACTTCACCAGACAAGAGCTTCCCACAGGGCATTGTTCCCCACTGTGTCTCCAAGTATTTTTGGGGACACCACCTCTTAGTATATCTATGATATATGGAGAGTGGATGTAGTTAACAGGTATCTGTTTTGTAATAATCCTTACAAGTCAGTTTTGGTATTCAAGCTTGTTTGTGGTGCTAGTACACAAACCCTGTTTCTTACAAATTCTGTGCAACTTCTCTACTGCCAAATCTCACTACCAAAGATATTAAAACTCATTAAAATATTGCCAGATCTAGAAATATATATCTTTGTTTCAAATTAGATAAGAAGGTACTAAAATTTCCCAGTGGTTTCTTCTAAGGACTTTCCATCCTGAGGAATAATAGACTAACCATGTACAATTTAAGATTATTCCCAAACAGCAGATTATAGAAAGGCTCTGTTTCAGCTATACTAGTCTATTGGAACTTTTTATTGTAAAAACTTCAATTTTAGTAATGATGGCTATAGCCTGGAGTCCCAACTACTTAAGAGGTTGAGACAGGATGACCGCTGGAGACCAGGGACAGCATAGAAAACACCCACTTTAAAATTCTTTTTAGATAGAGGACATATCAGATATTAAGCCTGTAAGGAAAAATACTGCACTTGATTTTAGCCAAAAGGTTGAGAAGCAATGCCAAGAAGCACTTGCTGAAATGAGCCTGCTATCGCTGTTCCCTGAGAGGCTCTGCCAGAGCCTGACCAATATAGATGTGGATGCTCGCAGCCAACCATCGGACTGAGCATGGGTACCACAATGGAGGAGTTAGGGGAAGGACTGAAGAAGTTGAAGGGGTTTGCAATCCCATAGGAAGAACCACATTATTAATGAACAAGATCTCCCAGAGCTCCGTGGGACTTAACCACCAACCACAGAGTACACACGGAGGGACCCATGACTCCAGCTGCTTTTGTAGCATCAGTGGGAGGGGAGGCCCTTGGTCCTGTGGAGATTCGATGCCCCAGTGTGGGGGAATGCTAGGGCGGTGAGGTGAGAGTGGGTGGGTAGGTGAGCTCCCTCATAGAAGCAGGGGGGATGGGAGATGAGCACCTGCTTTGTGTCCAACACAACACTGCTTTCCTTTCTTCCTGATCCATTCTTACAGTGCATGGGCACTGCGCAAGCATTTGCAGCAGTTTTCCTTGCTCAGTGGCTTCTTAGTGAAGCTAGGCTTTGGGGATGTTTATTCTCTCTGATACACTGCTTGGTTGCCTAGAGGAGAGCTAAACTTCAATAAATCAGTTTATTTTTTGCTTATGTGACAGCCTTTGATTTCTTCTCTTCTGAACAACCATTTGAGCCTAGGGTCATTTTAAGAGAAGCCTTTGAGAGGACAAACACATGGTGCTGCAGCCTGTTTTGACTCTGTGAGTCTCTGGTGATCAAATGGCTTGACAGGTTGAAGTACTCTTTAGCCTACTGTGGCACTGCTCTGCTGCTGGCATGAGGCCTCTCTCTGATTGTAGCAGCATGGGGAACTTGATCATTGTCTGGTAGGCTAGTTCCATGGCTGTCTTACTGTGATTATGATTATGATTATGATTATGATTATTTTGATACACAATTGTGGGATAAGAGTGGAAAGGCCCTTTCTTACCTGAAAGGTTAGCTGAAGAGCAGGGTAAAGGCTGGCTCTGGGGCTTCCTTTATTTCACACTCTTTCCTTCTTTCTCTGGTACTATGACATTTTCCTGGGGGTTTATTTCTCTACCAGTTAAAGCAGTTTGGGACATAAAGACCAAATCATTCTAGAGATGCTACTGTAGGCTCAATACCTTTGCATCTGGCATGTTCCTCCTGCCACTGTCAACAATAACCATGGCTTTGTAGGGTTAGTTTGTGAGATATAATTTCCTACAAGGGTAGAAAAATCAAAATACACCTCCCTCCAATTAAGAGCTGTTGAGCTAAAAGATAGGCCATCTTATATGCCTAAAGGATAGACATTGACAAGATGAAAATTCTATACATCTTCCGCTATGTAACCAGGATGTTAAACATCTCTTTGAAGAAACTGCTGCATCTCAGCTGTGACATACCATAAGGACTGCAGGGGGACTTTCTTCCTCTCAACATCCCCCAGAACCAGCATCAGAATGCTCCTTGGAGTAAAGGTGGTTGTTTTATAGCATTTTATATAAGAAAAGCTGTACTTGAGGCCTACACAAAATTTAAAGTTTCCCTGGGGTATTTTTATGAATACTAGGAAATACAGAGTAGTACCATTGCCCTTCAAAACTGAATCATCAAGAAGGAAATGCATGTGCCATGTTATTCTAAGTAAATGTCCAGTAAATAGCTTCAGGGAATTTAATTTCCAAATAATAGCCTAGTCTTACTTATCCTAGTATTTCCACCATAGTCAAGTTTTACTTTAAAAACAAAGATAATTCTGCCTGTCTTATAAATGTTCTAATACAAGAAGAATGTAGATTTATGTTAGTGCATATATATGTGAATGATGATTAGGGTCATTCTACATACATACCTGTATATTCATGTACATCTTTATATAGCTATAAAAAGATGTATGTTTCTATGCATATACATGTGAATGTCAATTCAATTAAGTAAATGTTAGAAGATAAAATGTAAAGTTAATTGTCTTATTTTGCCTGCTGACCTATTCTTAATTTCTTCAGTGTAGTCAGCTTTCTTAGTCCTCATTATTGTCTCAGCTTCTTGGTACAATAATAATTCTTATAGTTCAATCAAAGTCTTGACTGAGGCCTTGTACATTGTTAGAGAATACTTGCAAACTTCCATTAAATGGCAACAATCTCTGTCTTTTTCCTTAGCCAAAGACTTGAGGATTGAATGGCATGTTGCCTATGAAGGTCCTTGGATTCTTGGGTAGACATATACCTTCCAAGTCTTCATTTCTACTTGGTACGTTCTGGAGGTGTGACCTTTTCCTAGGCAGCAATACAGCATATAAAGTGTACTTGCTATGGAATGTAAAAACCAGAGCATCCTTTTCTGTTTGCCTTCTGTAGCTTTACATTAGCACAATTTGACCAGAATTTTAGAAATATTTGGCTTCATGGGACTGCTTAGAAGAAACTAGGCCTCACTTGTTGCTATTATTTTCATACAGTGCTCAATGTTGCAGAAATAAAAGTGAACTAAAAACCAAGGTTGTTGCTTTTCTTTAAGGTAATTTAAAACTATAAAGAAGACATCTAAGGAATTGCTACACAGGAGTTCCCTAATTGCAAAGGTCCCTTCTTACCCCAAGAATCACACCAGAGTAAGATCAGAGTTAAGGTGTAGAACCACCCTAAAATGGAACTTGGTCAGATATGACCAGGTTGCTCCCAACTTATGACTTTAGAGTCAAAACAAACAAACAAACAAAACAAACAAACAATGCTTGTGGGATGGAAGGAAACCTTAGACTAATGGTCCCCAATCCCCTGAGTCCAAGACAGAACCCAGGGATCTGGAAAGAATATTTTAATTTTCAATTCTCTATAAAAGACCACAGAGACTGTAGAGATGGCTCATTGGTAATGAGCATTGGCTGCACTTCCTGAGGAGATGACTCTATCCTTAGCATCTATAAGGTAGTTCATGACTGTCTGTAACTCCAACTCCAAGGAATCCAATGCCTTCTTCTCACCTCTGTGGGCACCAGACACACATGTCATATACATATATACATGTAGGTAAGCATTCATAAATATAAAATAAAAAATAATTAAAAATGTAAAGACCATGGGTGTGGTGGTTTGAATAGGTTTGGCCCCCATAGATTGTGTGGCCTTGTTAGAGTACATTTGGCATTAGAGGAAGTCTTGTCACTGTGGATGTCAGTTTTGAGGTCTTGTAAATAAATTCAAGCAATATCCAATGCAAAAGATAGTCTCCTTCTGGCTACCTTCAGATCAAGATGTAGAACTCTTAGCTCCTTTTCCAGCACCATGTTTGCCTGTAGGTTGCCATGCTCCATTTCATTATAATAATGGACTGAACCTCTGAGACTGTGAGCCAGCCTCTATTAAATGTTTTCTTTTGTAAGAGTTGCCTTGGTCATCGTATCTCTTCACAGCAATAAAACTAAGAAAAAAGGAAATTATTCACTCCACCAACTGTAAAGTTTTCTGGGCTATGAGTAGTAGAATGTTTGCCTTGGGCTGGCAGTCTATCAACTCTTAGAATACCTGACATACAGTTATTGTGTATGGCTTTGATTAAATGAAATATTCAAACATAGCCTGTTAAATATAAAGGAAATGTAGAAGAGAAAATTAATGAGCATTTCTTGGTGATAAAAGTTGACAATGGTAACACAGGATTAAAGTAGAGATCCAGCTATATCATCTTTTTTTTTTTTTTTTTTTTGAGACTTTATTTACACTTTAAATGTTCAAATGTTTTCCACTTTCCAGGTCTCCTCTTTGGAAACCCCTTATCCCATCCCCCTCCACCTGCCACCGACTCACTCCTATCTTCCCTCCCTGGCATTTCTTTATACTGGGGCATCTAACACTCTCAGATCCAAGGGCCTCTCCTCCCACTGATTGCCAAGAAAGCCCTCCTCTGCCACATATGTGGACAGTACCATGGGTTCCTCCATATGCATCCTTTGGTTGGTGGTCCAGTCTCTGGAAGCACTGAGGTGCCTGACAAGTTGACACTGTTGTTCCCTCCCCATGAGGCTGTAAACTCCCTCAGCTCCTCAGACTCTTCTCTAATTCTTACATCTGGGACCCCACTCTCAGTCCAACAGTTGCTGTGAATTAAATCATGGATGTTTCGAATTTTTGGGCTAATATTTGCTTATCAGTGAGTACATACCATGTTTGTTCTTTTGTGACTGAGTTACCTCACTCACCATAATATTTTCAAGTTCCATCCATTTGCCTGTGAATTTCATGAAGTCATTGTTTTTAGTAGCTGAGTAGTATTCCATTGTGTAAATGTACCACATTTTCTGTATCCATTCCTCTGTTGAGGGACATCTGGGTTGATCCCAGCTTCTGGTTATTATAAATATGGATGCTATGAACATAGTGGACCATGTGTCCTTATAACATGTTGGAGAATCTTCTGGGTATATGCCCAGGAGTGATATAGCTGGGTCCTCAGGTAATACTATGTCCAATTGTCTGAGGGTTTGCCAAACTGATTTGCAGAGTGGTTGTACCAGCTTGCAATCCCACCAGCAATGGAGGAGTGTTCCTCTTTCTCTACATCCTTGCCAGCATCTGCTGTCACCTGAGTTTTTGATCTTAGCCATTCTGACTGGTGTGAGGTAGAATCTCAGGGTTGTTTTGATTTGCATTTCCGTGATGAATAAGGATGTTGAACATTTCTTTAGGTGCTTCTCAGCCCTTTGAGTTTCCTCCTTCGAGAATTCTCTGTTTATCTCTACTCCCCATTTTTTGATACAGTTATTTGGTTCTCTGGAGTCTAACTTCTTGAGTTCTTTGCATATATTGGATATTAGCCCTCTATTGGATGTAGGATTGGTAAAGATCTTTTCCAAATCTGTTGGTTGCCATTTTGTCCTATTGACAGTGTCCTTAGCCTTCCAGAAGCTTTGCAATTGCATGAGGTTCCATTTGTCGATTCTTGATCTTAGAGCATAAGACATCAGTGTTCTGTTGAGGAACTTTCCCCTGTGCCCATGTGTTCGAGACTTCCCCATTTTCTTTTTTTATTAGATTCAGTGTATCTGGTTTTATTTGGAGGTCCTTGATGCACTTGGACTCGAGTGTTATACAGGGAGATAGGAATGGATCAATTCGTAGTCTTCTATGTGTTGACCACCAGTTAAGCCAGCACCATTTGTTGAAAATGTTGTCTTTTTTCCATTGGTTGGTTTTAGCTCCTTTGATCAAGTGACCATAGGTGTGTGGGTTCATTTCTGGGTCTTCAATTCTATTCCGTTGATCTACTTCCCTTTCACTGTACCAATACCATGCAGTTTTTATCACTAATGCTGTGTAGTACAGTTTGAAATCAGGGATGCTGATTCCCCCAGAAGTTCTTTTATTGTTTAGAATAGTTTTCTCTATCCTGGGTTTTTTGTTATTCCAAATGAGTTTGAGAATTGCTCTTTCTAAGTCTCTGTACAGAACTGCAGAGAACTATAGCTTTGGACCTGGTGTTTTTTATTAGCTGAGAGGACAGAAGCAGGTCAGCAGGTCTTTAGCTTAGCACAGAGTACTAGCAAGCAGAATCTATTCATGGGATCTAGTACTGTCTAGGTTTCTTTTAGACTATTCAATAACTGATTGTAAGAGTTGTCTTCTTCCTCTTCTTCTTCCTCCTCCTCCTCCTCTTCTTCTTCCTCTTCCTCCACCTCCTCCTCTTCTTCTTCTGCTGCTGACACTCTCAATAATTTTAATGTTATAGTACAAGTTCATTCAAGTAATTTACATTTTTTTTGTCCTGTTGATGTGATATCTTAGCACATGGTAAAGACAATATATGAGCATAAGGTGGAAACTTCTCTGCAAAGCCCTTTCCTGTGAGAACTGGGCTCAAAGTTTTCTCCTAAATCTGACATCACTATGGCTGGAGAAGAGGGTGGGAACTGGGGAGAACCTAGGGGCCCTTTAACAAGAGAGACTCTGGGGTCCCATCCGGGTAAACCAGGTAACCCAAGCCTCTAGCACTCTCTACTATTAGCCTTGTCTTCATGCCCTTTCCCTCACATCCAGACCACATGCAGCTTGCTTTCTTTTGTAAATGTCATCAAAAAGGAGTGGGAAGAAGCTACAGAACAAAAACATTGAACAACTTGATATGGGGCTCAGCACCGCTGTCTGAACCTGGGATTCAGGCTGGAGCAGGGCCAGGCAGCCTTCTCTTCCAGTAGCAAATTTTCTCTGATGCTCAGAGAGCAAACCATAATCTGCCCCTTACTGGGCTCAGGTGGATGACCAATCCTGCATAGGCAGAGGATGAAGGAGGTCCCATTTGGCAGGTTGTCTATCTTAAGTCTTGAATTCCATGGGAAGATGGTGATGGGGAAGTAGCTTGCTCTGGTGTCCCCCACCACTCCTGGCATACTTGTCACAAATACATCGGTCCTAAATTCAAGTGCCTTCAGAAGGTGAAGATGTAAACTACTCTGTAACATCAACTCTTAACATGTCACAAAATTTACAAACACACATACTCACTCACACAGACACTCACACCCACTCACACCCCTCCTCAGCCTGTATTGAGATGATAGACTTGCTTTCCCACCCCAGAGGGTCTTCTTCCCTCTGAGGATCTGGGAGTCTTCTTTGTACCTTTATTCAATGGATTTCCCTCCTCTCTCTTCCTGTATCCACTTCCCTCCTGAATCCCTGCACACCCAACATTCAACCAACTGTAGCTTCTCCCTTACTCTGGGATTCCCATACTGCTTCTTTCTTCTGATTTTCTACTCCAACCTGTCAAGCACCAGACTTGACTTTCTTACAGTCAGTCAGAATCAGAGCCAACATGATGTGTGTACAAGTATACATGAGGAGATTAGACTTGCTGTTCTCCACAATTCTGAGCCCATTCCTAAAAACTAATCTTTATCTCCATGTATGTATAACTACAAACAGAATGTGCACACATTTGCATGTCCATTTATACAGATATGTATATGAAGATTCAGGGGGAGAGCAAGAGAGAAGGAAGGAAAGAGAAGGGATTTTTAAGGAGTTGCCTATGTGATTATGGGTGTTAGAAATCTCAGATTTTTCTGACAGGTGACGCTCAAGGAAGAGTTAGTCTCAGAGCTCAGAGTCGTAAGTTGGTCTAGAATATGAATCCTTTTCTCTTGGGAGGAACTTAGTGTACTTTTAATGAAATCTTTCAACTGAGTCAGTATTTCCCATTACATTCTGGCAGACATCTGTCTCATTCAATGCTAGTCTTAGCTAA
Source organism: Uromys caudimaculatus (assembly GCA_028551405.1). Taxonomy (NCBI): domain Eukaryota; kingdom Metazoa; phylum Chordata; class Mammalia; order Rodentia; family Muridae; genus Uromys; species Uromys caudimaculatus. The sequence goes on along the minus strand of CM052703.1, from coordinate 131,174,972 downwards.
ATAGATCCTCACAGTGACATCAAGCCAGGGATTTGACCAAATCTTTGGCAATAGAAACTTGATACTAAGACCAGATATCTGTCTTTTGGCAATCCTCATGCCTTTGTCTCCCAATTGGGATAATAAGCATGCACCAGTATGCCTGCTGTGTGTCAAATTTTGCTTGGAAGTGGTGGGCTGCCTCAGTGCCAACTCTCACATGTTTAGTTCCCAGCTCTGGTCCTTATGTACTTACATTTCACCTTCTTTCCTATTAGTGCAACTCTGCATGGAAGTGTAAACCTAATAAACTCAGGACAAAGTAGTCTGCTGAGGTGGAAATCTACTTAAGATTTAGCAATGTTTGCTAACTTGATATGTCAGGTATGGACCTTGAAGTACCAAAGTTGGAACTGTATTTGTTTTTGGAAAAAAGAATACAGCTGTAAGTTTGACTTTGTCTAATTTTAGGCTCCTTAATTAATCAGAGTCTGCTGAGAGAAGACGAGCTTAAGCAAATCCTTTGAATCTTTCATGGAAAAGCTACTCTAGTTTCTACTTCTGTATCTGCTCTATGACTCTCTTATGATTCTACCAATCCATGTGGATATCTTCATTTACTGAGTTAGACCAAGGAACTCATACATCTCTAGACCAGTCAACTGATAAGTGACATTTTCTGACATCTTGTCCTAAGAATATTGTTCTATGCTTGTGATATGAGAGGAAAAATAGACTTTTTTTTTAAAGACACAAAGGCAATTGGGTTCAATGAAAACACCAGTGCCTATAGAGTCTCAGAGCAGAAGCAATATAGATTCTGTAAATGCTCTCAAGATTTTCTGCTATCTTTATGTCTACTGATGTATCGTCTATCTATCTACCTGTCTGTGAGTAGTTAGATTCATGGCTTAAAATAGTTTAACCTGCTGGAGAGATGGCTCAGTGGTTAAGACCATGGACTGTTTTTCCAGAGATCTTGTGTTCAATTCCCAGCAACCACATGGTGGCTAACAACCATCTGTAATGGATCAGATGCCCTCTTCTGCAGTGTCTGAAGAGAGTGACAGTATACTCATATACATAAAATAAATAAACCTTTTAAAAAATGGTTTAACCTAGAGATTAGTTTTCTTCTCAGAGGTACAAAAGCAACACAAGCTCAGCTGAAACTGTACTATGAGTTTTGAATTATAGTCTTTCTCCAGGTTAAGACAATGTGGTATGATATCATATGATGACGCTGGGCAGCAGCAGTGAGCACAGGTCTATGTAACTACTTCACAGTGTCCTGTTGTGCTACATCATGGGGTTCAGTAGATTTGTTTTGGTGCACTAAGTTATGTCCCACCCCGCAGGACCTGGTTATTCGCGGGTCGAGGTGAATCCAAACCTGCAGGGGAAATGGGTGAGAAGAAGAAAGGAGCGAGACCAAGCAGAGTCTTGTCAAGGTCTGTTTTATTCTTAGAAAGCTACTCCTTATAAAGAGTAAAAAGAAAGAGAATTGGAGTTAGGAGGGTAGGGGAAAGGATAAATCAGTAACCGGGCATAGACAATGGGTGACATTTGCTAATGGAATCTTTTATGGTTGGTCTTATCTTGAACGTCCTGTGGTAAACCATATCTTGGGATTCCCAAGCTACCTGTGTAAACACTATCTTGGAGCAAAAGATCAGGCTCTCACACAATGAGTGAGGCCAGAGGCCAAGCCTTGGATCCCAACATCTCCCCCTATTTACTTTAATAAAATGAGCCAATAGCCTTATATAAACAAGGGCGGCTAGGAAGAGCAATAGCACAGGCACCAACAGGCCGTTCTCATGCATATCGGTGGACGCCATCTGTCTTAGGTCATTCCTGCGTTACCACTGCCTTACCCATCTCCGAATAACCTTGTCATTCTCAAGGCCTTCTGTCTTAGGCCGGTCAGCGTAACCGGAAGGTTGCCCGTCTCTGATAAACGTCCATCAAGCATGGAAAGCCAAAACACTGGCTACAGGAGTGTCCTGATTAAGAACAACTAGTCCTCGCACAATGGCCTGAGAATGAACCTATTGCTTCCCTGCCTATCCCGTGCAGTTTAAAAGGGAGATGACACCCCGTCGGGAAGGGGTAGGGGCAGCATTTTCTTAAACAAATGAGCATTATAACCTTGCGTAGGCAAGGATGGGCTTGTAATCCACGAGTGAGGGTAGAGGCCCAAACCTCTTATATATCTGGGCGTGCCCTTCAGGGAAGCCAGCAATTATCAGGTCGTGCCCAGACCCTCCTTCCCTTGCAGTACTTTAGTCTCACAACTCTACAGATGCCCACATGGTGAGCCATGTGCCTGTTGCTGGACTGTTGGACAGGCAGTCCTCTGTTGTGAGGAGCTCATTTTAGGGGAAGTACCAAGGCTGCTCATGGGCTCTTTCTAAATCTGAGGCTATTAGAGGGAGGGGTTAGGAGCGATGTCAGACTTCCTCCCAAAGATCCAGAAACTCAGATACCAGGGGGTCTCCAGCTCGCTGGCCAGTGTGGAAAACCGAAGGCGTTCGGGCTCAGAGAGTGGATCTTCATCAGAGTCATGGAGGCTCAGCCAATGGTAATGCACTGAGACTGACTTCTGTAGGGCTGAATCAATCTGCGACTTAACGAAACTGGTTAATCTGTTAAAGGCTCAGGGGCCAAAGGAAAGAAGAAGTAGAATACCAACAAGGGGTCCCAAAAGGCTTGGGAGGAGGGTGCTGAGCCATGGAGAGGTTGAGAACCAATTTTGATACCAGGATTCCTGTTGCTCGCTCTCCTTCTTGTGGTTTTCTAGATTATCTCTGACCTTTTGGAGACTATTCTCAATTAATCCAAGCTTATCAGTATAAAAGCAGCATTCCTCATTCAAGGCTGCACAAAATTCTCCTTGCTGTAAGAATAGGAGATCCAAACCTCTTCTATTTTGTAACACTACCTCAGCTAGGGAGGCAACTGAATCTTTTAGATTGGAAAGTCCTGATTGGAGTTCCTGAAGATCTCTATCTATGGTGGCACTCAATTGTGCATATTGCATATTGGAGGTAACAATAGAAGCAATTCCCGTTCCTGTCCCCACATCACCAAGGCCTAAAAGAACCGCCAAGGTGACAGCCGTAATGGGTTCCCGTTTAGATCGGCTCAGAGGGACAGTTCCTCATTCCCAGGACTTTAAGAAATCATTGGGCTCATGAACCGTCAAATGTGGAAAAAGGGAGACTTCAACACAATAATCTTTTTTTCTTAAAAAGGAGGAAGTGACTATAAAGGTGGTAAGACCAGGAGCACAAACAAAATATGAATTATTAGATGCAGCTATATATTGAAAGGAGCTATTTACAATAGCAGACTGGTTGCACACATCTTCTAGCTGTATGGGAGGTAACATCTTGGGTCCCAAGGGACATAGGCCTAAACCGGAAATTTTACTTAAGGTAAGGCCATGTTTATCTTCAATACCCCAGCGAAGGGAATCTGTATTATTGGTAAATGTCAAGCTCCCAAAATGTGCAACCCCTTCATAGAAAGGGGGAGAAAAGGAATAGCATACTCAGCAATTTTTTAAAGCAGAATCATTAGCCTCTCAGATAGCCTGAACCGAGGCATTAACTAAGGAAAGTATTAGGGTGGCTGAAGAGGGAGGTCCTTCAGTAAGAGTCGGTCTAAATGAAGCCTCCAAAGGCAATGTATCAGTGGAGGGGGTGGGTCTAGGGCCTGACTGCAAAGTCCGTCCCTGCTTTTGGTTAGAATGTAATTCTGCATTTGGTCCGATAGCCAAAATTTTCTGCTGGTTGGGGATGGTTTTTATGAGCCTAATTCTAAAGGTAAGTCCAATATCTCTACCTGAATCATATAGTCTTAATCCCCATTCAAAGCCTTTGGATTCCCAATTCTGTTGTTTGCCTTTGTCAGTAAAAGAAATTTGTAAGGGATTGCACCATCCACCATAGGAGGAGGTTTTTTGGCAATTCTTGACCCAATCATTTACCTTAATTCCATCCTTGGTTTTGTCTAACACCCAACCCACTTGATGTTTTCTCTTAACATTAATATAGTCCCAAGAGGAAGAGGGGTTCCAATAAGTGTCTCCTGTACTTTCACATCCCCAACTGGCACAAAAATAATCAGAAGAGTATCCACATTTATAATTTAGTCCTCGGTGTCTATGAGATCCGGGACAAACATAAATCCCATGGTATCGTGTAAAAAGAGCAATTCGTTTTGCATCTGAACTGCAGCCTGGGGTTGTATCAAACGGGTTCGACCCTAATGGTGCAGAATATTGTAGAAGAAAAATATCAGGAACACCCCAATCAGGGTGGACTCCCATGGCCAATTTACATAAATCTACTTCAAGTTGTGGCCAAGGTGTACTAGCTGACATAGAGGAGGTGGAATTAGCCACATCTCCTGCCTGATTAATAATTTGCCATGTATAATCAAATATCTGATGGGGTGAACTTGCATGAGAAGGCTTGAGGACATCAGCTTCATAAATCCAGAGGATGATCAAAATTGGGAATTTCTTCATTTTCTGAAACAAAGCACAATTAAGATTTTTTTTCAGAGGATTCGCTGGAAGGATTATATGGTTTTATGAGACGCTCAGGGAGCCATCTGGCATTTTGAGCCTCTGAGTCATAAATTCATGCATGTTCTTTTCCCCAAATAAGTATTGGGTCGGGGCCATGCCATTTATTCACCAGTGGATCTTTCCATAAGACTTGTGCATAAGTGAAAGTGGTGGATGAATGCCATAGGCGATCTGCTGCTGTTTTTCCCTTCTCATCAAGGGTAAGAAAGTTTAACACAGGCTGCGGCTGGGAACCTCAGCTTGGGCCACAGGGCTCCACAGCTAATCAGCGCTGGGACAAAGATCCCTCTCAGGAGATTGCAAGACCCAGGAGAGGGACAAAGACACGCCCCACAGCTCACCAGGTACTGCACCGAAACCGCAAGACACAGGGACCGAGGTAGGCGGGCTTAGAAACCCCTCTGGATCCCAAAAGCAGGCGGCTGAGGCAGGAAACTTTTGCCTGAGACACTAGGATTCCATAGACAAGCAGCTCTGGGAGAAAATTCTCTCTCCCAGGAATGCAGAAAAGCCCCTAGCAGGGGCAACACGAGCCCCAGAGCTCAAGGACTCCGCCCGCTTTCCGCGGGCCACAGAGACTGACGATCAGCAAATTCTGGTGGCGGCCGGGAACCACAGATTGGGCCACAGGGCTCCACAGCTAATCAGCACCGGGACAAAGATCCCTCTCAGGAGATCGCAAGACTCAGGAGAGGGCCAAAGACACACCCCACAGCACACCAGGTACTGCCCCGAACCTGAGAGACACAGGGACCGAGATCAGACCTGGTGCCACAGCTCTCCAAACCCAAACACCTCTCAGAGAGAGCTGGTCTTCAAGGAGTACTGACACAGAGATCTGCAGGAGGGGCAAGCCACAACCAGACAGAGTAAGATCAGCTAACAACAGAGTCAACAAGATGGCAAAAGGCAAGGGCAAGAACACAAAGAACAGAAACCAGGAGTACTCTGCACCATCAGAACCCAGATCTCCTACCACAGCAAGCCCTGGATACCCCAACACACCAGAAAAGCAAGACTCAGATTTAAAATCATTTCTCACGAGGATGATA
>CM052703.1:131139895-131168841 GCA_028551405.1 Uromys caudimaculatus | reverse complement strand
AGTGTGTAAAGTTATTGAATAAATATAATGGAGTAATCAATTCAAACTTTTTGGCATCCATTTGCATTCTGCAGTTCCCTTTTGACAATGGTTATTGATTATTCAGGCATACTTTATGAAAATAAGCACTGCTTTAGTTAAACCATTGTACTGTAACAAGCTTCTATGTCATCATTTACAATGTGGTATACATATACACATAGAAATTTTATGTTTCAAAAACACTGCTATAAATGAAAAACTATATGTGAAATTTTAATATTTGGATTTAAGACTGTTTAAGCCTCAAATGAAACCATGATGCTAACTTAATTTGAACAATAATTGTATAGTAGAATTCTTTCTTTCATTGGTGACAAGTGTAGGAGGAGATAAGGAAACTTACTAAGAATTTTTTTTTTATTCTATGAAACTGTTAGTTATTTAGGTCATGTCACAAACAACATTTGACAAAGGATGATTTTGACATATCAAGCTCAGCCACTCTCATGACCCAGGGGCCTGCTCTCTCAACTGCTGCAGGTAGAAAGGTGCTGGAGAGAGGGTAGCATTAACCCTGTACCCAGGCCACCTCATGGTAGATGAATGGTGGGACCAGCTCTCCTTTGCGTTCATCCTCCCTACACCAGAGCCAACTCTATTGTGCTGTCTAGGTGAAGTGGAGGGCCTGCTTCCCTAAGTGCTATAGCTACTAAGGGTCAAGACCAGTTTGCCTGCTCTCATGACCTTGGGCTCAACTTTCCCAACAATCTCTGGTGAGGAGCACATGGACAGACCCGAGGATATCTCCCCATGTACAGGTCACTTCACAGCAGAGGAATGGCAGGACCAGTTCCACAAGTGAGTTTCCAATGGTAGTTTGTCACTGTAGGGATTATGGAGATACTGGCCAGACAGGGTAGAGAGCATTGAGACAGTTATTAAGGTTCAGCGACAGAAACCATCAGTGAGGAAATTATCAGAATACTTGACGGACAGGGTCTGCCTTGGGAGTAGGGAAAAGTATTGAGAACTGCCAGAGGTCTAGAGCAGACATTATGAGCCCTTTAATAGCATATCAGGGGCAGAGATGGAAGCAAACAGGTTCAGAGGCAGCCTGGCCACTACCATGGGTAATAGGAGATTTACCTAAGGCAAAGGGTTCAGCTCAGAGGGAGGTTTCAGATACTAGGGGAAATTGCATCAAGAAAGGAATATGTTGTGGTTGTTGGTGTCAATTCTGGACTCTGACTTAGAGTGTAAATTAGATAAAATAAATGCAGAAATAGAGGTGTTGGGTGCTGACTTTTATAGCAAAGGGCCAAAAGAAGCAGAACGTCCTAACTAAAACAGGAACACAGAGCCCCTTCTAAAACTTCAAAGCCTGGAGCCTCTGGGAGGAGTCAGGTAGTAATAAGGAAGAGAGTTTCTTGGGAACAGCTAAAAGATACTCTTTTGATACAGAGAAATGATTCACGATTTAGTATGACATAGAAGTCTTAACAATGGTCTGGTCAAGAGACCATGGTAATCAGAGAATGGTCCTTATGGGAATATGGAGTTCGAAGAAAGCTATAAAGAAACAATTCAAGAATCTCTCATACTTTGGCTTGTGAAGTTACTGAGAACAGGAGCAGATAGGAGCAATAAGAGTACAGTAGAAACTGAGCAATGTAACCACACATCTATCCATGAAGCACAGCTTTATAACTGAGGCAATTTCATGAGGCATCAGACCCTAATGGGGTGTCTCATACAAGTCATTAGATACACTAGGTCATCGACAGTGGAAATCCCATGGGTATAGGGGTTGGAGAACAAATAGAGAGGGGACAAAGTCTACTGAAGGAAGTAGGTATGAGGCAAGCAGTGTATGATATGCAGTTCACATAGCTTGATAGGAAAATTTCCCAGAGACTTAGGGAAGGACTGGATCCAGATTCTAAGACAGGCATGGGGCTTTAGAGCTTTGCTGACTCCTTTGGTGAGGCAGGAACTGTATAAAGAAGGAGAGTTTGGAGGATCTAAGTGGCTTAGACTAGTGTGGAAAGAGAGTCTGCAAACTGGGAGAACAGGGAGAGATAATTGAAAGGCAGAGCGGAGGAAGAGATCTGTCTGGGTTACTTGAGAACAAATGTGACAAGATATGTGTTGATCCTGAGTCCCCAAGGAACAAATTGACAGCCCAATTCTGTGCTAATGAACTATGGGAGGCTTTACAGCTCAAGCAGCAGTTCACCAAAGGTCCTCAGGATAAAACAATATAGGTGCAAAAGATTAACTGTCCAGGTGTTGGGTAGTTATACAACCAGACTAAGCAAGGAGTATTTCTTTCCTGCAAGATTATGCTAATAGTAGCAAAAGTTTGCCTATCCAGAGCATCTCCCAGAAACCAGGTGTGGAGGATAGAGAGGCTGCCACTGCCTTTATAGCCACAATGCTCACCAAAGTCTCCATGACCCAGGGAACCAGCCTGGGCCGCAAGTGCAGCAGAGGAGAGCAGAAACTCATTTACCATTAGCCCTGAGCATGGCTAGGCAGCATGTGTCCACCCTGCCATGATCACCAGGGGTAATGAAATGCAGAAAGGTGCTCCATGGAAGTGCTTCAGGGCATGGAGTGGAGTGGCTCAGAGAGAAAAGTGGGGGTTATGAAAAGTTAAGTTAGTGCCTCCTTTCCATGCCACTGTACCCAGAATGGATCTGTAGATGAAACACTTGATTCTAGTGGATATAGTACTCTGTTCTGTTAGAATTAGCTTATGTTTGACTTCAATATCTTCTCAGTTGTGACTTTCTGTAATCACCTGACACTTGCTTGGAATACATGACACAGACTTTTAAAGTACTTCAATATAATTATTTTCACAGTCCTACTAGCTATTGTTAGATGGTGGTTTGAGGCTTTTTATGACTGTTCTGCCCATCCTTGCATAGAGGTTTTATTACATATGGGCTGTAGAACACTAACCCTTGGGTGACTTTTAGATTTAATGATTTATTTAATATAAATGAAAACTGCCTGAAGAATCAAGTATTGGGCAATTCATTCACAAATGACACAAAAATTAGGTATTGCTGTGGAATCCATGAGAATGTTATGGCTGGGTAACACAAAAACAATACCCACCAAAGTGACTGGGGAAATTTTCTAATAGTGCGCCTGTAAACATTCAAGAGTATCCAAAAGGTAAAAACTGATGCACCTCGAAGCTATGAGGTTATTAATTTGGAATTATAGTGTTAGGAGTAGGTTACCTCCCATAGCAGTTCTTGGCCACAGTGGCTATTGTCATAGTTATTGTTTGCCTTTGAGAGCAGAATGCTGAGACTCTATATGCTGAAGAGGTTGTGTGCATTGGCTGTTGGACTTGGAAAAGCAAACTAATGAAACTAAACTACTCTCCCTTCAAGCTAATTCCCAGAAGCTGCCTACTCAGCTGTGGATCCTGCATGTGTTCTTAGGAATATTCCAGGCAAGATATGTGGCTAGGGAAACTGTGGATAAGACCAACTGTCTGATTGGACTTAAGGCCCACTTCACAGAAGAAAAAAAATTCACACCTAGTACTGGGAACACAGGCAAAACCCTGTGATCTACAGCGCCTTTGCAAGTTCCAGCAGTTCATCAATGGGGTTGATGTTGGGGTGAGCCAAATCAAATCCCAGAATCTGGGTCTGGGGGGCAGTTGAGTTAGTCAGTCTGCCAAAATTCTCCCACACCAGAATGAGTTCTGAACTCGCTAGCACTGCCCTGTGAGCCAACAAGGGGCAGAGCTGGCTCCACAGCTCTCATGTCCTCAGGGCTACCTCACACACACATGTGCCAGCAGGGCCAGCTCTATTGTGGGTCCAGGTGAGATGCGGAGCCTGTTCTCTGGAGCTCAGCAGCTGGGGGGGGGGGGGGGCAAAGCCAGTTCTCCTGCCTGCTGCAGGTGGTAAGGGGCAAGGGATGGGGGCATCTCTTCCTCACCCATGCCAACACAGAAAAGACAAGTGACAGGGGCAGATATCCCATGTGCATGCCCTTGGGGCCGACACACCTTTGCCTCCATCACTAGGGTCATCTCTACAGTGCTATCCATGTGAGGCATAAGGACTGCTCTTCAGAGTGCTGCAGCTGGAGAGACAACTCTCTGGCTCTCAAGACCCTGGGTTCAGCTCTCCCACCTGCTGAAGGTGTGGAAGGCTGAGGGAGGAAGGGCATTTCTCCCTTTCCCATACCATCTCTCCCATGATCACACCCTACAACTGCTATCAGAGCCAGTTCTACTGTACTTCCTGATCAAGGTGCATGGCCTCTCTCCCAAATACTGTAGCTGGCAAGGGGCAGGACCATCTCTCCTGCTCTCACACCTTTGAGACCAGCTCTCCCACAATACCCAGGCGAGGGGTGGGGCCAGCTCTGGATAGTCCTCAGACATCAATATGGTCCCAGGCAGCAGCCCAGGCCAGGGATATCTGCCTGGCTTTTGGTGGTAACAGACCCTCACTGCTGCAAGGCCACAGACCCAGACATGGCCCTTGGTAGCAGCACGGACCCGGACCTTATCATGGTCTTAGGTGGCATCATTGGCTACTCACATCAGGCTGTCCCTCACTACCCGTGAGTCTCCAGTTTCTCCTTTCTTCATTGTATTCACATCCTTCTGCTTCTCTTTCCCTTCCATCTCTCCACCACTTATTTGCTCATCTTACTGGTGCCTGGGGCCTCTGGGTCTCTAGGATCATCTCAGGAATAATCTTAGGAGTACATCCATGCCATGTGGCACTGGGCAGATGTCATCTCTGGTCTGTTCCCTGCCCAGGTCCCACAGTGCTGGTGTGGGGATTATCTGGGATGCCCCACTCCAGTACTTGCACTATGCAGCACTGGGCTGATTGCAAGTTTAGTTATCTTGAAAAATAACTGATTTTGATGAAGCATTTTTATAAATTATTCATTTGTCTATACTCTCTGCTCTCTCTCCTTCCCAGCTCCCCCTAAGCCTTTAACCCTGAAAGAAGTTCCCCCACTTCTTTCATGTTATCAGAATTCTAACATCCTATCTAAAGTGCTTTCTTATTTTTGGAAGATTTTAGGTATTTATATGGCTTTTGCATGCCTAACCTTCTTTCTTGATAATTGTATTCATTTCAGGCATTTGTTAACATGCCACTGTTGGCTAATGCATGGTCTACCTCACAAAGCAGTGTTATAATCTCTGAAGTGGCTGCTCCAGATTCTTCAGGTTGTGTGTCAGCCTTTATTTAATCTTTATGGTAAAAAACAATTTCACAGAGGTCTTCGGTTGCATTCTTAGCAAGAAACCAACTGTAATTACTTTAAAAGCAACTATAAATAGACTTGTTTATCCATATTTTAAGATGACTAGAGTCCTGTGTGTGGATGGAACTCTGCTTACTGGACTCAGAGTGTCAGTGACTTGCCAGCCAGATCAATAGAACGACATCTGCTTAAGCTGCAGCATATAATCTAAAAAAAAAAAAAAAAAATCACTACATTGCATATTTGTTAAAGTCTTTTGTCTATTTTTAAAAAGAGAGGTTTTAAGAGATAGTCACAAAGTACTGTGCAGTTTTCAAAATGCTTCACTATAATTACTCAGGCTTTCTGGATTTTTGTGTCCGCATTGAGGATGATATATATGCAGAATATTGTAAAGGAAGAACAAACCATGAGTGTTTGTGTCTTATTCTATGTGATGTTTCCTGGGTAATGGTTTCAAAAATAAAATTACTAAAATTAGAGATGGCTGTGACTGACACGCTTCTGGGATGGCAGTTGAAAATGCCTAGGGATTGACAAGGAGAGAGAAACCACTCTGAATATTTAGGGTCCTAGCTGCCGTTCAGCTATCATTGTCCCTGGGGAATGACTCCTGAATCTTACACTCTTTGGGACAACACTGCTGAATGATAGGTGGAGAGCCTGGCTCAGAATCATCAGTATTGCAAGTTCTACTTTGTGGGGTGTAAATGTAGTTTTTATGTAATATGAAGACACAGTTTTGTAAAGCAACACACACATATATTTCACCTAATTTATTTATTCCTTTTATTCTGTTGTGTGGCGAGTAGACAAAAATAATTAGACCAATTTCTTTATGACCATTTTACTCAGAAAAAAAGAAAATCATATTGAACTACTCTGGCTTTTCTGAGCCCCTGGGATGTTGGGCACTAGGGTAAGTGCCAAATACAAAACGATGTAAGTGCTATTGTTTGGGTGTGAAAGGTCCCGAAAGGTTCATGTGTTGTAAGTTAAGTCTTCAGTCTGATTTTTAGAGTTCAGAAAGGTGGGGATTTGATGCTTTGTGACACATCACGAACGTACCCATGGTTCCTCATCAAAGATACAGGAACCACACAGCAATGTTGAGAGGAATTCTAAAAAAGGAGGATAGTTCAAGGCAGATGGCCAAAGTTCTCAGAAAACATTGTATTCTCTAAGAAGCCAAGAAATAAATGAGCACCTCCCTTCAAGCACTTGGCTTCCTGCACTTGCTTGGCTCTTTCCATTTTCCTTCTGCCTGGTCCCCCTGCCTCACCTCTTGGAATGCCAGGCTTGACTTTATTGTACCATGAGCCCTGTGACTCCACTGTTAGTAGGAACATAATGTTTCTGGTGATCCCTTCACATTTCTCCAGGGCTGCTGACTCTTTACACTGAGTGCTTAACATATATTTTTATTTGATTAATAAAAGGCAGGGTAAGTAAATAGTGTAAAAACTTTTTTTTTCTAGTCAAAGCACCAAAGAAATCCATTTGGCTCTTTTACTATTAGATTCACATTTTAAGTGCAGGCTTCTAAACTGGAAAAATAGATTAAAATGAACAGATGTTCCAACATTGTTGAGCCTTCAACAACTGGGGCTGTGGTTATGTTCTTCAACATACAATTGTCACTATAAACTTATTGTCTTATTTCCATGTTTTGGGGTACATGTGGCCAAACACAATATGATATGTTCATTTATCCATCTTCTCTGTCTCACATCTATCCAATTTATCTATCTGTTTCTCCATCTTCCATCTGTTTATCTAATCTACAAGCATGTGTATCTGTAATATGTATATAAAGACAACAATGCATATAATATTGGTTGTTATATAGCCTTGTAATTATTTTATTGTAGTTATTGATATTGCTCTCTTACATTGCCTGATGTGTAAATTACACCCAACCTTACATATGTTTTGGATGTACATTGTTCTCCCCTCCAAGTTCTGTGTTAAAATTCAGTCTACAGCTTGACTTCCTTACGATGTGGAAGGAACTTTAAGAAAGTGGGGCATACTGGGAAATTTCAGTCCATTAAAGGCGTGTTCTTGAGTTATTATGAGAACAAACCTGCCCTTAACTTTCATTTCCTGGCAGTTATGAGGTCAATAAACCTCATTAATAGTGGAACACCTCAATGATGTACCACAAGCCTGAAGCACTGGGGCCCGTTGGTCACACACTAAAACTTCCGAAATTATGAACGCAGCTTAATCTTTCTTCTTTATGTAGATTTCTCTCAGGCATTATTTTTTTTAAACAGAAAGGGACTCACTAACATAGTATGTGTAGATGAAAGAGCACAGTAAATATAAAGATTAGTACCATCTGTGGCTTCAGGCATCTACTGAAGGTCTTGGCGGGTTCCATTCCTAGATGGTGACTATAGAAACACCTCATTATCATGAATAAGTCAAGATACTTTTCCAATTTGTGTCTATAAATTCAAGAGGAAATACATGACTTAGGACATGATCTTCAAGCTTCAAAATGATGATAGAGTGAAACTCTTTGAAACTCAGTGATACAAACTAAAGTGCTATGTTTAAACAAATGGTTATTAAGGATATAAACCATGTGCCTGAGTCCTGAATGGAATGTGGTAACTGATGGTGATCTGCTTTGTCATTAATTCTCATATGTTACTGACAGTTCATTGCAGCTTGGCAGGAAGCATGTGCTTTGTCCATGTAACTGGTAGGCATGATGTGGGTTTCAGTCAATAAAAAGAGGTCATGTTTTAGAAACCTCGTTGCTTTAATTGAATCATCAGAGGGAACTCCAGGGATGGCACTATAGTATCTGTGATTAGCTGACTATCTATTTTTGCCCATTTATTAAGTTATATAGGACTATGTTCTAAATCAGAGAACATAGTTCTCTAGATGGTATTGCTTGAGGAAACCCATACCATGCAATGAGATGTTGCTGTGTTTAATGTATACATTCTTTCCTTACCCTGCCCATATTCATACCCTGCCCTTATTGAAGTAATGTTCCATGGGGCAGAAAACTACTGCTTCTTCATACTTTCCATATTTTATGTTGGAGTGTCCCTGTCAACGTCAAAAGAACTTTATGAAGTCACTTCATCACTTCTCTCCTTGCGCTTGTACTTGGGCTTAGGGGATTGAAGTCAGATGGCTTAGCTTGTGTGGCAAGCTATCACACTAGCTCTGCTGCTGCTGGAGTTATTGGAGTTATTGGAGAGAAAATGAGAGGAAGCTGGCCATCTATGTGGCTGCTGAATGAGGGGGTAAGAAAGAAAGAGAAATAACGTAATTCTTTCTGAGAGAAAGTCCTGTTCCCTTAATGCTTTAATTTAATGTTTAATTTTTAAAAAATTCATATGCGAGTTCTATATTTAGATAATTTTCACTCCTATTTATCTTCTAAATCTTATGGACTCTAACTTCCTTTCAAACTCATGAGCTCTTCTTTAGTTATATGAATGTGTTAATATAAATAAAAATTTGCAGATATGTATATAAATACAACCCATTGGTTTATTGTTTAGTATTGGTTATGTATACAGGTGTTTAGATCTGCCTACTTGGGACTGGATCACCTCTTCGGGTGGCTAAGCCTGATTCACCCTTTCTCATCAACCTTTGATTGATTATCCATGGATCTTCTTACTGTTTGGTCTAGAAGTTCATCATGAAACTATTACAAAAGCATTAGGATATCTCTCTTTCCTTTTTTCTGGTAGTTTTCTAAGTTTCCATCTTGATCTTTAGTCTATAATCAACTTTAATAAATTTGTCTCTAGGCTATTAAGTCACTGTCTAGTTTTATTCTCGGGAATAGTTATCTAATTTTGCAGTCATCATTTATGAAAAAAACAAAACAAAAAAAATCTTCTTTTCTTCCTTCAGGTACCTTTCCATTTTGGTGAAAATACATGATCAATATAGCTATATTTTATAATTCTGTTTTTGAGTTCTCTATTCTGTTCTGTAAATGTGCTTATATTTCTCCAGTTTCTGGTTTGATTCGTGTTGTTTTGTGCTGTGACATAGCAGGTGATGGTAACCCTCCTTCTCTGTTGAGTTTTAGTGTTGTGTTGGCTATTCTCTGATTTTGTCTTCCTCTCCATTTCAGATTCAATGTGTTGATATCTACAAAATATAAACATGCTCCATTGAATGCATAAATAAAAGTGCAGAGTATAGAAATCTTAAAGCATTAAATGACTTGATCATTATTTGTATTGTTGTTTAGATTTGCTAGACTGTTACATTTTAAAATATAGAGTCATATATATATATGTATATATATATATATATAATTACCTAAATATTTAAATTTTATTTTCCTATTATGATAATTTTATGAAATTATTTTATTTTTTGGAAAATTAATGAAACTAGAGACTATAACATTAAGTGAATGCAACTAGACTGAGAAAGACAAATGTCACATGTTTCTGTCACATGACACATGGCACATATGACATGGGAGGTGAAGTGGCTTTGTTAGTGGGGAAAGGATTCAAAGCAACAGATGAGGAACAAAAAAGGGCAATCAAACAGAAAAAAATACAGAAAACGCAAACAAACAAATAAAAGACAAATACTGCATTTCCCCTCACTTGCTGAATCTACATTTAAAAAAAAAAAAAAACTAAAAAGGACAGAAAGGTAGAAGAGGGATAAGGGGGAGGGAAGGAGGCCAGCTGTGGATGTGGGCTCAGACAGAAGGCAGCAGCATGATGAATATGTGCACTGTACAATGTCTTATGTATATGGAAATATCACAACAAAGCCCATTATTTTCTATGCTAACTAAAACAGTTTAAGACAAAAATAATTCTAAAAATAACCATTCAATTTCTTTGCTATTAAGAACAATTTTAGCTATCAGCTTTTAAAATGTGATCTTCACTGTTAAGGAACTTCCCTCATAGCTGTGGTTTGACAGTTTCATTTAGAAAGGAACACTGGACTTCACTGACAGCTTTTTATGGATTTAATAATACAATTTCTGTAGAAGCTGACTCATCCATTTCTGCCTTCACTATTAATTTTAATATGGGTTAAATAATAACAGGGCCTCCATTCTCCTTATTGTTCAACTTCCAGATTTGTTTCTAGAGTCTCAATATACATACTTGCATTTCTTAGGTAAAGTGAGATTTATGTTCCTGTTGTGCAGACTGTTTTTCAAACCAACAGTCCATAAAGACCTTCTGAGAACAAGATAGACTTTACTTGAAAAACAAGGCTTTCCAAAATGGTTGACCACAACAACCTTAAAAAATAGTAGCAATGTGTTTACACTAATTTATGTAAATTCTAATCACAAAAGTTTCAGCTTTGTTAACCTTTACTTGCTTGCAAAAGTCACAAGAATTCCTCTGCTATGGTTTATAAGGCACTTCATCCTCATACCAAGGGGGCTAGCGATATCTTGGTGTTAGCTCCTGGTTTTTGACACCACAACAATTTCCATATTCACTTCAGCAGTATGAGGAGTTGCACTTGTGACTTAGAAATATAGAAGCAACTGTGTGTCCCTGGAATAAACTTTTGATTGATCTTATTATACTTTCCACTTTACACACTGCTTGAGTTTGTGTTATAAAATCATTAGCATCTGTATTAATTATAGATTGGTCAGTGGTTTTCTTTGTACTGACTTTTTAAATTATTTTGCTATTAGGATCATGCAGCCTCCAAAACTAAATTGACCAGTTCTCAGCACTCCAGCTACTGAATTTGACACTCTCTTTTGACCTCCTCAGTCACCAGGCAAGCATATGGTACACACTCAGACACATAAAATAAAAATTAATAAACCTTTAAAAATATTTGAAAAAATAGAATTGGAAATTTTTATTTGACAACCTGTGGCTTCTGAGATCAAGCTTACATTGCACCACACCTGTGGCAAATAGTTTTGATCCAAATAGAATGATGTGAAAGTCTAGTTACTCAAACATGGTTAATTTTTCAATGAACCAACTTTAAACAATAGTGTACATAAAATATTTAACAAGTAGTTCATTATATGTTTGAATTTATTGAATAAACAAAATATTTACTTCATTTATAATCTAGTGTTAACTTGTCTTAAAGTATGCACAAGGTGATCATCTATGAAGAATAGCTTCTTCCAGAAAACATTACTGCAGCATTGTCTGAGATGCATTCTGTGTGTTAAATATAAAAAAATAATAGCTACTGTAGCTGCATCAGTCATGATGGGAAAGAAAGCTGACAGTTTGTTTAGAAGATGCAGGTTGTTAGGAGAGAAAGCCTCGATGACATGCTTGGGTGGGAGGAAGACCATTAGATAAAAAAGGCACAGTATATGGGAGAGAAAAGCATAATGGGGCCTTAAAAGAAAGGAGAATATTCCCTTTAAAGTCCAGAGAGACCTGGGATCATCCAAGTCCATGGGTGCCTCGGTAATATCACCAGATTCTGGTGATGAATTTGTGTGCAGAATTGGAAGTTAGCCTTGCTGGGTTTCTGTCTTGTTTTGATCCCACCTTTCTTTGCTGTGACTCAGTCTTCCCTTTTGGCATGGAATTGTTCACAGCACATTAGTAACCTGACGCATTTTTAAAAAATTCTGAGGGCTCATAATTAAAAGATTGCCTGAGTTTTAGTAGAAGAAGACTCTGAATTTAGACTATCAAACTGTTGAAAGTGTTGAGGCTTTGGGACTTTTGAAGTCAAAATGAATTCTTGTTTTTGTTATGAGATGACCCTAAGTCAATTGGGACTAGAGGTATCATGGTTTAACATGTTTTGATATCACGTAAGTAAGTAGTGGGTTTGTGATGGCTAATTTCACTTGTGAACTGGAATATATAATAAATATCTAGATCAGTTTTTTTTAAAAAAGAATGAGAATAAAGAAGAAACAGAGGCCAGGAGAGAGCCCCAGAAACCCCCAGAATGAAAGAGAAAGGGGCAGGGAAGGGCCAGGTTCTGTAAATTCCTAGATTGGAGTCCCAGCACCTACTGCCTCTTAACTCTTTGTCCCAGAGCAGGTTGCACAGGGAAGTGTCTGATACCAACAGCTAACGTATTTGGTTTCTGTCTCTCTCTCTTTTTTTACTTTGATTAAAGTTTCTGTTTGAGTTCTTCCTTTTCAATTTGTATCCCCTTGATTATTTTTGAGGATGCGTTTTAATTATATCATTTTTCCCTTACAATTTTTTTCCTCCAAACTTATATGCTCTTCCTTATTCTCCTTCAAATGCATGGTCTCCTTTCTCAACAGTCTTTATTGCATCTGTGTGTATATGTATATGTATATATATATTATAGTATATGTATGTGTGTATTTGTATATACATATTGTATATGCATATTTATTGCCAAATACAACTTGTTGAATCCTGCGATAAACTGGCCTGTCTCCATTTTGGCCTCGAGATCCATCTTAAAATAAAGACAAACTTGGTTCATTCCTGTTTATGATTGAAGTTCTGTTTCTCAAAGATGATCCACTTGTAATCTTAATTACAAATGGTTCTATACTGGCTAATCCAGGAAATGGCAACCATGTCTTTGTTTCAAAAGTTATTATGACCATCTTGCAACCCTACCTTTGTTTCAAAAGGTTATTATGACCACCTTGTTATGTTCTGCTTCTGTAACCCCATGTATTTGCAGGCAAATCCCTCATTTGGAAAGCCTCTATATTAGAACTATAAAAACCTTACCTTACTCATGTTCAAACTTGGCCTCTTGAACCTAGCCTTAAATGTAAACAGCCTGTGTACATGAATAAAAGAGCTTGCTTTAATTGCTTGGTTCAATTAATTTGGCTGTGATGATTTGGGTTGGTGGTCTTTTTATTTTTGGTATTAACAACTATGTGGCACTGGAAAACCAATCTTTATGCTCTTCCCTGGGGAGGACCACCTCTCCCACTCCCAGTTTTACTCAGTTTTCCTTTAGTTCTTTGTGTAGGGTTGATATCTCCAGAGGGATTCTCCATCATTTATTTATTTATTTATTTATTTATTTATTTATTTATTTATTTATTTATTTATATCCTGATTGCACCCCCTCCCACCTCTCCTCTCAGAGCCAACCTGTACAAATCCCTTTCCTCATTACTCCCCTGCCCCCTTCTCCTTAAAGAAAGAGAAGACTTACTTGGGTATCACTCCACCTTGGGACATCTAGTCCCAGTAGGACTAAGCACATTCTCTTCCACTGAGGCCCAACAAGGCAGTCCAGTTATATGAAGAGGATCATGGCAACCAACAGAGCCAGAGACAGCCCCTTCTCCAATTGTTAGGAGACCCACATGAAGACTAAGCTGCACATCTACTACTAATGCGTAGGGGCATCTAGGTCCAGCCCCTACATGTTCTTTGGTTGGTGGTACAGTTTGTGTGAGTGCCTATGGGCCCAGGTTAGTTGATTCTGTAGGTCTTCTTGTGGTACCCTTGACCTCTCCAGCTCAATCACTCCTATCTGCACACCCCCCCCCCAAGACTCCCTGAGCTCAGCCTGATGCTTGGCTGTGGGTTTCTGTATCTGTTTCTATCTGCTGCTGGATACAGCCACTTAGGAGACAGTTATGCTAGGCTCCTGTCTGCAAGTATAGCAGGGTATCATTAAAAATGTCAGTTGTTGGCTTTCACATGGAATGGGCCTCAATTCAGGGCATTCCCTGTGCATCTTGTGATGCTCCCTGAACTTAAACCCATATATGTTCATCAGTGTCTTCCTTGATCAGCTAACCTTCGGGTAGTCCTGATGGTGAGATTTTATAGGTATAGCTTTGGATGAGACTGGGAGACACAATCTCACAGCAAAGACCTTTTATAATCCTTTTGTGGCCTATTCAGCAATGTTCCCTGAGTCTTAGGTGTGGGAGTTTTTTATACATCTAATGGGACTGGGTTCCTTATCTCTTCATTTTGATTGCTTGTAGTTTTCTGTAGTGGTCTCTGTCTATTACAAGAGTAGTTTCCTTTATGAAGCATGAAGACTTCACTTATCTGTGAGTATAAAGACCCATGCAAATAGATTGTTATTAGGGATTATGATGGCTTAATTAGTTGTTGTAGATTCTCCCCCAAAGTCATAATTTTACTAGGGGATCTGGTATCTTTAAGAGCACCTATAGCGTTAATGTTTTAACAAAATATTTTGTGATATTTTAGGAGTTAAAATAAAAGTTTGTCTTTTGTAACATTTCTTTGCCTTAGTGACTCAGACCTAAAATGACAAAAATTTTAAAGTGCAACTCTTCAAAAACATAATAATGATATTATAATTATAGTTAATTTTAGTGTGTATATTTCTACACCCTAAATTTTAGAAAATTCACATTTGGCTTTAGATATGGATATTTAATTTTTGACTGTTGGCCACTCAGAACAGGCCCCACATGAGGATTTAATACTACTCTGACAGGCTCCATAATTTATCACTTCCAAGGGCTCAGATGCTTGACTTTAAACTAGGCTTATTTTTGGAAGCAAGCGAAAGCTTCCAGCCCAGACTTGAGCCTTTCTTCCTGAGGGCAATTGTGAGCAGTGAAGTCAGTTCTGACTGTGTGGCCACCTAGCAAGGGATTAGGTGAATCTCTGAGCTTGTATGAACCTGACTGTCTTTCTCTGTTTCCTGGAAGATTTGAGGCAAAAATAACCTATAATCTCATGTCATCTTATAGGTGTCTACCATTGTCTGTTCCTTGTTTATTCCGAACAAACTGAACAAATAGTTGTTAGAAAATCTCCACTACTATGCTATTCTTAATGGTAAAATTTAGAATGAGTTATCAGATAGTAACAATTGTATGTATTCATTGCTGTCTTTTATAGTCATGTATCAGCAGACGTTTTCTATAAGTACTCTCTTGAAAAATATACCCTAATTCATAGTTAGGCTAACACAAGTGAAACACTACCATTCATCTGAGCCACAAAGAGTAGATTATTAGCACAATCTGGTAATGACTAAGGTGTGAAGAAATGAAAATTTTAATAGACATCCTTAGTTTTTAAATTTATCTAGTATTTATGTATGATATGTATCAAAATTGAAAATCTTCCTTTTGTGAATCCTAAGCAATTAGTTTATGGAAAAAGATTCAGAAATAATAAAAGTTAATTAAACAAGATGGGAACAGAAGCTTTGCAAAAATGAATGGTATGGACCAGCAGTAGTCAACACTAAGATTAATCACAGTCAACAATACAGTGGAGTGCAATGTTAACATAGAAATCCTGATTAGAGTTTTATGGTAATTAGTTAACTTGAAAAGATATAGAGAGCACATTGTTTTAATTTTTTAAAAGGCAGATCTTAGAATAGCAGACAGAATCGGATGTTGATATGAAACTGTCTTTATTCTACATGAGTAGACACAAAATAACTTGGAAAGGATAAAGCTATCTCTTTGGATTCCATAGTAGTGCATATTTTAAATTTTGTTCACTTGTCTGATTTATACTAGGCCATAATTGTATTAAAATACTTTAAAATAAGTTAAAAGTAGAATTTGTTTTGAGATTTCAGTACTGTTGGCTTGTTAGAATCATATTGTTGATGGTGGCTCTCTACATAGGCATAAATAATAATTATGTTCTTATAGAAGTGTTCTGGGTTACATGCATAATTTAACAATGGAAAACGGTATTATAGAGGTGGCACCTTGCTTTCTTTTTCATTTTAACTATAGCACTTTAATAGGAAACTGAAGTTAAGCCTTTCCTTAAATAATGATCTCATCTTCTATTTTATTACTTCTTGTTGTTCCCAAAACTGCTAAAAGTTTCCTAAAATAATGATAATGACTACTCCTTTTAGAAGCCCCTGGTTGTAGTACTTCCTGAAGGAAATTTTAATGCTAATTTGTGTCAGACATCCATTGGAAAATGTTGCTGAATGCACTAGGAATCCTGCAGCAAACCTCAACAAGAAGTCAGGAATATTTATTTGTATCAAAGTGTCTTGGTATCAATTATTTGTATCAGTGCTTCCACATTTCAGTATGGTAGGAGCTGATGTCAGTGTGGGATCTCTGGCAGCCTCTCTGGCTTCTCTCCAGCTGCCAGAGGTATGCTCCAGCCTCAACAATGAACGGTGTCTCCAGCATTGCTGAATGTATCCTGGGGCCTGAAATTATTATGCATGCAAACACTCAAGAAGGGGATTGATTCAGTCTAGATCCAGATGGAAAGTAAATAGAGCTAACTATCTTTTTTTTTTTTTTTCAGGTTCTTTTTTTATTTTTATTTTTTGATACTTTATTTACATTTCCAATGTTTCCCCCTTTCTAGGTCTCCTCTTTGGGAACCCTCTATCCCCTCCCCCTCCCTGCCTCTATGAGGGTATTCCACTTCCCACCCACCCGCTCACCCACTCCCGTTTTCCCACCTTGACATTCACCTTTACCGGGGCCTTGAACACCCTCAGGCCCAAGGACCTCTCCTCTCTCCCTGATGGCCAATAAGGCCCCCCTTTGCCACATATGTGGTCCGAGCCATAGGTCCCTCGATGTGTATTCTTTGGTTGGTGGTCCAGCCTCCAGGAGGACCGGGGTGGGGGTCAGGCCAGTTGACATTGTTGCTCCCTCCATGGGGCTGTAAACTCCCTCAGCTCCTTCAGTCTGTTCTCCCACTCCTCCATCTGGGACCTCACTCTCAGTCCAAAGGTTACTGTAAAGTGAAACTTGGGTATTCCGAACTTTTGGGCTAATATCCACTTATCAGTGAGTATATACCATGTTCGTTCCTTTGTGACTGAGTTACCTCGCTCAGTGATATTTTCAAGTTTCCTCCATTTGCCTGCAAATTTCATTAAGTCATTGTTTTTAATAGCTGAGTAGTACTCCATTGTGTAAATGTACCACATTTTCTGAATCTATTCCTCTGATGAGGGACATCTGGGTTGTTTCCAGCTTCTGGCTATTATAAATATGGCTGCTATGAACATAGTGGAGCATGTGTCTTTATTACATATTGGAGCATCTTCTGGGTATATGCCTAGGAGTGGTATAGCTGGGTCCTCAGGTAGTATTATGTCCATTTTACTGAGGGTCCGCCACACTGATATCCAGAGTGGTTGTACCAGCTTGCAATCTCACCAACAATGGAGGAGTGTTCCTCTTTCTCCACATCCTCGCCAGCATTTGCTGTCACCTGAGTTTTTGATCTTAGTCATTCTGACTGGTGTGAGGTGGAATCTCAGAGTTGTTTTGATTTGCATTTCCCTGATGACTAAGGATGTTGAATATTTCTTTAGGTGCTTCTGAGCCCAGCAAATTTCCTTGGTTGAGAATTCTCTGTTTAGCTCTGTTCCCCATTTTTGGATAGGGCTATTTGGTTTTCTGGAGTCTAACTTCTTGAGTTCTTTGTATATATTGGATATTAGCCCTCTATCAGACATAGGATTGGTTAAGATCTTTGCCATTTTGTTCTATTGACAGTGTCCTTTGCCTTACAGAAGTTTTGTAATTCCCTGAGGTCCTATTTGTCGATTCTTGATCTTAGAACATAAGCCATCGGTGTTTTGTTCAGGAACGTTCCCCCTATATCCAGGTGTTCGAGACTTTTCCCCACTTTCTCTTCTATTAGATTCAGTGTATCTGGTTTTATGTGGAGGTTCTTGATCCACTTGGACTTGAGCTTTGTACAGGGAGATAGGAATGGATCAATTCTCATTCTTCTACATGTAGACCACCAGTTGAACCAGCACCATTTGTTGAAAATGCTGTCTTTTTTCCACTGGGTGGTTTTAGCTCCTTTGTCGAAAATCAAGTGACCGTAGGTGTGTGGGTTCATTTCTGGGTCTTCAGTTCTATTCCATTCATCTACCTGTCTGTCACTGTACCAATACCATGCAGTTTTTATCACTACTGCTCTGTATTACAGCTTGAGGTCAGGGATGCTGATTCCCCCAAAAGTTCTTTTGTTGTTGAGAATAGCTTTTGCTATCCTGGGTTTTTTGTTGTTCCATATGAATTTGAGAATTGCTCTTTCTAAGTCTATGAAGAATTGAGTTGGAATTTTGATGGGGATTGCATTGAATGTGTTGCTTTTTACAGGATGGCCATTTTTACTATATTAATCCTCCCAATCTATGAGCATGGCAGATCTTTCCACCTTCTGAGGTCTTCTTTGATTTCTTTCTTCAGAGACTTGAAGTTCTTGTCATACAGATCTTTCACGTGCTTGGTTAGAGTCACACCAACATACTTTATATTGTTTGTGACTATTGTGAAGGGTGTCATTTCCCTAATTTCTTTCTTAGCCTGTTTATCCTTCGAGCATAGGAAGGCTACTGATTTGTTTGATCTTTGAGTGATCTCTGAATTGTTTGGGCGTATGTGACCACATCATGGAGTATCCTGTGTGCTACCATAAGGTCAGAGATTTCCTATTATGAATGTAGGTGAAGTTGGATCCCTTCTTGGGGTTCTTAGTCTTAATAATAAGTGGGAAACTTTAGAGAAAGAGTACGGGTGCACAAAATGTTCGGGAAACCCAAAGTGTTAAGAAACTATTGAGGCTTCATGGCTGCAGCCTGTGAGCTACTTGCTAAGGGTAGGGATTCTGGGAAGGAAGATATTGTAGGCATAATATTTTGTACATTGTGTAAAGGTTATCCTTGTGTTTTTCAAATGCTGATTTCTGTGCCTTCATATCTTGTTTCAATCTAACGTGGTATTGAAGTGTTTATGCCACAAATTCCCTGTCTCAAATTTGTGTAATCAATTTTTAACCATTTATTCTCTGCCTTGTCCATAAAAACTGATCAGCCAATAGCTGGACAGAAGAGAGAATAGAGAGGAACTACTGCCAGCCATGAGATGGAGGAAGAAAAAGGAAGGGAGATTCAGATCAGCCACAAGGAGGAAGGAGGACAGAGTTCTTAAGAGTTCAGCAGGAACATGGAAAGCCCTAAAGGTGAGTATTATGGGATTCTTCGCTGGTAGGTAGCCAGATCAGCTTAGGGAATAAATATGAGTTAATTGACTGCTTAGATATTGACATGAAGTTTGAAAATAAATCTTGGTCTCTCTCTGTCATTATTTGGAACTACTGGGATAAAGAAATACAGCTGCTGTATTAATTTACTGCTTTCATTTATATTAAAAATAGCATTTAAAAGGTTTCTCATTAAATGACCAGTTATTTTGCCTGTCTCTTCACTTTGGTTTATGGTGAGCTTGCTATCCTATGAGGTGATCTCATGGCTTGGTCATTACCCAACCCAGAGATTTTATTTTTGTGGCCAGAATTTTTTTCTACTTTAACATTATCCAAAATTGAACACTCTCTATCCCATGAGTAGGTAGCAATATTTTCCTTGATTGACCTATGAGTCTGACAGTATTATTAAAATTGAGATCACAAAGTCAGACTTAAGAGACAAGATGAGTCACCCTAAAACAATACAGTTTAAAATTAATATTGCACAGCATTTTTCTCTTTGTTGACATTTACAACCCAAGAACAATCCGTCCTTAAACTAAAATTTTTCTTAGCTCTGGCAGATGAGGATGATTTCACCTATTCCAATACATGCAGCCTTGGAAGTTGAAAGCAATGTGAATACTTAAAGATGGTCACTCCACAGAGTGGGACACAGGCCTTCTTCCAGCTGACTTTAAATATAGGTAGGTATTTTTCAGAATAGGCACATAATCTGAACTGTTAGATTAGTATAAAATTCTTGTTCAGAACTAAGAAAAATAACCTATTGTTTTTCAGACACAAAGTGAACCATAGAGTTCTGGATGGCCGGGAAAGACCCTCAGTGGGAATCAGAAGAGGATTCTGTATTTTCAAAATTGTTTTAAAACTTAAGAAAATGTACCAGCCCCCAGAGCTCCCAGGGACTAAATCATCAACCCAGGAGTATACATTGATGGGTCTATGGCGCCAGCTGCATGTGTAGCAGAGGGTTGTCTTAGCTGGCATCAATGGGAGGGGAGGCCCTTGGTCCTGTGGAGGTTTGATGCCCAAGTGTAGAGGGATGCTAGAGTGGTGAGGCAGGAGTGGGTAGGTGGATAGGTGAGCACCCTCTTAGAGACAAAGGGGAGGGGTTCTGCAGTGGGGGGTTTGCAGAGGGGACATTTAAAATGTAATAATGTAAATAAATAAAATATCCAATAAAAAAGTGTACCAGGCATTTATCTCCCTTCCAGATGAAACATATAAAAAGAGATTCAGAGTTAAAGAGATAACAAGTTCCGTTGAGAATTCAAGGAACAACATGTGCTGAATTCCTTGGTTTTCTTTTTACTGCTCATAAATCCAAACTGGATCCTGGAGAAAGAGCAACTAAGAAACCACAATGAATACAGACAAAACAAACAAAAAGCTACAGCATGTGCACACATGCACACACACACACACACACACACAATCTCCAGCCAGAGGGCTGTTAAGCAAGACTGACCATAGTGCTCTACTCCAATCAAGTACAACAGCTAAAATCTGGCCTTTTTTTCCCACAACCCACATCAGTTTGAGGCCTAGGAGACTGAAAATAAACAGTCTCCCACAAATTCACTGTTGCTGGAGAGAACATGGAAGCCATAGATCCCAGGTAACTCAGCAGTAAGGGGGAGGTGCTGTCCACTTGCACACAATGGCAACTGTACTGATTAGCTTTCAGCTCTGACTTTACTTTGTATAGTTAATTCTGCTGTCGAGTTTTTGCATTAACCTTTCATTTTGGCTACTATACTCTATACTTTCAGTTTCAAATTTCCCATCTGGAAATTTCCTTACACCTTATTTCTTTGCTCAAGCTTTCTGCATATTCAAGTCCATTTGAAACTGTTCACCGAAACATCAGTGTGATCCTGTTTTATTCCTTTATTGGATCATTCTCGTAGCTGTTCCATAAGTGGGGCATCAATATGTGGCTTCTTGATAGTGTTTTCAGTTTTTCAAAAAATATATCTAGAGTTTTTATGAGAATTACATCATATTCATAGAAGAAATTTAGGAAAATAATATCTCTATAATATTAAGTAAAGGATTAACCCTAACAATAACCTTGAGTCCGGAATAGCTCACTGTAGGACACTCCATTCTACTTCAGAGAAGCAATAGCATTTCTACTGGGATCTGCATCAGCAAGCCCAGAGAGTTCACATCTTTCAACAGACTCCAATGGAGCTTGTTAACAGATAAAACTGAATATTTCTAGTGCAGCTTCCCTCTCTAGGATTAGACTTCACATCCCCAGATTCAAGCATCAGGCTTTGTCAATCATCTATTAAAAGTATTTTTAAGTGACATCTACATTGGTCATGTCTAGATTTTCTTTGTCAGCAATTTCTATAAACAACACAACAATGGTTTACATTGCATCTAGTATTTTAAGTAATGAGATAATTTAATGCATATGTGAGGAAGTGTGAAGGATATATATATATATATATATATATATATATAGCACATCGCATTATACCAGGATACTCTGTCACAAAAGGAGCTTCATAGCAGTAGATTTTAGTTTATGCCAGGGGTTTTAGAAATGGTCCCTGTGAGTACTTCTTCCTATCTCAGTAAAGTTCAACTGTGCATCCAAGCTGTGTTGAAGAGATGAAGTGAAGCAGAGATGTAGGCCTGGCTTCCTGACCTGCATGGCTTGAGATCAGAATGTTAGTCATAAATGTGAAAGCTAAGGAAATGAAGCTCTCTTAAAGACCCCCTAAAATAAAAATTAAATCTGAAAGACTGACAAGATTGTAAGTCATATGGCCATTTCTAGAAAGGTAAGCTAAAAGAACCCTGAAGGGCTAGAGCAGAAAGGACTTCCACAGTGCCATTTCCTGTGTACACCTTCATGTCCTAACCAGAGCTTCCTGTACAGATTTTGGAATCCATACTCTATCCCTGCTAGAGGGCATACACAGTTTCTGTCATGACTACAGAGTTCGCTTTATCACCTGGCCACTGATTTTACTTCTTAGGCCTTCATCTTCATCTTCTTTTTCTTCCTCTTTCTTCATCTTTTACTTTATTCTGGCTATTTTTCCATCCTCTTTTGCTGTGGTTTGTGAAAAGTCCTCTGTAGTAATGCATTATATTAAAAACATTTTTTATATTTTAGTAGAGCAGTTCTTTTTCTAAACCTCACTCAATATTGCACCTTGAGGTCACTTAAGACTTAACTCTGCTATTCTACTGTGCACTGAGCCTGTTTTTTTAACCTGTCTTTAAGAGAACAATCAACTTTAGTTGTCTTGGATTCCCCATATAATCAACTTTTATAACCTAAGCTAATGCATACGTGGTAATCTTAAATTATATATTCTTCCATGCCCCGACACAAGAGCAACACTTCTAGAAACAAAATAGGCTATAACCAGTATTATTAATGCACATACAGCACAAATGTTAAAAGCAGTATATAGATTTTTTTGATAAGCAATTATGTTTGCAATACTGTTTGTTATCAGGGTCAGTTGGGGTCAATTGGCATGAGAAATTTCATCCCGTAACTCTGTTAAAGAGTTATGTAAAGCATTCACCATTTCTTCCCACATATTGCTTTCTACACTGTTTGACACATACAGTCACGGAGCCAGGGACAGACAGAGTCACAAGACATCACTCAGGTATGAATAGACTCAGAATCCTACAAGAGAAAGACAGGCAACAACAGAAGGCATAGAGAGAGAAACGAAGAAAATTCAAATTTTGACTGGCTCCTGATGAAATGACACCAATGGGAAGGGCTTTACTTTAATAAATTTTTTCCTTAGTGTAACATTAATACTTCATTGGTGACTCTCCAGTTTATCATTAATATATCCAAACTGATGTATTTTGGTATTTGGTGGAAGGAACCTCTAATAAATTAAAACTATGTGGTCATCTATGGACTTGTATATTTCAGTCCTTATCTTCAGGTGGTGGCACTGTTTTGGGAGAATACAATGTAAGTTATATAATATATTTAAGTATATAATATATAATAAATCTTACATCTATCTTTAAGAAGTAAGACATGGATGACAGATGACAACTAAGGGAAGAGCTTGCAGGCTAAAAATGAACTCTGGGGTTCTGGTTTAGCTGTCTTTATTTCAGTGATCAGTTCTATAGAGCAAGCAGGTGCTTCTTGTTCTTGCCATCATGGACATAGGCCAGTCCCACTGTCTTACCATCCTCACTGTCTTAGGTTTCTATTGCTGTGATAAAACACAATGACCAAAAGGAACTTGCAAAAAAGAATGAGTTTAGGTGACTTACACCATCTAATCACATCCCATCATAAACGGAAGTCAAGATAGAAAATGAAGCAGAAGCCATAGAGGAGCATTATTTACTAGCTTGTCCCTCAAAGCTTGATCAGCTGTTTGTTTATATAATACCAGCCAACATGCCCAGGGTTGGCACAATCCACAGTGGACTGGGACCTCCTAACATCAAAGATAAAAGAAGATATCATAGAGACCTACCTATAGGCCAATTTTATGGATGTATTGTCTTAATTAAGATTCTCACATCCTAGAATTACCTAAGTTTGTGTTAAATGACAAAAACTAGTCAGTACAAGCATCATGATGGATTGATTCTCTTGAAATCATGAACCAGAATAATCCTTTCTCCCTTCCTCTCCTTGACACAGCTATGAGAAAATAGATTACTACACCTCCTCAAATATGTTGGTATTTGTGACTTCCACTCCATATTATTTGCTTTGTGATTCTCCTGGGTACAAAGATTTCTGGAAAAGGTAAAACCATGGGGCTTTGGCTCCCTTTTTAATGTTCTGGGAGGATATGAAAATCAGTGCCCAAAGTATCACTTTCCTTGACATCTCTCTGTATCTTGTGATCCAAATTTTTCTACTCTTTCAGCCTCTGAAGTTCTTTCCTTTCGGTTCAATCTCTCATGATAAACAAGTTTAGAGTAATGTAGAGGCTCTCCAATGTGAAATATTTCATTTCCTTCTGTAGACCACCCATCTGCCATCTTGGTGCTACAAAGTCCAGTATTCTCTTTTTGGGGAATCTCACACCCACCCCTGCCTGTTGCCCATTCTGATATGAAATTCCTGGATGCTTTGGCCTTCTGTTCATCCAGGTTCAAGAGATGAAAAGGCTCTGAAAATCTGGTTAATGTGACCATTGATCCCTGTACAAGGAACTAAAGGCCAATTGACTTCATGCTGTAGACAAAATGCTACTGAAATATGGATGATTTGTAAGGATTGCATTGTAGCAAATGATAAAAAAGCATTCATTTTCCACTGTACTTTACAGTTATTCAAACAGACTTAAACTATATCTATTTAAAATGCACTCATTTGTGTACACAACTAAATTTATAGTTAAACTTGGAAGTCAGGAGTGTAGCATAAGGCCTACAGTTACTGTTCTGTGCCACCTTGAAATCTGGTCAAACTAAGAAAGACTAGGATGGTTGATTTATGAGTTCTGCCAACTATGCTTCCATAAACAAGTTCTCAAAGCCAAACAGAGCCTTCTTCTATAATCAGAACAGGCCTTCTCATCACCGAATAGTGGCTTTCACAGCCCTGCTAGCCCATGGATTATTTTTAAAAAAGACAATCTCATAATTCCTTGAAAAGGAAAAACAGCCCACCGCTTATATTTTTCTGTGCTTGTTTTCCTTAGGTCCATATTGTTTACTCTGGTCCCAAGTATAGCCTATTTATGGTTTTGCATGACATGAAGTGTCCCAGTGCTGTAGGTCATTTGGTATATTTAAGACATTAAATCAATGTATGAACATGGTATACAGCAGAAGCAAACATGAGTTTAGGAAGATCAAATTCAAAGCCCAGGTTATGGCCAATAAATATGTGACTGAGGCTGAACTGGCTGAGACTGAGCTGACTTGGGGATAGGATATTTAATTGTGTGGGATGATACACTCCCATTATGGTGATTCTTCTCTATATGGTATAAGTGTGAACTTTCTTGCTATAGGCATTGCTATAGGTAGTAGTACATGTAACTAAGGCCAAAGCATCTGAAGCAGAATGTCCAGAGGGTAGAGCCCAGACTGGCCATCTGCTGCTACATGGTATAGAATGGTGTGGTTCCTTAATAGGGTGAACTGCTTGAGTATAGAGGTGCTTTGAAGATGAAAGTAGAAGATACATAGCAGCCTCTAATAGTGTTATGCATGGACAAGACTACTATCAAGCAATTTCGTGGATCTGTAAAAATGAAACATACTTGAAGGCTGTTCATTTCATGCTCTTGACTTAGAAAACCAAGCCTGGTACAACTTTTGCTATTTAGTTTAACTTACCCCAATCTAGGGTTACCTGGGAAAAAATACTCATTGAGAGATTGTCTAAGTTAGATTGTCATGTCTGTAGGATTGTCTATGGGTGAAATTAATTTGGAGATACTTAGCTTAAAAGTGAGTGGTACCATTCTAAGGATTTGAGATATTGAGTAGGAAAATGAGCTGACAGAAGACATAATGTGACCAATTCTTTCCAATTCATGCCCTTATGATTTCTGTGACATGATGGACCTAGAATTATGAGCTAAAATAAATCCTTTCTTTTCCTGAGTTTTTGGATATTTTATAAAAGAAATAGGAAATAAAGTGATGAACTTTTGGGTTATTTTCAAAATATCTGATTGGTCTCAGTCGCAATATTAGTGATGAAGTTGAAGAAGTTTGT
This sequence comes from Uromys caudimaculatus, assembly GCA_028551405.1. Taxonomy (NCBI): domain Eukaryota; kingdom Metazoa; phylum Chordata; class Mammalia; order Rodentia; family Muridae; genus Uromys; species Uromys caudimaculatus. Next base: position 131,142,957 of record CM052703.1, on the reverse strand, counting down.
GGTGGCAAGACCTTAAACTCCCTGAAATATTGGAGAAATTCACCCCAAATATGGGAGATGTTATTATAGAATAAGGATAGTAATTGTGATCTAAGGCAGGAAGTACCAGAGGATGGATACTGAGACACTGTTTATAGGAATTCTGCACAGGAGATTGTTCATAATGGGGAAAGTCGATGTTGATTGTGATCTCTAAGTTGAGCTTTGAAATGGGAGCATCTGGTGAATGAGGGAGGAAATACTTTCCAGTTTAGGAAAACAAAATAAATAGAAACACTCATTCTGGGAAATGGAACTTGGAAGAGCTGGATTTTCCTTTGATTAAAATGTAGTAGATTGCATGAAAAGAACTACAAAGGGATTCAAATTTTTGAAATTAGATTGATGTTAAATCTGGGGATACCTTAATTGCCAAAGCAAAAGGTAAATGCTTGTGCTTTAGTCAATAATAATTGATGAAAACAGCAGTAGCAATGTCAGAAGTACATCTTCAGTAGAGATTAGTTTATGATTCTGGTTTGTTTTCCCTGTTGTTTGTTTTGTTTTTGAAGACACAGTCTTCTGATGAATTCTCAATAGTAAAACTTCACAGAAGGTGAGCAATGAATACTGAACACATGACTATTTAATAAATCCTCCTTCTGAAGAACATGGTGCTTTTTATAAAACAGAAAGAAAACCACGTACCAGCTCCATTTTAGAGTAAAATAAAATTTTTGCCATTGATTCTGGTCTTATACTTGACTTTCTGTTTGGAAAACTTAGAACTCTGGATGTCTCCAGGTCTGGCATGGCTATCCTGGATTTATGTCTAAGTTTGGCTGGGCTGTCCTGTGTATGCGATCAGGCCAGGTCTAGGCTTTTGCACTTCATCTACTTTAGGCCCAGCCTATCTGGAATAGTAGCTCCACTAAAGAGAACTCTGAGTTGCCACTTACTACTATGAAAATAATGTCATTATGAAAACCTGATGGATATACCAAATATCAACTCATGATTTTAAACATCAGAAGAAAATACTTGTTGTGAACAAAAATATATTTTAAAAATCCTTAATGAAATACTAGAAAATTGAAGTCATTTATGTGTGAAAGCAGAAAAAAAAGTACACACAGCCAAGTTTTATTTACCTGGAGAGAATGAAATCCTGACACTGTCAGACTTAGGTCCAAAAGCACAGCTTGTGAACTGGCTTTGCCTGGTGAGTCCTTCCCACTTAGTCTATCTGCCCTTGTTCCATCTAACCTCAGTTCTTGACGTGTACCATATTACAAAACAGGTGTTCCTGGTCTACAGTCTATCAAGCAGTTCATGTGCTCTTTTTCACTGGCCTAGCTACGGTCAAGTAGCTCCTGCACTCACTCAATCTACATCAGGCTATAATCTAATATTAGACATAGAACCAAATAAAGAAGTCCATATGACCTAGTCATATTGCAAAGAGACAAACAATATGAAAGGCCAAAAGAGCATCATCAAAGACAACTGGTCCTGTAGAAATGTTTGCTAATAAGAATTACCCAGATAAACCTTAGAACATAGAATTTAAAAGAATAATAAACTTGATCAAGTAATTCAAGTTATTTAAAAAAGACACTAATAAACACCTCATTGAACAATAACCACTTGAGTGAAGTCTAAGACAACCAAAAAAATTCATCTGAATGAAATGATGGATAGAATTCAAGATTTGAAAGCTGAATGTAATAAAAAGAAAGAAATATTGAAGAAATCTCAAGTTGAGATTAAGGTGAAATTGAAAAATCTCAATAATCCAATTAGAAAGTTTAGAGTAAAGCCTTACAAGTAGAATGGATTAAATATAGTACAGAATATGAGACTTGAAGATTAAGTAGAAGAAATGGATTATTCAAGGAACAAATATGAAAAAAGTTTAGAAACACATGAAAAAAAAACATACAAGATTACCTAAATGAACCTCAGGACACAGAATTTAAAATACCAATCATAAACCTTAGCAAAGTATTTGAATAGTTTAGTGATGGCATAAACAAATGGTTTATTTAACTTAGAGAGAATATTAATAAACACCTGAGTGATATCAAAGAAAATACATATGCATGGCTGCATGAAATGATGGAGACAACTCAGTACTTGAAATTAGAATTCAGGATAGAAATAGAAATATTGAGTAGCGATCCAGCTGAAATAAAGACGGGCCAGACAGTGGTGGTGCATGCCTTTAATCCCAGCACTTGGGAGGCAGAGGCAGGTGGATTTCTGAGTTCGAGGCCAGTGTGGTCTACAGATTGAGTTCCAGGACAGCCAGGGCTACATAGAGAAACCCTGTCTCGAAAAACCAAAAGAAAAAAGGAAAAAAAAAAAAGGAAAAAGAAAAAAAGAAATAAAGATGGAACTGGAAAACTAAAAACCCCAATTAGAAAACTCAAGGAGAAGCTTTCCAATCAGAATAGATCAAGTAAAAGATAGAATACCATGATTAAGCCAGTTTATCTTTGGAATGGTATTGTGAAATCGGCTTTAAATATAACCATTCCGATCAAAATTTATTTATGGAGTCTGATTACACAACCCTTGTTACTGCCGTTCCACACAGTCTTAAAAGGCCTTTGTCAGGATAAAATCTCTTTCATAGCTGGTGTGGGTTGGGGGTGATCCATAATATGGTAAATATTTATGATCCTGGAATGTTTGTAAGCATTGTAAATGCACAACTGCCATCTCCAAATATTTTCTTATAAGACTGTTTTTAGAAAAAGAAAATTGTCTAAAACAAAAACTGTGGTATTTTCATTTACTCGATTTCTAGGCTAAAAGAGTTCACTAAATAAAATTTTCCAATCAGAATTCCTATAGTCTTATTCTCCTGTAGTCTAGGCATTAATATGTGATTTTTGTGTCTCTCTACCACTGTTTTTAAAGTCAATGGACTTGAGAAGTATTCTGACATTTATATGGCTTCACAGATATATTGCTAGTTCAGTCATAGATTGGAGTTTGCATATTGTAATGTAAGTGTATGTCAACACTATTCTAAATAGTTTATGACTGAAGTTTAATTAAATAAAAGGTTGTAAAAT
>CM052703.1:131107653-131139395 GCA_028551405.1 Uromys caudimaculatus | reverse complement strand
TTGTGTCTCTCTACCACTGTTTTTAAAGTCAATGGACTTGAGAAGTATTCTGACATTTATATGGCTTCACAGATATATTGCTAGTTCAGTCATAGATTGGAGTTTGCATATTGTAATGTAAGTGTATGTCAACACTATTCTAAATAGTTTATGACTGAAGTTTAATTAAATAAAAGGTTGTAAAATATGATGTGTATGTGTATATACTGTATGTGTACTTTTTAAAATAGGTATATGTCCTGACTCTTTTGATACAGGTTTGAATTTGAAATTACATTATATAAACATATACTTTATTGTTCTAAATAAAGAATTTTATGCACCATCATAAAAAAAAAAAGAATACCATGATTCAAAGATAAGAGAGAGATAAAGTAGAGAAATTAGGCAATACAAGCCAATAATTCGAAAAAAAAAATCTGAAGAAAGGAATGTGCCAAAAATGTGGGACACTAAAAATACCAAGCTTCAAATTATAAGCTTAAATAATAAAGAAAACTTTTAGGTCTTAAGATCTTCAGCAGAGACATAGAAGAAAACTGCAAATTAAGAAAGGACAAATCCATACAGATACAAGAAACATATAGAACAGCAAATACACAAGAAGCAAAGAAAACAATACAGGCCCAGGATCATAAGATCAGAGGTGAGGAGGACACACAACTGTCTCAACACCGGGAGTAATTGGGACCAGCAGGTTCTAGGGACCCAGGAGCCTTGCCCGATCTGTGGCACAGGTTCTTTCCGGTCTGAGATGGTACTCTGAGCAGATTTTAGTTGTGACTTCCTCAGCCAGTCCCACAAGTCCCAGAGGAAGCTCCACTCCAAAGCACTCTAAGACACCCAAGATCACAGGATCACAAGATCCCAGGATCCCAGGAGCTTGGTCACACCAGGGTCTCAGGGTTCCAGAGGCAGCTTGAATCCCAGGAGCTCTGACACATTCAGGATCTCAGGATCACAGGATTCCAGAATCACAGGATCACAGAGACAGCTGGACTCTGAGGAGTTCTGACACAACCAGGATCAAAGGAAGGACAAGCTTCAGTCAGATATAGTGAAGGCTGGTAGCACTAGAGATAACCAGATGGTGGGAGACAAACATAAGAACATAAGCAACAGAAAGCAAGGTGACTTGGCATCATCAGAACCCAATTCTCTCACCATAGCAAGTCCTGGATACATCATCACATAGGAAAAGCAAGATTCGGATCTAAAATCACTCCTCATGATGATGATAGTAGACTTTATGAAGGACATAAATAACTCCCTTAAAGAAATACAGGAGAACACAGGTAAACAGGAAGAAGCCCTTAAATAGGAAACATAAAAATCCCTTAAAACATTACAGGAAAACACAATCAAATAGGCAAAGGGAATGAGCAAAACCATCCAGGATCTAAAAATAGAAATAGAAAAAACAAAGAAATAACAAAGGGAGACAAACCTGAAGATAGAAAACCTAGGAAAGAGATCAGGAGTCAAAGATGCAAGCATCACCAACAGAATACAAGAGATAGAAAAAAGAATCTCAGGTTCAGAAAATACCATAAAAAATTGACAAGACAGTCAAAGAAAATGCAAAATGCAAAAAGCTCCTAACACAAAACATCCAGGAAATCCAAGCCATAATGAGAAGACCAAACCTAAGGATAATAGGTATAGAAGAGAGTGAAGATTCCCAACTTAAAGGGTCAGTAAATATCTTCAACAAAATTATAGAAGAAAACTTTCCTAACCTAAAGAAAGAGATGCCCATGAACTTACAAGAAGCCTACAGAATTCCAAATAGACTGGACCAGAAAAGAAATTACATTTGTCAAATAATAATCAAAACACCAAATGCACTAAACAAAGAAAGAATATTAAAAGCAGTAAGGGAAAAATGTTAAGTCACATATAAAGGTAGACCTATCAAAATTACACCAGACTTCTCACCAGAGACTATGAAAGCTAGAAGATCCTGGGCAGATCTCATAGAGACCCTTAGAGAACACAAGTACCAGCTCAGGCTGCTATACCCAGCAAAACTCTCAATTACCATAGATGGAGAAACCAAGATATTCCATGACAAAACTAAATTTACTAATATATTTCCACAAATCCAGCCCTACAAAGGATAATAGATGGAAAAGATCAACACAAAGTGGGAAACTACATCCTAGAAAAAGCAAGAAAGTAATCTTCTTTCAACAAACCCAAAAGAAGATAGCCACAAAAACATAATACCACCTCTAACAACAAAAGTAAAAGGAAGTAACAGTCATTTTTTCTTAATATCTCTTAATATCAATGAACTCAATTCCCCAGTAAAAAGACATAGACTAATAGACTGGATACATAAACAGGACTCAGTATTTTCAACCAAAAGTTATCAAAAAGATAAGGAAGGACACTTCATACTGGTCAAAGTAAAAATCTACCAAGATGAACTCTCAATTCTAAACATCTACACTCCAAATGAATGGGCACCCACATTCATAAAAGAAACTTTACCAAAGCTCAAAGAACACATCATACTCCATACAATAATAGTTGGAGACTTCAACACCCCATGCTCAGCAATGGACAGATCATGGAAACAAACTAAACAGAGACACAGTGAAACTAACAAAAGTTATGAACCAAATGGATCTAAGAGACATTTATAGAATATAAATATCCTAATGCAAAAGAATATACCTTCTTCTTCGCACATCATGGTACCTTCTCACAAAACATGCCTCAACAGGTACAAGAAGATTGAGATAATCACATGAACCCTATCAGATCACCATGGATTAAGGCTAGTTTTAAATATCAACAGAAACAACAGAAAGCACACATACACAAGGAAGCTGAACAACAGTCTACTCAATGATAATTTGGTCAAGGAAGAAAAAAAGAAAGAAATTAAAGACTTTTTAGAATTTAATGAAAATGAAGATACATCATACCAAAATTTATGGGACATAATGTAAGCAGTGGTAAGAGGAAAACTGAATGCCTCCAAAAAGAAACTGGAGAGAGCATACACTAGCAGCTTGACAGCACACCTGAAAGCTCTAGAACAAAAAGATGGGGATGCACCCAAGAGGAGTAGAAGTCAGGAAATAATCAAACTCAGAGATGAAATTAAGCAAATAGAAACAAAAAGAACTGTACAAAGAATCAACAGAACCAGCAGCTGGCTCTTTGAGAAAATCAACAAGATAGATAAACCCTTAGCCAAACTAACCAGAGGGCACAGATAGAGTATCCAAATTAATAAAATCATAAACAGAAAGAGAGAAATAACAATGGAAACTGAGGAAATTTTAAAAAATCATCAGATTCTACTACAAAAGCTTATACTCAACAAAAGTGGAAAATCTTGATGACATGGACAATTTTCTAGACAGATACCTGGTGCCAAAGCTAAAACAGGATCAGATAAACCATCTAAACACTCCCATAACTCCTAAAGAAATAGAAGCACTCATTATTAGTCTCCCAACAAAAAAAACCCAGGACCAGAAGGGTTTAGTGGAGAATTCTATAAGACCTTCAAAAAAGACCTAATACCAATACTCTTGAAACTATTCCACAAAATACAAACAGAATGAACACTACCCAATTTGTTTTATGAAACCACAATTACGCTTATACCTAAACCACACAAAGACCAAAAAGAGAAAGAGAACATCAGACCAATTTCCCTTATGAACATTCATGCAAAAATACTCAATAAAATTCTTGCCAACTGAGTCAAAGAACACATCTAAACAATCATTCGACATTATCAAGTAGGCTTCATCCCAGGGATGCAGGGATGGTTCAACATATGGAAATCAATCAACATAATCCACTACATAAACAAACTGGAAGAAAAAAACACCTGATCAATTCATTAGATCTAAAAAAGCATTTGACAATATTCAGCATACCTTCATGTTAAAGTCTTGGAAAGATCAGGAACTCAAGGCCTATACTTAAGTATAGTAAATACAGCAAGCCAGTAGCCAACATCAAACTAAATGGAGAGAAACTTGAAGCAATACCACTAAAACAGCGTTGCCCTCTCTCTTCCTATCTATTCAATATAGTTCTTGAAGTTCTAGCTAGAACAATTAGACAAGAGAAGGAGGTTAGAGGGATACAAATTAGAAAGGAAGAAGTCAACATATCACCATTTTCAGATGCTATGATAGTATACTTAAGTGACCCCAAAAATTCCACTAGAGAACTCCTAAAACTGATAAACAACTGCAGCAATGTGGCTGGATACAAAATTAACTCAAAGAAATCAGTAGACTTCTTTTACTCAAAGGATAAATAGGCTGAGAAAGAAATTAGGGAAATGACACCCTTCTCAGTAATCACAAATAATATTACATAATTTGGTGTGACTCTAAACAAGCAAGTGAAAGATCTGTATGACAAGAACTTCAAGTCTTTGAAGAAAGAAATTGAAGAAGATCTCAGAGGATGAAAAATCTCCCAATCTCATGGATTACCAAGATTAATAGAGTAAAAATGGCCATCCTGCCTAAAACAATCTACAGATTCTATGCAATCCCCATCAAAATTCCAACTATATTCTTCATAGTTAGAAAGCACAATTTGCAAATTCATTTGGAATAGCAAAATACGCAGGATGACAAAAACTACTCTCAACAATAAAAGAACTTCTGGGGGAATCACCATCCCTGATCTCAAGCTATATTACAGAGCAATAGTGATAATAATTGTATGGTAGTGGTACAGAGACAGGCAGGAAGATAAATGGAATAGAACTGAAGACACAGAAATGAATCCATACACCTATGGTCACTTGATATTTGACAAAGGAGCTAAAACCATACAGTCGAACAAAGACAGCATTTTAAACAAATGGTGCTGGTTCAACTGGCAGTGACCATGTAGAAAAATCCAAATGGAATCATTCTTATCTCCTTGCACAAAGCTCAAGTCCAAGTCAAGGTCAAGATCAAGGACCTCCACATAAAACCAGATACACTGAAACTTATAGAGGAGAAAATGGGGAAAGCCTCCAACATATGGGCACATGGGAAAATTCCTGAACAGAACACCAATGGCTTATGCTGTAAGATCAAGAATCGGCAAATGGGATCTCATAAAATTGCAAAACTTCTGTAAGGCAAAGGACACTGTCAACTGGACAAAATGGCAACCAACAGATTGGGAAAGTATCTTTACCAATCCTATGTCCGATAGAGGGCTAATATCCAATATATACAAAGAACTCAAGAAGTTAGACTCTAGAGAACCAATTAGCCCTATTTTAAAAATGAGGTATAGAGTTAGACAGAGAATTCTCATCTGAGGAAACTTGAAGGGCTGAGAAGCACCTAAAGAAGTGTTCAACATCCTTAGTCATCAGGGAAATGCAAATCAAAATAACCCTGAGATTCCACCTCACACCAGTTAGAATGGCTTAGATCAAAAACTCAGGTGATAGCAGACACTGGCGAGGATGTGGAGAAAAAGGAACACTCCTCCATTGTTGGTAGCATTGCAAGCTGGTAGAATCATTCTGGAAATCAGTCTGGCAGTTCCTCAGATAATTGGACATAGTACTACCTGAGGACCCAGCTATACCACTCCTAGGATATATCCAAAAGATTCTTCAGCATATAACAAGGACACTTTCTCCACTATCTTCATAGCAGCCTTATTTATAATAGTCAGAAGCTGGAAATAACCAGATGTCCTTCAACAGAGGAATGGATACAAAAAATGTGGTACATTTACACAATGGAGTACCACTCAGCTACTAAAAGTGATGAATCCATGAAATCCTTAGGCAAATGGATGGAACTAGAAAATATCATCCTGAGTGAAGTAACCCCATCACAAAAGAAAACACATGGTATGTACTCACTGCTAAATAAAAAAAAAAAAAAAAGCTTGGAATACCCAGGATACAATTCACAGACTACATGAAGCTCAGAAAAAGGAAGACAAATATGTGGGTGCTTTGGTCCTTCTTAGAAAGTGGAAGACAAAGTGGAGAGACTGATGGAAAGGCCATCCAGAGACTGTCCCACTTGGGCATTCATCCCACATACAGTTACCAAACCCCGACACTATTGTGGAGGCCAAGAAATCCTTGCTGAAAGGAGCCTGATATAGCTCTCTCCTGCGAGACCCTGCTAGAGCCTGACAAATACAGAAGCAGACGTTAGCAGCCAACCATTGGACTGATTGAGGGGTCCCCAATGTAGGAGTTAGAGAAAGGACTGAAGGAGCTGAAAGGTTTTGCAACCCCATAGGAAGAACAACAATATCAACTAACCAGACCCCCCAGAGCTTCCAGGGACTAAGCCACAAACTAAGGAGTACATATGGCTCCAACTGCATATGTCAGGCATCAGTGGGGGGAAGAGGTCCTTGGTCCTATGAAGCCTCGATAGATGCCCCAGTATAGGGCAATTGAGGGCAGGGAGGTGGGAGTGGATGAGGGGAGGAGGAACACCCGTGTAGAAGCACGGCGAGGGGGTAAGGATAGGGGATTTCTGGGAGGGGGGAAACCAGGAAAGGGGATAACATTTGAAATGTAAATAAGAAAATTATCTAATAAAAAAAGAAATCAATACAAAGAATCATCAGATCTATACCACTCCTTGAGGTATGTCTAAAAGTTTCAATATTATTCCACAGAGATTTGATCAGCCATGTTTATTACCATTGCCACTCTATTCAATACCTAGGATATAGAAATGACCTAATTGCCCTTCAAAAGATAGATGCATAATATAAATGAAATCATTAAATTTGCAGATAAATGAACAGAGACATTAATATTGAGCGAGGAAACCCAAATCCAGAAAGGTAAATGTTGCACAGATTTTCTAGTGTGTTGATGCTAGCTCTGAATCTTTATGTGCAAGTGTATACACTAGATTAACCACAGATACCAGAAAGTGGAAAGTCACTGTGGTGATGGGTAAGAGTGGAAACTAGTAGCATGCATTTGTTATGAAAAGGATGTGGTAAAAGTGATAGGAGACACATGGTGAGTGGGGAGAGATACATGGGGAGGACAGCACAGAGCAAGAGGGAAGGAGGAAGGAAAATTACAATAACAATATTTGAAAATAATATTTGAAAAAGCTATAAGGAATTATAACTTTATGTTTACTTTAAACAAATATAATATATACGTCTGTGTTTATGCATATATCTTTCATTGAAGTTATGCCATTTGAGGTGACAATGTTCCCCACAAACAAACCATCTAACAGAAAACCTAGTGTTGGGCTTGGAAACCTTTCAAGTTGTTGATTAAGAAAGTCCAAGAGACCCAAAACCAAAGGAAGCTATTTTTGTTGACCTTGATGTCATCCAAAAAAATAAAAATAAAACAGAACATAAGACTCCACTGCTTAAGACAACAACTTTGACACTTTAGACCTAGGATTTGAAGGATCAGACCTGGGGACCTCGTTCTTGAGGCTTTAACTCATAGCACCAGAAAGATCTATTTAAGCTCTCAAATGAGAAAAGTAGTTAATAGTCCTATCTAGCCATAATGCCCATGAATATCAGCAGTGACCAGCATGGCAAGATATTCCAAAGGTTTATTAGTGGCAATAATGTCTTGAGGTAACCAATACCTATTAAGTTGAACTTAAGTCATGATCAATAGAAGAGAATTTATGCTTGGTCATGTAATATTAGCCAACTAATCCTGACTGATACATTCATGGAACCTAGATTAGAACCTACTTCAGCCACTTTCCTAAGTAAGCATAGTTTATAATTGCAATCCAAATAGACGGAGATAAGTGTAGCTTCCATCAATCATCAAACACCTTCTTTATGTGTCAGACAGAGATCATCCCAGAAAACCACAAGTGGTTAAAAATGCAGCTATTAGTAAGAGCCTGAGGACCAGAACATCTGGTATGAGATAGGTCTCCTCTAAAACAAATTGGTCTGGGGCTAAGGATGAGGGGGTAGATATTTGAGCAACTGGGTGAAGGAGAGGTAGGTAAATGTGTTTAAAATACATTGTTTGAAATTCTCAAAGAATTAACAAAATACTGTACTTTAAAAAGTAATTTTATATTATATGCATTTTAACTAAAATCTGTTTTAACTATATCCCTCTAAAATGAAAAAATGACATCCTATCATGTGCTGCAAAATAGATGGACCTGAAACACATTATGCTAAGTGAGATACATTAAATGTAGAAAAACAAGTGCAGCATACTGTCTGCCAGATGTGGAAGCTAAAACATCAATCTGAAAATGGAATAGCTATTCCTAAAGATTGGAAAGGGTACCATGGAAAGAATGGAAGCGAGAGGTTAGATTTGATCAGAACATGCTCTCTGCATGTATGGGCTACCACAACAAATACCACTAATATGTACAATTCACATGTTGGAAAAACAAAGACAGGGTCACCACAGTCATGCTTCAGCTTCCTGTAGAGAGTGACTGAAAAGAACTACAAAGGAGGCTTGGAACCTGGAATTGTTTGCTTGTTTATATTTTGAGATAGAGTCTGATTAAATTGTCATGCTAACCTTGGAGTACATCCCAGGCTGGCCTGACCTCATGCATGAGACATAAGACACTGACCTACTTTATTTACTAGAGCAGGTTTTCTTTTGCTAAGTAATGGAGACAACACCTAACATAAGATGCCAAAGTTTTAAATCATACTTATTTTAATTCTTTAAATAAAGAACTTGGAGTTAGGAAGTGAGTCCTTTTCTATTAAGGACTGGCATAAGTCTAACAAGTTTGTGATTCTGAGTCATCATTCTAGAACTAAGAACATAGCAAGGATGGCTGAGGTAAGAATTAAATAAGCAGATGCCAGCAAGAAACTTGGAGCATGGATGCATCCCTCATTTTTTCATAGTAAATGTTCCTTATAAATCATATTGCCTAGACATATGGACCACTCATTATTGCTAGGTACAAATGTTTCTCCATACAAATATTTAACTTGCTATTATCAAAGCCATACTATCAAAACAAAAATATATCAAAGCAGCAGCAGTATTGCTTTGATAATAGCAGAGCAAGTAATAGCGTATGTAGCAGACAAATTTGCTTGCAGCTGTTGCTTCTTTCCTGTGAAATATTTTGGGAAAGTTTTTATGTATGTGGATGGAATGTGTTCTGGGGTAGAGCAATACCTCATGTCCATCATTGGACAAAATGTCTTAACAAAATTGGACATGGAATATTCAATTTCAGAACTGGAAATAATAGCTTTCTCATGCTATGTTATTTAGCAAGCTTCTCTATTTACTGTGTTTTCTGGGGGAATGCTAGGGCAGGCAGATGTTAAGTGGCATGTAAAAATGCCTGGGGGAGGGGTGGTATCATAGTGAAGGCTTCAAGGTGAATCCCTTAAGAAATTTTGAGGAGTTGGGCAGTGGTGGTGGATGCCTTTAATCCCAGCACTTGGGAGGCAGAGGCAGGTGGATTTCTGAGTTCGAGGCCAGTGTGGTCTACAGAGTGAGTTCCAGGACAGCCAGGGCTACACAGAGAAACCCTGTCTCAAAAAACAAAAAAACAAAAAAACAAAAAAAAGAAAGAAAGAAAAGAAAAGAGAGAGAGAGAGAGATTTTGACAGGAGAGGGGGCGACAAATATAAGAATTAGCTGATATATTCCCAAAATAGAAACGAGGTTTGGTAGCTTAGGCTTAATTCCCAGATATCTATCATCTAATCAAACATTCAAAGAAAGTTCAGTCAAAAAATGCTCAACTTGAACCTTTATTTTATGAATAAGAAACATTATTGTAACTCACAGTTTCACTGCTAGGTAAGTCTACTAGTTACTCTTGTCTAATAGCCTTCATAACACCTTTTAGTACTGTGAAAGCTGGTCAGCAGGAGAAAATTTCCTGGTCAGTATCAACTTATCTCCCCATGTCCTGTGACCAAAGTGTGTGATTTTTAGAGTCTTACCATCAATTTCTGATGATCAACCATGCACAATGGCTTATTGTATGCAACACATATTATTTGGAAGGTTTTCAGCATACTAAAGGTTTTAGCATACCTAGTGACCCTGGTGCAATAGTGACATAAATGGCATGGAGGTAACCACACTCTCTGATTGGGTATAAGTCTCAGTGCACTGGAATAGACACATGGTTTGAATTTTAAATCTAGGTAAGAACCCAAGACTTGGGGGCTCATAGATCCTAGTCATACTATTAATATTTTTTAAATGACCATAGTATCAAACTGCCTACTAAGTTTGTATATACACATACCTATAGTTGATTAGTACAGGTTTCAGAACTCAATTTCATTGTGCAGTGGTTGGCTAATGGAGAACATCACACCTGGTCAATGTACGAAGAATGAATGTCAATGGCGTGCTCACAGACAATTGCTATATATCTATCATATCCACTATCCCCAATATTTAGAAAACATTATACAAGTGGGTGGGGTGGGAGACTGTAAAAGCCAGAGAGTTGTGAAGGACTAAAATACAACAGTATTTTCAGGACATGTGGCACTCAGTCACAGCAGCTGAACAAACCTGCATAAAAACAAGCAAGTCAACATTCTAGCATGGGGCATGGAAGGGCTCAGAAGTCCCCATCTGTTTTTCAGTTTTCCCGAGGGACGATTGACAGTTGATGGTTGCTAGAGAAATGTCAGTTTTCCTTAAAGGCATGGCTCCTGGCAGGACAATTTTGCCCCAGTGGATAGACCCATTCCCATACATATATGTGCATCATTAATTTAACTCAGTGAATTATTAAAAAAATAGGACATGCAGTTGGGATGGGGTAGGGGTGGGAGATGAATTTAGTAACAATTTGTAAGGAAAAGTTGTGGTGACTATGATCAAAATGCATTGTTGCTTATATGAACACTTTGAACAATTAATACAATACATTTAAAAGGTTATTATCCATGTTTAAAAGTGGATTTATCTGTTCTTTGGTTTTTAGTATTGAGACTCTATGCTAATACTTCCCTGACCAAAGAGAAAACTATGAAATGGTACTGTGCACAAGGCAAGTCATGGCTGTTATACTATGACAGAAATAGATGTTTCTTCCAGTAATTCACTTAAAGAATTGACTTCACTTCATTTTTTTTCACATTGAAACATAGTTCTATTTTCATTATAGACCTTTATACAGATTCATTTGAAGAGGAAAGTGGTTTATAGGGAAGGATTGAAGTAGGATATTTTAGGACTATATTTCAGCTTGGATTTGACAATGGCAAACTGAGCTATACCCAGTTAAAGTAGAAAGAATGGCTTGATTCTGGAATCATTGTGACATTAGGGAGAGAGTCCAGCAGGAGCTAAGATCAACTGGACAGAAACAAAATGCTATAGAGTACTGATAGGCTAGGCTGGGCTTGGGGAAAGGCACCAAGAACATTAAAGGTACACAGCCCTGTAACTGGGCCACCTTACACAGATAATCAAGGCCCAGCCTTAAGAGAACAGTGGTGAGGGGGCATGATGTAGGTCTGAGCAGAGTATTGTACTAACTATTCTAGCCCCACCCCACAGACACTGAGACAGGAGACAGAGTCACAGCACATTCCTGGTGTTTGCATTTCAAAAAGAACCTTCCAGATCCCTATGGAGACAGGTTTGAGTGAACCCTCACATCATCAAAGGCAGAGCAGAGCTGACAATTTCCAGCCTTTACATAGTTGAACTGTGAAGGTCATTGAGGCTCTGTCTGCTTGCCATCAGGTTTTCACTGGAACAAATAGATACATTTGTCTAGAACAAATAAATCATGGCTGCATGTTAAAGAGGATGTGGTCACCATAGCAACATGACTCTGCTCCAATCTGAGCTAGTACTTGGTGAGATCTCTCAATGCAGAAGTTCAGATGTAATTATTTTATGTGTACAGTTCTCAGGCTTCTTCAGTGAATTTTATCACTAAGGGGGCCAGTTGAAAGCAAAGAAAATAGACTCTCCCAAAGTCTGGATGATGGTTACTGTCTGTACATGTATGGCCATGTGAACCATGTATTCATGCGAGAGAGTATGTGTGTGTAGCTTATAATTTCAAAAGAGCCACACCTTTGTCGGCTAGGCTCTGCGGGCAGAATCACAACTGGTATGTCTTCTCTTTATACACAGATTCTCAGCACATTTAAGACTTTCAAATTATTTTTCAATACTTTTCTGCATAATATCTGAGTTACTACCAGGAAGCTTAATTTTAAAGAGAAGAATAAAAAGAAAAAGACTCAGAAGTCATGATTGTACCAATAGGATCAGATCCTTGCCTCAGCACCATCTTTTGGAGAGAATCCTTTCCAAAAGGAGAGAAACTTCCTGCTCTGTAAACAAGCAGAAGTCATGTGGCTATAAATGGGATTGAAGCAGCACTGGGAAGGCTGTCCTCAAGACTACTGTGTCTGATATTGTACTCCCATTCATCATGTTGATAGACGGAGGCAGACATGAGTAGGTTCAGCTCCTCTCATATTTTGTTCCTTTTCATTTCCTAGAGGTAAGAAGGCGCTCAGTGTGACAAGTCTTCTAAGCTCCATGGGCCAGTTCAGGTCTGCATGTGCCACTCCCTGTAAAGACTCAGTGGACTATAGTTTAAATGCCTTAGGACTCTCAGCCTTTTTTTACTGGCTTACTGCTCTCAGATATTATGTGTTTATGTCTCTTTATGCTCCCTGTTTTTTAGAGAGCTCTTTAGCTCTCATTTGTGGAATGCAGCTAAAATTTATACCAGTGTATCATCTTTACTGTGATTTTTGTTGGAGCCTCCGTCCATCATTCCCTTCTTACCTAGAAATGAATCAGACATATTTTGTTATGGTTTTACCTGCCTTCCATGTAACTTAAACAGAGACACCAGAGAGAAATCAGTGGCTGTGGAAGTGATGACCATATACTAATAGTACATTTTGTCTCCTAAGAATGCAGGAGGCCTGTGTTCCAGATACTGAGGTGTCTACTATGGTTTTGTAGAGAGTTTGGAAACATATCTAAGACTCTGAGTTCTACATCCCTGACCTATGTGGTCCTAAGCATAGTACTCGTCAATAGCCCTAGCTGGCCTAGTTTTAAGATTTATTATCCTTTTTCCTATAACATTCTTAGTTATTTACAAATAAAGAAAGAAAAGAGGAAGCCATGACAGGATTTGAATGAATACAGGAAACAGTTTGAAATGGTGCAGTGCTGAGACTCATTTACTCAGAAGGATGAGGAAAGAGTGTCACAAGTTCAAGGCTACCTTGAACTTCAGAGTCAGTTCAAAGCTAACCTGGGCTATTTAATGAGACTTTATCTCAGAATTTAAAAGTTAATAAGAAAGAGGGCTGAGGATAGAGCTCAGTGGTAGAGTAAACCTAACTACTGTGTAGAGACTGGGCTCCACATTCAGTATTGCCCAAAATTCCAAAAAATGCTCCATGTCACATGTAAAATACTTACTCTTATAGCTGTTAAACTTGAGGCCACATTTATGAAAAGTCTGGAAAATTTTAACAGAATCATCTGTTTTCCTCAACATTTAAATTTGGGATTAAGGGGCTGGAGACACGTCTCAGTGGTTAAGAGCACTCACTGGCTGTTCTACCAGCGGTACTGAGTTCAATTCCTAGCACCCACATGGGAGGTCATAACCATCTATTTGATTTGATCCTTTCTCCTGGTATACAGGACTATATGCAAAATGACAGAGTGCTCATATACATAAATAAGTAATTTTAAAAATTGAGATTAAATTTAACTATTTGGAGACTGTGCTGGCTAGTTTTCTGTCAACTTGATGGAAGCTATAGTCACTGGAAAGGAGGACACCTCAATTGAGAAGTTTTCTCCAAAAGATTTGGCTGTAAGCAAGGCTATAGATCATTTTTTTAACTAGTGATTGATCGGGAAGGCCCAGATCACTGTAATGCCACCCTTGGTCTGGTAGTCCTGAGTTTTATAAGAAAGCAGGTTTAGCGAGCCATAAGGAGCAAGCCACTAAGCAGCTCACCTCTGTAGCCTCTGCATCAGCTCCTGCTTTCAGGTTCCTGCCCTGTTTGTGTTCCTGTCCTGATTTCCTTCAATGATGAACAGATGTGGAAATGTAGGCCAAACAAACCCTTCTCTTCCCAAGTTGTTTTTGGTCATGGTATTTCATCACAGCAATAGCAATCATAACTAGAACAGGAATAATTCAGTGATGGAAAGAACAATATCACTTATGATCTGATATGTCTTCAAACTTGGATTTAATTGGGTAGATCTGAATGACCTCAATTTTTATTTTCTGTAGTCAGCAAATGTTGCTGTTTTGGGGAGTCACTGGCACCCGGTGTGATGATCTTATGGCATGTCTGATTCTGCTTTCTGATATTTGAATTGCCATGCCACTTGTGTTTGTGTCCATGGTAGAGACTCTGCTGCATCCAAATCCATACTCACTTCATGCAGGGTATGGAGCTGGGTCACATTTCCCAGCCTCCTCTGAATTCTGCTGGTAGTTAAAATGTTCCACAGTCTCAGCTAAGGGAACACAGCTATTTTAAAGCCTCATCTACAAATACTGTCTCGTTCTCCTTCCCAGCTGTTGGGTGTGTAGAATGGACAGAGCATCACACAATGAACAGAGCTAGGCCTACCATAGATGGGTTCTGTGCTGAGAAATAAAAAGACTGAGCGCAACCTCAGCATCTGAGTTTTCAGAGCTTATAAGCTGTGATATCACAGCCCCAAAGACACAGTGTCTGAGGCTGGAGTCCCTAAATCTGGGACCACATGGCTTACTGAGAAGACAGTTACTTAACCTAATGTAATTTTTTTTTCAGTCTCTGCATACCTGCCTAAATGGCAAGTTTGTTCTCCTCTCTTTCCTATGCTTATGGTGAAGTGGGCAGATGTGTCATACATGTATATTCTTGGGTTTTGCTCCAGGCTTGAGGTCTAAATCTCAGCAGTGATACTTAAGGAACTATGAAGAGGATGCCCCAGGCTTCCACTCATACACAGCTCAGGTTTAGACATGAGGAACTGGGCATTGTAGGCTTTGTCTTGGAAGGAAACAATGGACTTAGGAAGATTAGTGTATTAATTAATTTTTTGTTGCTATGATTTAAAAAAAAAACACAGCCAAATGCAACTTATGGAAGGAAGGGTTTATTTGAATTTACAGTTCATAAAGGATAAGAGCATGGCTAGGTAGTGGGACATCAGGCATAGTGATTGGAACAGGGAGCTGAGATTATATCCTCAATGACAAAACACAAAGAAGAAAGAGACAGCTAGAAGTATGATGAGATCATAAACTCTCAGGTGCCACCCCCAATGACTTACTTCCCCCAGCCAGGCTAAACCATCTATACCTTCCCAACCTGCACCAGCAGCTGGACACTAGATGTTCAAATGTCTAAGCCTATGGGAGACATTTCTCACTCTTCCCACTACAACCGGCTTTTAAAGTCTTCCATTTTTAAAGGAGTTTTTGTGTGTTGGGAAAAATATTCTTGTCAATAATGTATTTTCTCACAATTTCCCCATTGAAGGAAAAAGTAGAGTTGTTCTAAAGGTTCATTTTCAGTGGTTGATCTGCACATCTTCACCTGCTGCTTTTGAGATGCCAAGTGCTGCTTCTTATTGTATCTGGTGGAGTAGAGCCCAGGCTCAAAGTGTCCTGGGCAGAGATTGCCACAATTTACTTCTTCCATGCTTGAGCTGTAGATATAAAAATAACTTAACCTGGGCCTCTTCTTATAAATTCTTATATTAAAGAAAAAGAGAATATAAGCTCATGAATCTGAAGCAGTAAACCAGAATAATTAAATGGCCATGAGCTTCCCAGCAGAATACACAAGGCAAAGGACCTTATACCTATGGCCAATTCGGTTTCTTCTTTGCTTTATTCCCATTTATCTTGTATCAGCCTTTACTGGCATTCCTCAGATGAAGCTACTGATCCATTTCCCATCTGGGGTTGTACTTTTCATAAACTGCTGTTTGATCCAATAAGACTCTTGAAAATGACACTCTATTTTGCTTGCTTTTATAACCATGTTTGTTTGTAGCTATTTACTCAAGTGCAATGATTTTCTGCTCCATAATTGGCATGCACTTTTATCAGAACCAGTCATAAAAATTCAAAGGAAGGTGGGTGGGGCAGGTCATATTAAATGTGAACGCCTGTTTTTTTTTTTTTTTTTTTTTTTTTTTTTAAAAAAAGGACTCCAATAATCCAAGAAATGACAAATGAGATACAATCAAATGAAAAATATGAATGCAGGCAACAATAAAGGGAGAGATTACTGCATGGGAGAAAATATTTGTCATTATATATCTGGCAGGGAATGAATATATAGAATGTATTTTCTTAAAATCTCAAAAGTAAAGCCCAAAAGCCAAATAATTCAACCAACAATTAGTCAAATAAAATGAGCAGATATTTCTCAAAAGGCGAAATGTACATGGCCAACAGATACATGAAGAACTGCTGGACATGCTTACCTTTAGGAGAATGGACAATATATTCACACTGAGGTTCTGTTATACCCTTTACAGCTATCTTTATATCTGTCTTTAAAAAGGATGGTGGGGATGAACCTACAGCTTTTAGGAGTGTGAACTAGGAAAGCCATGATGGAAATCTTTACAGAGGTTCCTCAACAAAGTAAAAATAAAACTACCATATGACTAAGCTAGATTTCTCCTTGGTATATACCCCAAGATATCAAAGATAGCACCCTGCAGAGACACAGTCAAGTTATGGAATTAGCATGAGAGATGAATGAAGTAAGACAGTTGGTGTCTATATAAAATGGACTTTTATCTAATAGTGAAGAAAACAGTCATTTGCAGGAAAATGGATAGAATTGAAAACCTTCATTTTGAGTAAAATGAGTCAGACACAAAATGAGAAAAACTATATTTTCTCTCATATGTACAAGTTAGTCACACACAGTCATACACACACACACACACACACACACACACACACACCCTGAAAATATAAAAAGTATTCGGAACTACTGGGGAAGGGGAAGAACATTAATTGGAAGGGAGAGAAAAGAGAACGGTGATGGTAGATAAATGTGTCAGAGTATATAGTACATAATCCATCCAAAGAAAACTGCCATTATGAAGGCCATCACTTTTCCCAGGAACTACACACTAATAAAATACTTCAAAGGAAAGAAAAAAAAGTGAAAAAGGTAAGTGCCTTGCAATCTGGTGGTCCTCTTTCAATAAGTCACCCTTGGTTAACACCTGCTTTCTCCTGAGTTTATTTCTTTTTATGATTATTTCTATACTACTTGGTTGTAATTATTATAAGAAAGTATGACTTACCTGGTTGGAGAGTCTGGGTACATTCAACAGCATTTATTGATTCACACATTGGTATTTAAACCTCTGTCACCAATGAAAACATTCATTTCTATGTGGTTAAAAAATCTATGAGAACATCTGCAAAGCTGGTTTCACTGCCTGAAGAGCTACATGATGTGTTTTCTCTCATGGCCACATGGAAGCCCGCTGCAGGTATGTTCATGGCTATAATCTTTACTTGTTTTAAAGGACAAAAAAAAAAAAATCAGTGTCAATTCAAGGATGTAGAGAGTTCAGTGAAATGAACCTGATACCAGGAGAATGGCTAGTGACCCCAGGGAAAGACACATATCAAAACATCATGGCTTCTTGGTCCCTAGGAATTGTCCTGTGAAGTGAATCTACTGTTTTTGGAGGCTGCCCTATGCCACCGAACTTTGCACCTTCTGGATATTATGAGTCCTACCAAAACCAGAGATGCTAAATGTCATTTCCTGCTGTCTTCTGTGTGTTAGTAACTGCCTGGTTTCTCTCATTAAATGCCATTCTTAGTCTCCAGGTGAGGGGTATATCCTTGAGACCTGAATGTTCTCAGATGACGCGCATATTCTTAATACCAATTTACCCACTCTGACATCCTTACTATCAAGAGACTTGGAATTCTTTTATATTGCATTAAGAAGGTGATTATTTTAGCCAGGGTTTCTATTCCTGCACAAACATCATGACCAAGAAGCAAGTTGGGGAGGAAAGGGTTTATTCAGCTTACACTTCCACATAGTTGTTCACCACTAAAGGAAATCAGGACTGGAACTCAAGTAGGTCAAGAAGCAGGAGCTGATGCAGAGGCCATGGAGGAATGTTTCTTACTGGCTTGCTTCCCCTGGCTTGCTCAGCTTGCTCTTTTATAGAACTCAAGACTACCAGCCCAGGGATGGCACCACCCACAATGGGCCCTCCCCCCTTGATCACCAATTTCCTTACCTGAAGCTCCCTTCTCTGTGATAACTCCAGCTTGTGTCAGGTTGACACACAAAACCAGGCAGTAAGTACAGTGATGGATTTTGATTTCATTGGCTGTAGGTGCTGTAAATTCTTTTTAAGTGTCTCATGGAATTAGCTATTAATTTCCCTTAACCATTTCTTTTGTTTGTTTGTTTGTTTGCTTGTTTGTTTGTTTTATTGGATATTTTCTTTATTTACATTTCAGGTGTTATCCCCTTTCCTGGTTCCCCCTCCCAGAAACTCCCTATCCCATCCCTCCCTGCTTCTATGAAGGTGTTCTCTAACCCACCAACCCATTCCCACCTCCCAGTCTTAGATTCCTCTACACTGGGACATCTATCGAGCCTTCATAGGACCAAGGGCCTCTCTTCCTATTGATGACTGGCAAGGCTATCTTCTGCTATATATGTAGCTAGAGCCATGGATCCCTCCATGTGTACTTCTTGGTTGGCGGCTTAGTCTCTGGGAGCAATGGGGGTCTGGTTGGTTGATATTGTTGTTTTTCCTATGGGATTGCAAACCCCTATATACCCAGTCATAGACACTCTAGAGCTCATCCTGTCTCCTTACAGCATCTTTAAAATAGATGACTACACATATTCTCAAGCTCCTACCCCGTTAGAGTGCCTGCTGTTTTCTAGGGTACAGGTATTGAGCATATCTTTCTGAACTGGGTATGTATGTAAATTTGCTTCAAGTGTGGGAAGAAGAGGGGGTGATTTCATTCTGAGAAGAGTATCCTTACAAAAGAAATGGCTTCAGAGAAATTTACTGAAAATTTTTTAGAAAAGATAAGGCAATAGGATTGGGGTAGTCCCACTTTTCCTTCCTTAGTTCTTTGTGAAGTTTCTCCTTTTAAGTAGCACTGTCAGGCTGTGGGCATGACCCAGAGTCATTGCAATTCTGCTTCTGAGCAAGAGAAAGTGCTGCTCCTAATTCACAAATCAAGAGAACAGCCCAAATACCCTATTGTTGTTTGTGTATTGGTTTTAGTTAGTTTTGCTTGGAGTCTGTTCTTGATTTATGTAGATTTCTAGCATGCACTGGTGACCTCAGTCTGACACTGACATATTCTAAAGATAGTTTCTGAAAAGTGAACCCTCTCAAAAAAGTAATTTTCAATAAATTAAATACCTACAATATCCAAAGAATGGCCTCTATCATCGACTGCACACTACAAAGGCTATGGAGATGTGGAGAGGCTGACTGGAGGTATGAAGTCACACTTGAAGCTTTGGAATTCATTTTATTATTATTATTATTATTGTTATTATTATTATTATTATTATTATTATTATTATTATTATTATTATTTGCATTTTGCAAAGTATGGTCAAATCCCAGGTTTATCCTGGACAAACTGGTGACAGAGACAGAGCCTCCATGACCAGGAGGAATGAATCACTGGCATGAATGACTGGGTTTGTGCAGTCTTTCCTCAAGGAATGCCAGCTGTTCTCATGTTCCTTTTTTGATCACAAACACCAGGCCCACAACTCTCTAAGAAGAATGAGTTAATGCATTAATGTGCATGACATGCCCTCCATTGCTCAAGCACAAGATCAATTTCAGAGTTAGCATAAGAAACACTGACATAGAAGCTAGAGGATTGTGTTCCATAGGAAGTGGACTGTGCTGACAGTCTCTCACACTCTCCAAAGCCCTCCACTACTTTTGTGGAATGCTCATCCAGGAGGAACAAGACTAATATATGAAGTCTCAATTCCCAACCTGCATTTGTTCTACTTAGAAAAATACATTTCATTCATGTGGACCAACCAAAGTATGATGTAGAAGCTTCTAACATCAACTGATCTATTGCCCCATGGTGATTGTTGGTGATATTATATCAATTTGTTTTACTTTATTTCTGTTTTATTGATTTTATTTTGGGAGACAACAGTTATTTATTTATGTAACCTAGGCCAGCCTCAAAGGGTATTGTTCTAAATTGTCCCATTAATAATGACTGAGAATACTATTGTATGCCAGGACCACTGGCTGTGTCTTATGTGGGCAGCAGTGTCTATGTCAAGGGGACCAACCTTTGACCTTCAGATAGTCAGTCTCAGCTCCTAGCCACTGATTATCCTAGGATAGACCTTAGTTCTTCCCTAGACTCGTTAAAATTTTTTCTTAATTCTAATATAATTATACTTCTCCTTTTCTTTTCCTCCCTCCAAAACCTCCCCATATACCCTTCCTTGCTCTCTTTCAAATTTATGGTCTCTTTTCATTAATTGTGATTGCACACACACACAGACACACACACAGACACACGTGTGTGTGTGTGTGTCTGTGTGTGTGTGTGTGCATGTGCAAATGCGTATGTGTATGTATATATAACCTGCTCAGTCTGCATAAAGCTAGGTTTTTTTGTATGTACATTTTTGGGCTGAGCCATTGGATTTTTGATTCCAGTTGATGTGCTCTTCCCTGGGTAAGGCTATTTTGCTCAGTCTCAGCATACTTTGTCTGTAGTTTTTTGTATAGACTTGAGGCTTTCTGTAATCCACTTTGGCATGTCTATTGGTGTTGTCCTTGTTCAGCTCATGCTCAGTCATGTTGGTGAGACTTCTGGGTGTAGGCTGGTACTGCCTACATCCTAATTGCTCAGTGCTAGTAAAATTATGGCTATGGTAGGGGACCTACAACTTTACTAGGCAAGCAGAATACCAAACAACAGTCTATAAACATTTGTCCTTATACCCACAGATAAGTATAGTCTTTACTCTTCATCAAGGAAATGTCTCTTTGTGACAAGAAGAGATCACTACAGAAAACCACAAACAATCAAAATTTTGCATTGTGAAGCCCAGTTCCAATGGATATAACTGCAAAACACCTCACCTAAGGCTCAGGGAACATTGTGGAAGAGGAGACAGAATGATTGTTAAGAGCCATAGGATCAGGTAGTTTGTTATGTGCCTGTGTCTCCTAGTAATGTCAGGTCATTGATGGTTGAATCCACTCTTGGGCTGCAGCGGAGACCTGGAGACTGGCGCAGCTATATTGTCTTGAGTTTCCTGGTTGGTTTGAAGGTCACTGTGAATTAGCTTTGGCAGGGGTGGAGAGAGAAGCTGCCTTCCGAAAATCAACCCTTTTAACTTTGCCATCATAAATATCCTGACCAGGTGTAGAATCTGCTAAAGCATCTGGCTCCCAAGATATGGGTGTCTGAGAGGGATAGTTTGTGTCGCACATCGTCAGTACCAGCAGTGCCCTCCCAGTTGCCACTCAAACTAGAAGGAGGTATGCTTCAATATTTCTGACAACATGTGCATTTATTTGTATCAGAAGTACAAACACAGGAATCCAAATACAAATACTGAGGGCGACCCAGCCACGAGGCTCAAGCTTCTGGCTGAGTTTGGCTCTGAGGGCTCGGCGGGGTCGCGACGTGCAAGGCAGGGCGCGGTGCCACCGGGGTCTCCAAGGCACGTTGGGCACAAGGGTGCCCTCTCTTTACTAGGACACCACGAGTTGCAGGGTATAGGGGAGTCACCGTTTTATGCTGGTGAGGAGGGCCCTCGAGAACAGCAGGACATTCAGGACTCTTGCAAGCCACTGGTATGGGCCCAAGCCTCTGACTATGACCCCAGCTCCCTGAGAGGCCAGCATTTGGACAGGACAGGTAACTCTCCTCCCAGTCAGTGCCCTCTACAGTCCTCACTTGCTCAGAACTGATGGCAAAATTCTGTGGGATGCTGGAATCAGCCTACCTTAGGCTGTATAGATGGGAAGGGCTCCAGGCAGATAGAAAATCAACCCCACACTTTTCTGCCTGGGACACGGACCAGGACCATGATTAGCTGACTCCTAGGCTTTGAAAGTTCAAGTCAGGCCCTACCTAGGTTTATCTGTGAACACCTATATGACTTCCCAAATAAACATTTTGATGCTGGTGTACCACATCACTATCAAGAATTACTATCAGATAAGCCTAGTCACAGTACACAGATAATCAAGACACCCAAGTAACTTGGTGGTGCTTACATGTTCTCTACACCAGCATCTGATCAGGCATCTCATCTTGATTTGTTTTTTAAAGGATGTGATCCCATATTTTGGGAAAATACAATGATTGTCTCTTACTCTATCTTGGCCCCTCTCTTTTCCTTTCTTCCCCCTGTTTCCTGTTTGCCTTAACCAAAGGCTTACTAAGCTATCATGTTATCACTAGGAAGCTGTGCTCCTAAGTGTTTCAACTAAATTTGGGGCAATGGATAGAGTAACGCACACATTAATAGGTTGTTCAGTTTTACCGTTGTACATACAAACACAAAACCACACATCACTGCATGTAAACACAAGATATCCCATCACTTCAAACGAGATACAGGTAAGTCCCTGAAAATTGTCACTCTTCTAGAGTCTTTCATGGAAAATCCAAAAGGAAAGTTTTACTGAGTCCAGGAGCTGCTTATAAAGAAAACATGTATCTGTACACAAAACGTGGCTCACTAGCACAATTGGCCATTGTGCCCTTGCGGGTGTTTCCATCATTACTCTAAGCTGAAAAAAAAAGTAAAACAATAGTAAACACTTCACTACTATATATTTAGAGATCTATAATAACAAAAATGGCAACAAGATCTGCAGTAACTCCTAGACCCAAAGACATGGACAGAAGCAAGTGATGGTTTCTTTGGGCAATAAAATTTAACAGCTCCTGAAGATGCAGCCACATTAGAAAAAAATATTTCCCAGCCAATAAAAGTTTTATGTAGAAGAAAATGACTAAAAATGTCCAATAAAGCAAAAATGAAAGGAAGAAAAGTAACCAGGAAATAAACACTGGGTGGCATGCACTCTTCAAATTTTGGGAAATCCTTGAACCAGGACAGATAGACTTACAATAAATGAACAAAAATTTGGACTCTGTCCTAATATTAGAATTAAACTTTTTAAAAGCTCATCATCACTTTTTAAAATTACATGTCCTAGTTTTGTCATAGCTTATAAAAGACCCAAAACCTTTGCACTGCATTGAGGGCTACAAACTAGAACATGGACAAAAACCATGATGGAGGTCTTGCCATCTCTTCCTTCATATCTGATGGATACATTGGAAAGTTCAATCATCAAGGCTATGTACATTTTCTGTTTTTATTTATGGAGAATGTTACTTAAGAAGATATTATTTGTCTCTTATCTTTCTTCTTTTATTTTTCCAGATAACCCTGCAAATGCAAGGACACAATGATGTGGCCAGTTAACTGATGGTTACCTGTGACTGCTAAGGTTAGACAGAGAGTTGGGCAGTCAGGTCTTCTCAATGTGTGGTTCTGTGTGTTGGGGGTCTTCATACAAACTCAAAATTTGTAAGAATCCTTCCTGTTAAAAGCCTGGAGAATTATTGATAAAAATCTGTTTCAATAAATACTAATTATTTCAAAGTTGTCATCACCTTCCCTGACAATCCCAATTCCACAGTGGGAAGACTTCTACAATGTATCTTGAGAATCTTTCCACATGATTTCTATGAATCAGGACACAGCTTGATGTTTAAGAAAATGATGTAGACACGTCTGGGCTCCCACAACAACTGACAAGCACATTTATGATTGCCTATCCAGCCACCTGTCCTGGGAGATTATTCAGTAGGTACAGTCACATCCCTACCAGAAGCACTCACTTGGCTGTGCCAGGAAGCAGACTCTTAGTTTAAGAGCCCATTTGAGGAGAAAATCAGAAGGTGGATCCTTGTCACCCTTACTTCAGCCCATGCTGATCTCTTAAGCTTCCACATTGATTCTCACAAGGTTCATAAAGCTTAGGGTCAAAGTTCTTTTTTTTCCCTAGAGTGATTTTAAGACTCACTATATAAAGTCCTACATATTAAAAATGATCAATGATCAATGGTAAATGGAAACTATCTTTTGTGAACAGAAGCTAGGGATAATATCATAATTTTGAGATGTATTGAGGGGACTCTAATAGCCATGTTGTGAGCACCTGATCTAAGAAATGCATTTTTCAGAAAATGAACATTGCCTTGGTTATGTACACTTACTGAAATGGTACTTCAGTGGGCAGGGCAACCAGGAGACATTAGAATCTAAGTCTGTTATAGGAAATGTAAACATTACAGTCACTCCTACAAATTTACAGGAGGCTGGCTCCAGGACCCCTCAGGATAACAGAACCCTCAGATGCACAGGTCCTTTGAATAAAGTGATGTATTATATGTGTTGACGCTATGCACATTCTACTCTATATATTCAGCCACTACAGGATGGCTTACATTGCTTAATGCATTATAAATTCTATATCAGTCTCTGCTGTTACTCTCTTATATTTAGGGAAATAATCACAAGGACAATGTCTTCCCATGTTAGATATAGAGACAAGAGTGGTTGACATTTTTGACAGTGGTTGAAATCACAGATTCAGAATATATGGATGCAGAAGGCAGACTGTACTTGTTTGCAAAAATACAAAGAAGTATCTTTAGATTTTTAGAAAAGAACAAAAAAAAAAAAAAAAAAAAAAAAAAAAAAAGCAGGAACCAGCTCAGTTTGGGAGGTTTTGTTGTTGAAAGTCAATTGTTTGTTCCTACCTGTTCAGTTTAAACTACCTAGCAGAAAGAGATGCCTTCCTTTCCCACAGTAACTACTATTGACTCACCCTGTGCAACTTATTCCCTGGTCTAGGACAACCTTGTACTGTGTTTACAGATGTGGAAAATCAAGTGCTTAAAATAAATGCACAACTGAATAGGTCAAGCAAAGCAGTTCACATTTGCCTCAATTACATGAAAAAAACAAACAAACCAGACTTTCATTATTTTGGAAGTGGTGTGTGTGTGTGTGTGTGTGTGTGTGTGTGTGTGTGTATCTATGTTGTGTTTAAGTGTTTTCTAGTTCACATAACATAATCTAACAAAACCTGGTTAACTCAAAGTATGGGAAACTTTTCAATGACCAATGAGAGTTCAACTCAGAGTTTACCACTGATTTATGTAATCTGGCTTTAAGACTGGGATTTTATTCTAGGAAAAGTAACAAAGAAGTTTATAAGTCTAACAGGGAATATTAGAACAAAGGCATTACTCAACTAAAAGACATTTTTGGAAGCAAATGAACAGAAACATCTTCTCTTTTAACCTTAACAGAATTAAACCAAGCTGTTATCATGAGATTAGTATCTTATAAGCTGAACAAATTTTAAAAGGGGGAAGTTGAAACATCCCAACTTCAAGGCTCCAAAACTGTAATATATTTTAAAAATAAAACAAATTATTATTCTAGGAGGGTGTCTGTGTTTGCTGTTACCTTATCATCTCAAGACACAGGTCGTTTTCTCTCCCTGTTATGTTTTGATCCATGTTTACAATAGACAGGGTATCAGAGATGGAGCTGTCTGTCTTGAGCACTTCATTAGCGTTCAGTTTTTGGGTTTTTGGGTCATGCTTATGTAGAGAACACGAATCGAATATTGGTCCTGTATAGTCTTAGACTGAATGAAAATCACAGGCCACTTGTAGCCATTTGAAGAGAGCTCAAGGAAAACTGTGAATAAGACATTTGCTGTGTATTAGCATTCTGTTTCCTGCCTTGCTATTTCCAAAGACCTTTCCATACCATTCTAAAGTTCCAAACCAATAATCTATCAGTATAAATGGAATCCAACATTTCAATTTATACTTATTTATATACTATGTTTATTTCTAGTCATTTTACTATTTTTAATATGAAAACTTGCATGAAGTTTTAACTCTAAAAGGAAAAAAGACAACACTAAAAAATAGTTGCCAAACCATAAACAGATTCAATTTACACAGATTCAGGGCACTGAAGTGACAGAATGGGAGTGCGACTTCCGGGGACCAGTTGCAATTCTCCAAGTTTCAAATAAAAAATTCAGTTTGGTATGTGAGATAAAAATGATCAAGGAGGCAGAGTTGTTGTTTGTTTTGTTTTCTAGCCCTTTGAATAGAGTGGACCTCTGCTTCTTAGCTGTGTAAAGACAGATTGATGTGAAGTGGAATTCCATTCTGGTGGCTTGTTTCCACTGTTTCCAGATGTGGCATTGTGTAGGGCTACAACACAGGTCTAAATATATTTTACTGCAGCAACATATTACCAGGTAAACCAGTCTGGAATGGTGATGATCTGTGGACATAAACCCACAGGTTTCTACAGGAAACCATGAAAATGACTTGTGAGTAAGGACAAGCATTTCCATGTTTGAAGAGTCCATGAAAGTCTGCAATTTTATCTCATCTGATGCAAACAT
The DNA here is from genome assembly GCA_028551405.1 of Uromys caudimaculatus. NCBI lineage: Eukaryota > Metazoa > Chordata > Mammalia > Rodentia > Muridae > Uromys > Uromys caudimaculatus. Next base: position 131,112,889 of record CM052703.1, on the reverse strand, counting down.
GAAGATGCCTGGTTGTCATAGAAAGAAATGAAATCCTATTTTTATCCATGTATATTTAAAAATACAGTAAAATTTAGTATGAAATATGGGTGACTACAGGAAGTGGAAATTTCCAGAAAATGTAAAATTTGGGGGCTTTCTGTTTTATTTTAAGGCATATTTTGGGCAAATTGGAGGCAGTGTTGGCTGGACTTAGACTTAATTTATTAACACTGTCCTCCACCTAACATCTGGGACACCCTAGGGAATCTGTCTAGGCTTTGAAAAGCCATTTTGCTTAAATTTTACTACTTTGTAAAACACCTTTTTAGTTTTTCTCCATCAATCAGGGTGTAGTTTAAAGGAGAGACAGTCACAGTTTTCCGTATAATCCACAGTGGTAGGGAATCTGGAAACTTTGTTCAGTCTCCTCAGTCTGGAGTGCTTCTAAGAGTAAGGAACACAGTAGCACCTTTGAAATGCAGGTCATTCAAACCACTACCCAAGCATTCCCCAGCTCTACACACAAAAGAAACTGAACAGAATGGGGCAGATTAGAGGAGGCTTGAGTTTGTGTGCCCCACCCATGTCCCTCTTAATTAAATAAGGGGAGCTGGTGTCTAAGAAGAGGTGCATCTCTCCCTCTCCTCCAAGTGTACCAGACTCTCCTCAAAGTTCACCTTGTAAAGCCCCTGGTTTTGCCCCTGAGCAGTGGGCAGGCATCTCTCCTATTTAGTGTACTAGAATGGTTTATCCTGGGAGTTCAGACTGACATAGACGATTGAACATTACTGAGAAACAGGCATTGTTATGCTCTTGACATGTGTGATGGCTCTTTCTATGTTTTGATGAGCATGGCTGAGGTTGGGCAAGAGACAGTGACAATGAGAAGTTTCAAGACAAGAGCAACTGTGGGGTTTGTTTAAGATAGCAGGGAATCCAGCCCTACAGCAGATGCTTACAGGTTTTAATCCTTGAAAAAACAAAAAAGATGAGTGGAAAATTTAGTTTTCCCCAGAACTTTAAAAATGTAACAGGTTAAGATTATTTGTCTGATTAGAAATTCTGAACTGATAGTGTTTGCAATTGTATGCGCAGCTTGCTCTTTGTCTTCAGTGCTGTGGGCACCTCCAGAGCAGGCCTTCCAAAAGCAGGAGCTTCAGAAACACTGGTGCACTAGATGCAAAACCTCCCAACAGAGGAGATATTTCATTTAGGCCATCATTTTCAGCTTATTCTTTATGGGTATTTATTAGTTTACTTTTTTTAAATTGAATTTTATAACTAGAAGCCAGTTGGCTTGAGCCTTATGTAGTAACTATCAAACTAGTAGTTTGTTAGTTGAAACTCAGAAAGAAAAGACTGAATATCACACACACATAGACAGCTATTATTACCCTTACAACTGAGAGTTATGTCTGTTTTCACATCTGCTTCGTGTGCAACAGTACTAGAAAGAATTAGCAAAAGTATCTAGTTTCAGTTTTTTCCAGTCTCTTCAATACCATCATCATTTCTGAAATACATCTAATAAATTGTGTGAAGTTAGCACTTTGATATATTCTATTTGTCTGATGTTTTAATTTTTCTAAGTAGTCATATAGTGTGTGTAATAGAAATGGAAAAACGAATGACCTTTAGTAAAATTAATTCAGCTTTGTGGGAGAAAAGGACACAAGGATTCTACTGTGGATGCTGTAATAGTTCCAAGACACTGCAGATAAATGGAAATGTGTGCATGTCACCAATAAAGGATACTTCAAAAGAGTCATGGGCCTGGAGTGCACATGAGCATCTGGTCATAGCAAATAACTAATATGAAGAAACAATTTGTTTTGCCTTATAAAAATATCAAAAGAGAATTGATTTGGGGGGTTCTTTGGAATTTTGCTCTGCATCCATATTTCAAAGTATAAAACAAATTTTGTTCATCAAAATGTGTAATTGACAATAACCATCACCCATTTTTTGCATCTAAAGTTGGTTTGGCTTTAAAGTGAATGTTCATGATTAAGTACATGAATGTTTATGTTATTTTACACTGTAGAATGCAGTTTCCAAACAAAGTCCTATCCACATTGCATGTCTTTGCAGGTTGAAGACAGTTACCAAATCCCTAACAATAATATAAGCTACCCTCATGATCTGAGACTGAGACTTGGTTTTATAAATCACAGCTCTTTGAGAAATGCTGAATTCAAATGCAACTGGTCCAGGAACCCAGGATACAAATACAGCTAATGCTTGGCAGTCTGTAATAAAGTCACTAATTTGTGATAGTTAGTGGTCTCAGGAACAAATTTTAAAAATCACATTTTTTCCCACAAATGGAAACTTGTGGCTGATACACAGGAACACCTCCCAGGAAGGAAGGAAGGGTGCCAGCTAGAGGAAAGCTAGCTTAGGACAGCAGTGTCTGAGTAGACAGGCCTCACAGAAGAGACCAAAGCTGACTGCATTTCAAGCTGGATCTCAGAGAGAAGTCACCATGAGTGTATCTCCACTAAGGTAGATCCTGTATACATGGGCACTGGTGCCAAGGGATGCAAAGAGAAGATACATGATTGGGGGGCTGTCTCTGAGTTAACTTCTGGATATTTGTTTGCATCTTTCACAGGTGTCATTGCGTGGTAACTGGCAGCTACTGTATCCAAGGTCATTCATCAAACTACCAGTTGAAGAAGGGATTAGCAAGAATATCACTTGAAAATACAATTTCTCTCTCTCTCTCTCTCTCTCTCTCTCTCTCTCTCTCTCTCTCTCTCTCTCTCTCTCTTTGTGTGTGTGTGTGTGTGTGTGTATGTGCATGCGTGCGCATGTGCATGCGTGTGTACATGCACATGTGAGTGTGGGTGTGAGTGAAATATTTATAATGAATACTTTCCAGTACTTCCCATGCTGCTGAAAGATAACAAACTGGAGTAGTATCCATCCCTGTTACATTTTGGTTGGTCACTACTTGTCTGGGAACAGTGGAAAGAAAAACATGAATCACATACTCTTCAGTCATACTTCAGAGCAGCACTTAAAGATACAGGTATCCAACCCAATAGACCAGGTTGAACAGCAAGAAAGATGTTGGGAAGAAGACCCGAGAGTAGGAGTCCAGCTCAGAGACGTCAATATGGATGTGGCCTCTTCTCCAGGAACCAGACTTGCACTCCTCATAACAGCAGAAGAAGCTCTGGCAGTCTTTGCCATCCAGACACTCATAGACACAGGTGTCCTCAAATTCCTGCCAGTACATGGAATTGTTTAATGTGATCATCACAGGTGGTGGTGGCCTCATATCCAGGAGAGAATAATTCTGCAGATACAAGAATAGCAGAGCAATCACAAAATGCAAGTAAAAACAGCCTGAACTGCATTGAATAATAGATACTACTTCTGTCTGTTACTAGACAAGATAGATGCAGGTCATGCCCACCCTATACTTATCCATTGCTGGGTACAACCTGTTCATTGAACCATTGCAGGAAAAATGTGTTGCTGTTTAAAAACCTGTCCCAGATTTTGGGGGAGGGAAGAAAACACATTTTCAAAATGTATTAGCCATTTCAAGTTTCAATTTTCTTACCCAGTAGCAAATACAACATAGATTTGTTCCTTACATGTTAAACCACATGGATGTTATAGCATGGGAACCTATTCTGGCTAGTAAAGAGTAGTAGGTGTTATGTACTAAAATGGAGAAAAAAGCACCGTTGCTGCATATAATCCAGGCAGAAAGTTAAACACGTGTAGCTTGAATGCTCTCCAGTCCCAAGCTCTCCTTCTGTCCTGGAAAAGTCAGTGTGGGAGAAAAACAGAGAGTTAAAGATTTGCTGTTTTTTTCAGGACTGGAAGGAACCATCCATCTTGAGAAGCTTCCAGTAAACCCCTTAGGTTTTCAGACAGCTGTCAGCCCCTCAAGAACTATTACCCACACTCTACACTGAGTTCCACTAAGGAGAGGCATTGTTTAGTCTGTCTACATAGTGGGAGGCAACTGGAAGGACTTACCTGACTGATATAACTTAATGGTTTTCATTTTTCTGTTTTAGAAAAACTCTTATTAAAAATAGACTAGTCCCCTAATATCAGACATAAAAAGCCTTCTTTTGACTTTTTGACCAAGGATGTTGGCTACAAACACCCAGCCTATTAACTGTTGGATTTTGTTACCCACCAGGGGTGGAAAGTAAGCCCCTACTGCTGAAGATACAATGTACTTCAGATGCAAGGCCCAGAAGATCCTGAGCTGGAACTAGCCTGAAAGCCTCCTCCACAGTGACAAGGTTTCATGGGAGAAGATGGTGCCAGTTGAGCTTCTGAAGAAGGAAAGCATCCAACAGTTCTACTTAGCTATAATGTCTATCAACCAGAAATATGGACAACATGGCATGATACAGTAGTGGCACACTTTGGTGGACTTAAGTTCTGCTCAACAAGAAAGAAACCATGTTTACTACTGGGAACCTAGCCAATTACCCAGGGCTAATGAATTCATGGATCTTGGAAAAGAATCTACAACCACTGCTTATTAAGCCAGCAAAATCACTAACAGTGTTCTAAATATTTGTCCTTCTTGCCCACAAGTAAGTATACTTCTCACCTCTCATTAAGGAGACTTCTCTTTGTAACAGATGGATCAGTATAGAAAACAACAACCAATCAAAATTCAGTCACTTAGCCTAAACTGTATCTATATCTCCAAATATAAGGCTCAGGTATCATTGTGAAATAGGGGGCAGGAAGAATGTAAGAGCCAGATAACCTTGCAGTTTGTTATTAATTGTGTCTCCTAGTAATGACAGAATCTATTTCCACAAAGTCTCACCAATGTGACTGCCATGAGCTGAACAGGCCAACACTAATAGACATGCCAAAATGAATGGCAAGAAGTCCAGGAGGTCTCAACCCTAAGGACCACAAAAAATGCTAAGAGTTAAACATGCTGAGAGTGGGAGAAATAGTTTTCTAAAGGGAAGAACACACCAATTTGTTATCCTATATCAATGGTCCTGAAACATAAATAAAAATAGCATTATATAGACTGAGCAGATTATATTCAGGAACATATATATATATATATATATATATATATATATATATATATATATATATATATACACACACATACACACACACACATACACACAAACACATATCGACAACTAGTGACAAAAGAGACCATGAATTTGAAAACAAAAACAAGGAGTATATGGGAGAACTTGGAAGGAGGAAGGGGAAGGGCAAAATAATGTAATGATATTAT
>CM052703.1:131091464-131107153 GCA_028551405.1 Uromys caudimaculatus | reverse complement strand
ATATATATATATATATATATATATATATATATATATATATATATATATATATACACACACATACACACACACACATACACACAAACACATATCGACAACTAGTGACAAAAGAGACCATGAATTTGAAAACAAAAACAAGGAGTATATGGGAGAACTTGGAAGGAGGAAGGGGAAGGGCAAAATAATGTAATGATATTATAATCACAAAGAAAAAGAAGGAGGAGGAGGAAGAGGAAGAGGAGGAGGGGAAGGAGGGGAGAAGGAGAGGGAGAGGAAGAGGGAGAGGGAGAGGGAGAGGGAGAGGGAGAGGGAGAGGGAGAGGGAGAGGGAGAGGGAGAGGGAGAGGGAGAGGGAGAGGGAGAGGGAGAGGGAGGAGGAGGAGCAGGAGGAGGAGGAGGCGATGACAACTAGCCTGGCCTGGAAATTATCATGTATCCCAGACTGGCTTTCCTGTCTCAGTCTCCTCAGACCACAGGCCTGTACCACTGTGCCCAGCTCCAGAAGCACATTTCTAAACAGGTTGAATAGGTGATTCCTGAGGCCATGGTTGGCACAGTGCCAAGGATCAGGTCACTCTGAATTGTTAGAGTCTGGGCCATGCCACATACAATGCACTCAGCTTTGCCAGAGTCCATAGAAATCTTCCTTCCAAGGACACTGTCCAACTTACCTTCAGTAAATTTTAGAATTCAATTGAGATAGCTAGATTCATGTATGTGCAGCATCATAAATGGGAACAAAGTGACAGACCTCTTGAATATTCAAAGTTACTCCATGAAGCCTTCTGGAGCCTTGAACATGGGAAGCATCTGTGTACATGTATGTTGGGAAGAGTCCAGTCATAAACAGAAGGCTTTGTATCAGTGTTCATTGGAAGCTTTCAGAGCACTACTGTGTAGCATCTTCTACAGCTCTGAGGCATAAGCACAGGTGGAAGACTGGGTAAGTTCAGCTCTGATGTGGATGTTTACCCTCTAGCCTCATGATTCTGAAGCTCAAGTGTGTATCAAAACCACAATTATCAAATGCATTTGAGGAATGTATGCCTTTCTGACAAGCTCCATTTGGTAATATCTATCTTTATTAGACAATAACTCTGTTAAGGCCTTTTTTTTATGCGTGCTTTGGCATTTTATTTTATTTTATTATTTTATTTTATTTTATTTTATTTTATTTTATTTTATTTTATTTTATTTTATTTTATTTTATTTTATTTGTTTTTCAAGACAGGATTTCTCTGTGTAGCCCTGGCTGTCCTGGAACTTACTTTGTAGACCAGGATGGCCTTGAACTCAGAAATCTGCCTGTCTCTGTCTCCCAAGTTCTGGGATTAAAGGTGTGTGCCACCACACTGCCTAGCTGCTTTGGCATTTTAAAGCCAAAAGCCATTTTAAATTCACCCACTCAGTTCTTCAACCCTATGTACTATGTAATCCCTTGGGATGGTACAATGTTGACTATAGACTGTGGGCCTTGAGGGAAGAGAATGATCCAGGCTGGGCATAGAAGAGTCTCCAGGAATAAGGACAAATCACTAGAGATGGTGACTTCAGGGGTTGCAGGAAATGCATCACGGGAGGTTCTTGGGACATGAGAAATCTTAATTTCTTGTTATAAATTAGGGAAGTGAAGTGCTAGGTTGCTGAAACACAGTAGAAACTGCAATAGTCAGAAGAGCTCTAGGATTTGATACCTTTGGAATTTGAAATGAGTTCCATTTCACAAGACTGAACTAGAAATTAGTAGGATGTGACAAGCCCTTCCATGGCTGTATTATGTGCCATGAAAGTACTTATCTCCATGTACGTGCTCTATTGTTTCAAGTATTTCAAACCATGCCTAAAAGAGATTTAATGCTTCTTCCTTGGCCCAGCCACTGTCGGTCATCCTCCTCTTTCATCTTATGTATGACACAGCCCCTTGTCCTCCATTGAACACTGCTATACTAGCTAGTTTTGTGTGTCAACTTGACACAAGCTGGAGTTATCACAGAAAAAGGAGCTTCAGTTGAGAAAATGCCTCCATGAGATCCAGCGGTAAGGCATTTTCTCAATTAGTGATCAAAGTAGAAGGACCCTTGTGGGTGGTGCCATCCCTGGGCTGGTAGTCTTGGGCTCTATAAGAAAGCCAGCCGAGCAAGTCAGGGAAAGCAAGCCAGTAAGTAACATTCCTCCATGGCCTCTGCATCAGCTCCTGCTTCCTGACCTGCTTGCGTTCCAATCCTGACTTCCTTTGCTGATGAACAGCAATGTGGAAACTCCTCAACTTGCTTCTTGGTCATGATGTTTGTGCAGGAATAGAAACCCTGACTAAAATACAGCTCCATGTCCTCCATGGAACAGCACTTTTCAGATGCCTGTGAAGAGTATTAGCCTTGCATTTAAGTTAAAGAACTGACCCACAGGGCTGTGTGAACATCCTGCCCCAACCACACATATGTTCCAGGCTCTGTCTTTATTTCTCTAGAGACTTATCATTTAGGTTTCAAATTTTCTGGGAATGAAACACAGTAAGAGTTGACATGATGATAATTCTATCTAACATTTAAATGCTTTTTCTACCCCTCCCTCTTTGGCTGTGTGAGCCTTAGTTGTGTCTTCTTACCTGCACTGGCACCTTTTGTTGTGAATTGACTTTATAATTTCTTCTAGGTCATCAATCTTTCCTTTTTTTGTCCACGATTTTCTTTTGGGGGAAGATTTCCTTTTTCTCTGAATTAGAGGATATTACCTTTTCTTTTGGTAGAATAATTTCTACACCAAAGACATCAATATTTTCCCTCAACACCCAGGCCTCTGGCTGTGTGTGAAGATGTACTCTTGGGGATTCAGGCTATAAGCTCATATTGGTATCTGCCAAGCTTCCCTTCTCTATGGCCTTGTCTAACACTCATTGGAAGCATTTTCTGGTTTCGCAGGGCTGGCAAGATGCTTGCCCACTACTCTTCTGCCAAAGCCCCATGATACCTTTATGTGGGTAACAATTATGTATTTTTTCTTCATAAAAACTGATTGAAATGTACGAAATATGATTCATTAAGAGCTTAGAAGCCATATACAGGTGGCATGCAACATTCAGTGTAATTATTGTGTGGACACAAGTCAAGAATAAAAGCCATAGCTTGAACTCAGAGATCTCCCTGTCTTAGTCTTCTGAGATTCATAGCCACTATGCCTCAAGATCTCCATGTCAAGATCCATTTCAGAAACTTGTATCTCTCAGCCTCCAGATTGGGACCACAGGTCCAAGAATCCAGTTGTGGTTTAGTCCATGAGACTGGATATCTCAGCTGATCTTCAGTATATGCCAGAATTCTGAAGAAGTAGGTCCTCATGCCAGTGAAGGAATGGACTTGCCAGCAAGAGTGAGAACAGCAGGCAGAGAACAAGCTTCCTTCTTCCATGTCCTTTATACAGGGTGCCAGCAGAAGATGTGGTCCAGATTAAAGGTAGGTCTTCACACCTCAAATGATCTGGATGAAAGATGGATCCTCACACCTCAAGGATCTGGATTAGAAGTGTGGCTTTCCACTCCAAGAGATTTAATTAAAAAAAAACTTCCTCACAGGTGTACCCAACCATTTGGGTTTTAGTTAATTTCATATGTAGTCCAATTGACAACCAAGAACAGCCATCACAGTACTTTTTTTTTTTTTTATGGTGAGATAAAGATTATTTATTTCAAACACCAACATCTGAAGTAACTAAAAGACACAATTTTTCATATATTTTGTAGTCATTAAAGTAATAGATCTCTGGTAGTGTTAGAATCCATCGACTCTCTACAGCTAAATTGGAAGTGTCACTAACTTTCTTAAATAAATTGCGATTATTTTTACATTGTACTTTGTGTTTATTATTCAAAGTATTTGATTCAGAAACAAACTTCCTCCAATATATTTGAAAAAGAATCAGGAGATATGACCAGAAAGCTTGTACAAAATTATAACATCAGTACTTTGAATAAGTAAATATTTAAAACTTGGGAAAAATTCAACACTGATAGATTTTCTTAAATTTACTTTGATGAAGTTTTCATAAAATTATAATCTATATCAGCAAGTATTTCTGGGAAATTACTTAGAAAAAAGAGAGTATAACATGGAAAATCTATTAATTCGTATTAAGACTATAGGGAAAATGAATATAATCCCAACTGATCACTACAGTTTGATAGGCATTGTTATGAAATAGGAATAAAAGAAACTGAGTTGGGCAATTAAAGGTGTCAGTAGCAAAGCAACAAATTACTTTAAAAAACCAATAAATAATTGAAAAGAATAAGGAACTTTGTCTAGTTTTTCTATTAAAAATAAGGCAACAGATAACCAAACTTCGTCATCACAGTACATTTAATGATTGAGGGTAAAAAATAAAAGACATGTTTTATGGCACATAAGCAGCACATGAAATTCAAATGTAATGTCCATATATAAATACAATTTTATACACTGGGATAAAGGAACACCCTGGGAGAGGAGCCTTCCTGTTTAAACCTGTGGTCTATGTCACTCGGCTCCATACCCAAATAGTGCAGGGAGGGAGCTACCCGAACAGGAGTATGGACAAGCCTGTGATCAGAGGGTAAGGCCAGCACCTCCACTCAGAGGGACCTGCCCAGAACCTCCAGGACACAGGGACCTACAAACAGCCTGGGACAGCAGCCTTCCATTCTCCTTTTCTGGCTGGGGACCCCAGTCTGTGCCACTGAGATCCATAACCAAATAGAGCAGGGAGAAGGCTAGTATCCAGGGTGTGTGGACAAGCTAGTGAGTGGAGGGAAGATGGGCACCACTGCTCAACAGGACCCACCCAAAATCTACAAGACACTGGGACAAAGGAACAGTTTGGGACAGGAGCCTTCCGGTATACACATGTGGTCTGTGCCACTCGACTCCATACCCAAATAGCACAGTGAGGAAGCTACCCTCCCAGGACTGTGGACAAGCCTGTGATCAGGGAGTAAGGCCAATACCTCCACTCAGAGGGATCTGCCCAGAACCTCCAGGACACAGGGATTGAGGAGCGACCTTCTGGTTTCCTTCTGAGGCCAGGAAGCTAATCCAGTGACACAGGGCTCCAAACTCAGTGCAAGGAGAGAACTGGCCTCCCAGGAGTGCTGACACACCTTTGAGCACAGGAAGACCACCACTTCCGTTCAAATTCCTCAATCAAGAGAGACCCTCACAGAGTCATCAGGACACAAGAATCAAGGAATAGCTGCAGACAGGATCCTTCTGGTTTCTTTCTGCACCACAAAGTTGACTCTGTACCACAGCTCTACAAACCCAAATTCCTCTCAGAGAGAGCTGGTCTACAAGGAGTAAGGACAAAAAGACTTGCAGGAGGGACAAGCCACAGTCAGAGAGAGCAAGACCAGCTAACACCAGAGATAACCAGATGGCAAAAGGCAAGGATAGGAATATAAGGAACAGAAACCAAGGCAACTTGGCATCATCAGAATCCAGTGCTCCCACCACAGGGAGCCCTGGATACCCCAATACACCAGAAAAGGAAGACTTAGATTTAAAATCACTTCTCATGATGATGATAGAAGACATTAAGAAGGAAATAAATAACTCCCATAAAGAAATACAAGTGAACACAGGTAACAGCTAGAAGCCCTTAAAGAGGAAATATAGGAAAACACAATCAAACAGGCAAAGGAAATGAACAAAAACATCCAGGATCTAAATATGGAGATAGAAACAATAAAGAAATCACAAAGGGAGACAACCCTGGAGATAGAAACCCTAGGAAAGAGATCAGGAGTCATAGATGCAAGCATCACCATCAGACTACAAGAGATAGAAGAAAGAATCTCAGGTGCAGAAGATACCATAGAAAACATTGACTCAGTCAAGGAAAATACAAAATGCAAAAAGCTCCTAACCCAAAATATCCAGGAAATCCAGGACACAATGAGAAGACAGAATCTAAGGATAATAGGTATAGAAGAGAGTGAAGATTCCAAACTTAAAGGGCCAGTAAATATCTTCAACAAAATTATAGAAGAAAACTTCCCTAACCTAAAGAAAGAGATGATCATAACGATTCAAGAAGCCTACAGAACACCAAATAAATTGGACCAGAAAAGAAATTCCTCCTATCACATTATAGTCAAACACCAATTGCACAAAACAAGGAAAGAGTATTAAAAGCAGTAAGAGAAAAAGATCAATTAACATATAAAGGCAGACCTATCAGAATTACACCAGACTTCTAACCTGAGACTATGAAAGCTAGAAGACCCTGGACAGATCTCATACAGACCCTAAGAGAACACAAGTGCCAGTCAAGGCTACTATACCCAGAAAAACTGTCAATTACCATAGATGGTGAAACCAAGATATTCCATGACAAAACCAAAATTGGACAATATCTTTCCACAAACCCACTCCTACAAAGGATAGTAGATGGAAAACACCAACACAAGGAGGGAAACTACGCACTAGAAAAAGCAAGAAAGTAACCTTTCAACAAATCCAAAATAAGATAGCCACAAAAACATAAAAATAACACAGAAAATAACAGGAAGCAACAATCACCATTCCTTAATATCTATTAACATCAATGGAATCAATTTCCCAATAAAAAGACATAGACTTACAGACTGGATACATAAACAGGATCCAGCATTTTGTTACATACAGGAAAAGCACATGAGGGTTAAAGACAAACACTACCTCAGAGTAAAGGAGTGGAAAACAATTTTCTAGGCAAATGGTCCTAAGAAACAGGCTGGAGTAGCCTTTCTAATATCGGATAAAATCGACTTTCACCCAAAAGTCATCAAAAAAGATAAGGAAGGACACTTTATACCCATCACAGGAAAAATCTACCAAGAAGAACTCTCAATTCTGAACATCTATGCTCCAAATGCAAGGGCACTCACATTCATAAAGGAAACTTTACTAAAGAACAGAGCACACATTGAACCTCACACAATAATAGTGGGAGACTTGAACACCCCACTCTCAGAAATGGACAGATCTTGGAAACACAAACTAAACAGAGACACCGTGAAACTAACAGAAAGTATGGAACAAGTGGATTTAACAGGTATCTATAGAACATTTCATTCAGAATCAAAAGAATATACCTTCTTCTTAGTACCTCATGGTACCTTCTCCAAAATTCACCATATAATTGGTCACAAATCAAATCTCAACAGATATAAGAAGATTGAAATAATCCCATACCTCCTATCAGATATCTAAGGATTAAGGCTGGTCTTCAATGGCAACAAAAACAACAGAAGGCCCACATACACATGAAAGCTGAACAATGGTCTACTCTATGATAACTTGGTCAAGGACAAAATAAAGAAAGAATTTAAAGACTTCCTAGAATTTAATGAAAATGAAAGTACAACATACCCAAACTTATGGGACACAATGAAAGCAGTGTTAAGTGGAAAACTCATATCTCTGAATGCCTCTAAAAAGAAACTGGAGGGAGCATACACTAGCAGCTTAACAGCACACATGAAAGCTTTAGAACAAAAAGAAGCTAATACATCCAAGAAGAGGAGGAGGCAAGAAATAATCAAATGTAGGGCTGAAATCAACCAAGTAGAAACTAAAAGAACTAAACAAAGAATCAACAAGACCAGGAGCTGGTTCTTTGAGAAAATCAACAAGATAGATAAACCCTTAGCCAGACTAACCAGAGGGCACAGAGATAGTATCCAAATTAACAAACTTAGAAATGAAAAGGGAGATATAACAATACATTATGAGGAAATTTAAAAAATCATCAGATCCTACTACAAAAGCCTATACTCAACAAAATTGGAAAATCTGGATGAAATGGACAATTTTCTAGACAGATACCAAATACCAAAGTTAAGTCAGGAACAGATAAACCATCTAAACCGTCCAATAACCCCTAAAAAAATAAAAGGAGACATTAAAAGTCTGCCAACTAAAAAAAAAAAAAAAAAAAAAAAAGCCAAGGACCAGATGGGTTTAGTGCAGAATTCTTTCGGACATTTAAAGAAGACCTAATACCAAAACTCTTCAAACTATTCCACAAAATCGAAACACTAGGTAATAGGTACACTACCTAATTCATTCTATGATGCCACAGTTACACTGATACCAAAACCTTTCAAAGACCCAACAAAGAAAGAAAACTTAAGACCAATTTCCCTTATGAATATTGATGCAAAAATACTCAATAAAGTTCTCACAAACCAAATCCAAGAACACATCAAAACAATCATTTATCATGATCAAGTAGGCTTCATCCCAGGGATGGAGGGATGGTTCAATACTTGGAAGTCCATCAAGGTAATCTACTACATAAACAAACTCAGAGAAGAAAAACCAATATGGTCATTTCATTAGATGCTGAAAATGCATTTGACAAAATGCAACATCCCTTCATGATAAACGTCTTGGAAAGATCAGGAATTAAAGGGCCCATACCTCAACATAGTAAAAGCAATATACAGCAAACCAGTAGCCAACATCAAACTAAATAGAGAGAAACTTGAAGCATTCCCAGTAAAATCATGGACTAGACAAGATTATCCACCAACTCCCTATCTATTCAATATAGTACTTGAAGTTCTAGCTAGAGCAATTAGATAACAAGAGGAGGTCAAAGGCATACAAATTGGAAAGGAAGAAATCAAAATATCACTATTTGCAGATGAAATGATCATATATTTTAGTGATCTGAAAAATTCCACCAGAGAACTGCTACAGCTGATAAACTACTTAAGTAAAGTGCCTGGATATAAAATTAATTCAAACAAACCAGCAGTCTTCCTATACTTGAAGGATAAACAGGCTTAGAAAGAAATTAGGGAAATGACACCCTTCACAATAGTCACAAACAATATAAAGTATCTTGGTGTGACTCTAACCAAACAAGTGAAAGATCTGTAGGACAAGAACTTCAAGTCTCTGAAGAAAGAAATTGAAGAAGACCTCAGAAGATGGAAAGACCTCCCATGCTCATGGACTGGAAGGATTAATATAGTAAAAATGGCCATCCTGCCAAAAGCAATCTACAAATTCAATGCAATCCCCATCAAAATTCCAACTCAATTCTTCATTGACTTAGAACGAGCAATCCTCAAATTCATTTGGAATATCAAAAAACCCAGGGTAGCAAAAACTATTCTTAACAATAAAAGAACTTCTTGGGGAATCAGCATCCCTGACCTCAAGCTGTACTGCAGCGCAGGAGTGATAAAAACTGCATGCTATTGGTTACAGTGACAGGCAGGTAGATCAGTGGAATAGAATTGAAGACCCAGAAATGAACCCACACAGTTAAGGTCACTTGATCTTTGACAAAGAAGCTAAAACCATACAGTGGAAAAAAGACAGCATTTTCAACAAATGGTGCTGTTTCAACTAGTGGTCACCATGTTGAAGAATGCAAATTGATCCATTCCTATCTCCCTGTCCAAAACTCAAGTCCAAGTGGATCAAGGACCTCCACATAAAACCAGATACACTGAATCTAATAGAAGAGAAAGTGGGGAAAAGTCTTGAACACCTGGGTACAGGGGAAAAGTTCCTGAACAGAACACCAATGGCTTATGCTCTAAGATCAAGAATCAGCAAATGTGACCTCATGAAATTGCAAAGCTTCTGTAAGGCAAAGGACACTGTCAATAGGACAAAAAGGCAACCAACAGATTGGGAAAAGATCTTTACCAATCGTTGTTCCGATAGAGGGCTAATATCCAATATATACAAAGAACTCAAGAAGTTAGACTTCAGAGAAACAAATAACCCTATCAAAAAATGGGAAACAACTAAACAGAGAATTCTCAACTGAGGAAACTCAAATGACTGAGAAGCACCTATAGAAATATTCAACATCCTTAGTCATCAGGGAAATGCAAATCAAAACAACCCTGAGATTCCACTTCACACCAGTAAGAATGGCTAAGATCAGAAACTCAGGTGACAACAGATGCAGGCGAGGATGTGGAGAAAGAGGAACACTCCTCCATTGCTGGTGGGATTGCAAGCTGGTATAACCACTGTGGCAATCAGTTTGGTGGACCCTCAGAAAATTGGACATAATACTTTCTGAGGACCCAGGTATACCACTCTTGGGCATATACCTAGAAGATGCTCCAACATGTAATATGGACAAATGATCTTACTAAGTCTATGAAGAATAGAGTTGGAGTTTTCATGGAGATTGCATTGAAGCTATAGATTGCTTTTGTCAAGATGGCCATTTTTACTATATTAATAATGCCAATCCATGAGCATGGGAGATCTTTCCATTTTCTGAGGTCTTCTTGGATTTCTTTTGTCATAGACTTGAAGTTCTTGTCATACAGATCTTTCACTTGTTTGGTTAGAGTCACACCAAGATACTTTATATTGTTTGTGCATATTGCGAAGGGTATCATTTCCCTAATTTCTTTCTCAGCCTTTTTATCCTTTGAGTATAGGAAGGCTACTGGTTTGTTTGAGTTAATTTTATATCCAGTCATTTTGCTGAAGTTGTTTATCATCTGCAGCAGTTCTCTGGTGGAATTTTTCAGGTCACTTAAGTACACGATCATATCACCTGCAAAGAGTGATATTTTGGTTTCTTCCTTTCCAATTTGTATCCCTTTGACCTCCTCTGTTGTCTAATTGCTCTAGCTAGAACTTCAATTACTATACTGAATAGATAGAGAGAGAGAGAGAGGGCTGCCTTTTCTAGTCCCTGGATTTAGTTGGATTGCTTGGAGTTTCTCTTCATTTAGTTTGATGTTAGCTCCTGGTTTGCTGTATATTGCTTTTCCTATGTTTAGGTATGGTTCTTGAATTCCTGATCTTTCCAAGACTTTTATTATGAAGGCATGTTGAAAGCTGTCAAATGGTTTTTCAGCATCTAATGAAATACCCATGCATTTTTTTCTTTGGGTTTGTTTATGTAGTGGATTACATTGATGGATTTCTGGGTATTGAACCATCCCTGCATCCCTGGGATGAAGCCTACTAGATCATGATAAATGACCGTTTTGATGTGTTCTTGGATTCTGATTGCTAGAATTTTATTGAGTATTTTTGCATCAATATTCATAAGAGAAATTGGTCTGAAGTTTTCTTTTTTTGTTGGGTCTTTGTGAGGTTTTGGTATCAATGTAACTTTGGTCTCATAGAAGGTATTGGGCAGTGTTACTTCTGTTCTATTTTGTGGAATAGTTTCAAGAGTATTGGTATTAGTTCTTCTTTGAAGGTCTGATAGAATTCTGCACTGAACCTATCACTCAATTCTTAATAGACTTAGAAAGAACAATTCTCAAATTCATTTGGAATAACAAAAAACCCAGGACAGACAAAACTATTCTCAACAACATAAGAACTTCTGGGGGAATCAGCATCTCTGACCTTAAGATGTACTACAGAGTAGTAGTGATAAAAACTGCATGGTATTGGTACACTGACAAGCAGGTAGAACAATGGAATAGAATTAAAGTCCCAGAAATGAACCCACACACATACAGTCACTTGATTTTCGACAAAGTAGCTAAAACCAT
This sequence comes from Uromys caudimaculatus, assembly GCA_028551405.1. Taxonomy (NCBI): domain Eukaryota; kingdom Metazoa; phylum Chordata; class Mammalia; order Rodentia; family Muridae; genus Uromys; species Uromys caudimaculatus. Next base: position 131,095,645 of record CM052703.1, on the reverse strand, counting down.
ACAAAAATAAGACAGCATTTTCAACAAATGGTGCTAGTTCAACTGGAGGTCAACATGTAGAAGAATGAAAATTGATCCATTCCTATCTCCTTGTACAAAGCTCAAGCCCAAGTGGATCAAGGACTTCCACATAAAACTAGATACACTGAATCTAATAGAAAAGAAAGTGGGGAAAAGTCTTGGACACATGGGTACAGGGGAAAAGTTCCTGAACAGAACACCAATGGCTTATGCTCTAAAATCAAGAATCGACAAATGGGACTTCATGAAATTGCAAAGCTTCTGTAAGGCAAAGGACACTGTCAATAGGGCAAAACAGCAACCAACAGATTGGGAAAAGATCTTAACCAATCCTATGTCCGATAGAGGGCTAATATCCAATATATGCAAAGAACTCAAGAAGTTAGACTCCAGAGAACTAAATAACCCTATCAAAAATGGGGAACAGAGCTAAATAGAGAATTCTCAACAGAGGAAATTCGTAGGGCTGAGAAGCCCCCAAAGAAATGCTCAACATCCTTAGTCATCAGGGAAATGCAAATCAAAGCAACTCTGAGATTCCACCTCACATCACTCAGAATGGCTACGATGAACAACTCAGATGACAGCAGATGCTGGTGTGGATGTGGAGGAAGAGGAACACTCCTCCATTGCTGGTGTGATTGCAAGCTGGTACAACCTCTCTGGAAATCAGTTTGTTGGACCCTCAGAAAAATGGATATAATACTACTTGAAGACGCAGCTATACCACTCCTGGGCATATACCCAGAAGATGCCCCAACATGTAATAAAGTCACATGCTCCACTATGTTCTTAGCAGCCATATTTATAATAGCCAGAAGTTAGAAATAACCCAGATGTCCCTCAGCAGAGGAATGAATACAGAACATGTGGTACACTTACATAATGGAATACTACTCAGCTATTAAAAACAATGACTTCATGAAATTCGCAGGGAAATGGATGGAACTTGAAAATATCATCCTGAGAAAGGTAACTCAGTCACAAAAGAACAAACATGGTATGTACTCACTGATAAGTGGATATTAGCCCAAAATTCAAAACACCCATGAATCAATTCACAGCAACTGTTGGAATGAGCATGGGATTCCTGATGGAGGAGTTGGAGAAGGGACTGAAGGAACTGTGGGAGTTTGCAATGCATGTGGATGGAGCAGCAGTGTCAACTGGTCAGGCCACCTGGTCCTCCCAGAGTCTCGACTACCAACCAAAGAATGCATATGGAGGGGCTCATGGTGCTGGCCACATATGTGGCTAAGGAGGGCCTTGTTGCCCATCAGTGGGAGAAAAGGCCCTTGGTTCTGAAAATGTTAGATGCCCCAGTATAGGGGAATGCCAGGGAGGGAAGATGGGAGTGGGTGGGTGGGTGGGGAAATACTCTCATAGAGGCAGGAGGAGGGGAGATTTGATAGGGGGTCTCCAAAGAGGAGACCTGGAAAGGTGAAAACATTTGCTATGTAAATAAAATAGTAAATAAAAAAATTTATTAGAAAAAAAGAAGAATAAAAGCCATAGCTCTACATAAAGATGGCACATGACAAAAGTGGTAGCCAGATTAGTGGTTTGAAATGAACTTTCTAGGGTTTCATTCCAGTTTCTTTCTTACTAGAATATACAGGGGTTTGTTTCTCCATACTCAGTTTTACTTGTTGTGAGCATAAACTAAGTTGATATTTAGACACATATTATTTCAACAGTGCTCAGAAGAAATCGATGGTGTCATGCTATTTGTAGGGGAAGAAAGAACATGTTGTGGCTGGTAGCTTGGTAGAACATAAAGTGACAGTGAAGCAAAAGCTGGAATTTATATCACACTATATATACTGCAGGCTAATGTCCCCAATATACTTGCTATGTAACTGTAGGTATTTCAGTTGGTCTATAAATTTTAACATGTGTAACATTTAATGTAGAGACCTGCCAGATTGCTACTTAAAATATTAATAGAAGTTTGGGCTGGAGAGACAGCTCAGCAAACATCATTTAGTTTTGTAGTATGCATGAATACATAGAACTTGGATATCTATACTCTAGCCAGAAGCATGCATGCTGCATCAAGGTCCCCAGGTAGAAATGTTAGGATATTTCTCCCACTTTGTTCTTGATCTAATTTGGCTGTTTTTGTAGTAAAATTTTTTAAAGGATCAAATGCAGCACTCATTTGAATTCAACGCACACATTTATGAAGAATATATCTTTCAATGAAACTTAAAGTTCTAAGAAGTATTGACACCTGTAAAGCTATACATACAGAGGGTGCTTGAAGGCTTATTCGATCAGGAATCCATCTTGTGGAATCTGGATGTAATAACTGCAGAAAAAAGGAAATCAGAATTGGAAAGAGGTCATAGACCTTGGCAATCTTGAAGGCATGCCCACTCTTAGCCCTATCACCATCAGGCACTGACACTGGAGAAATTGGAGGTATCCCCATTTTGTTGTCCCATCCACAGGATTATCTCACTTTCTAAGATCCTTAAGGACATTACAGCATTTCCAAACATATTTACCTTAAACTACCCTCCTGCTGCAACTGAGCAAAACTTGGCTGCCCTCACCACTCACCGATGTCGTCTTCTTCCTGATGGTTGGCTTCCGACAGCTTGAATAGTAGTTGAGGGTAGCATACTCCATCAATGCGGCAAAGACAAACAAGAAGCACACAGTCACAAAGAGGTCCATGGCAGTGACATAGGACACCCGAGGCAGGGACTTCCTGGCAATGGTGCTGAGTGTGGTCATGGTTAGCACCGTGGTGATGCCTGCAGAAAAGACAATTGTCAACTTGTAAGAGGTCAGCACACAAGATTGAAAGGCCAATAGTCCTGCAAATTTAGAAACAGAGAGAATTTGATTTTGACTCTAAGCATTGTCTCAGGCAGATGATATATGTCAGTTGTCTCTAGACACTTGGCAGTGGTAAAATAGCCTGCAGTCAGCTTGGTCAGGAGTGGAGCAACCAACACCACAGTGTGTGAGGTGAGTCCAAGGTCAGGAAGTGAGGCATCATCAGCACATTTCCCTATTGCATTTTAAACTTCTGATGGGTTGTGGGAACATAATATCATCCTACATCAAGGAACACATATAACTGATTGATAGATTTTAATAGATTTTAGTAATTCATTGTTTGACATTTCACCTTTGAAATGTTTTTAGATGAAGTTACTGCCTATCACCTTTCTGTATGTCCTATGATGTTCTACACTCGTGCTTGTCTTCTGCTTCATGCTTTCTTCCTGCCCACAGTGTAAACTCCCACTTTCTCTACCCAGTCCCATCTTCACCCATTCTGAGATGCCTTCTCTTAAAACACTCACAGGCAAGCTTTCACATTTTTACACTCTAACGTATCAGTTGTAATTGGGATATCCTGCTTTTTTACATCACACAGTTATTAATATTTAGAACACTCCATCATGTTTCATTTTGTGTCTCATTTGTTCAGTTTGTTTTCTTGTGTTTTATTTTCCTTCCTGCTGTTCCATGAGTTACCTCAGCCACTTGTCAAACTTCTTGAGTTTTTTTTTCACATCTTTAAGACCATGTATTGGCACCTGAAGTCTGTATGATGTCTTTGAATTCTCATCACTCTGTATAGCATGTCAGTGGGCCCTCCAGTGACCACACAGGATTCATCCCCCTTTCAATAAAATGTAGATACATTATTGCTCTTTATTTTTCTATGGTTATAATATAGTTTTACTGAACATTTTCTTTAAACAGTTAAGGATTGTTAGGCTACATTAGATTCTCAATGCCTGCAGAATTCAGGCCAAGAGTCTATTTCTTCCTGGCCTCCACGGCTTCAGCAAGAATGTACTGTCATTCAGTCTGTGGTGCCTTGTAGGCAGGATCATGTCTTTTTTCTTTCCCACTTTCAAGGATTTTTCTGTTTTTGAGTTTGATTGTAATTAGTCTTAGTTTGAAATTCTTTAGATTTATATCTTGCTTTGAATTTATTTAACTTCATGAATATGCACATTTGTCTGCTTTTTGAAAAATTTGAGAAATATTTAGCTATCATTTTCATGCCTTGAAAATATATATTTTCAGCCTTATTGACTTATTCTGGGACATCTATAACATAAATATTAGATTTTATTCCTTGGCAGTGTGCTCATATATTTTCAGCCTATTTTCTCTCCTTGTGGCTCAAA
>CM052703.1:131063964-131086464 GCA_028551405.1 Uromys caudimaculatus | reverse complement strand
AATAGCAGAGATTAAACTTATTCTTTTTGATTTGTAATAATTCCATCATTTTTAGAGTGGAACGTGGTATTGTTGGTTCTACCCCAGTGTGTCATTGTAAGAAGACACATTATTTCTATATGAGATGTCTATTCCTATCCATGTCTTCAACATCCTCATTTTATTTTTTTTATAAATTAAGTTCTTTATTTACTTTATATCCTGATCACAGCTTCCCCTCTCTCCTCTCTTCCTAATTCTTCCCTCTCTCCTCCTCTCCTCTCTCTCCCCATCTTCTCCTACTTAGTAAAAACAAGGTGTCCCATGGATATCAACCAGCCTTGGCATACCAAGTTGCAGTAAGCCTAGGTTCATCTTCTTCTGTTGAGGCTAGATGAAGTAATAGATAGGAATTCAAAGGCAGATAATATAGTCAGAGACAGCCCCTGCTTGCCCTTTATGAGGCCCACATGAAGACCAAGTTGCATATGCAGAGGGCCTAGGTCTATCCTATGTATATTCTCTTGTTTTAAAACCAAGAAATAGGTATACAATGCATACACTGAACATCAGCAGATTGGTGGTTTCAAAAGGGAAATGAGATTACAGGGGAGGTCATCATCCCAGAATCTGAATGATTGTGAGCATCCAGAAAGATGCAGAAGAGAAGTTGCTGCTCACAGGAACAGAAGGTATTGAAGGCGGGAGGTGAGGAGAGACACTCATAACTGAGGCAAATTTGTGGCAGCTTAATGAAGAAGAGTAGGAATGGGTAGTTCCCAAGGTTCAAAAAGGAAGGATATGAGTAAGTTCCAAGCATGCCACAGTTTATCAGAAGTATAACCATCATACAAGCTTCCAAACACTTTTCTTTCTTTCTTTCTTTCTTTCTTTCTTTCTTTCTTTCTTTCTTTCTTTCTTTCTTTCTTTCTTTCTTTCTTTCTCTTCCTTCTTTCCTTCCTTCCTTCCTTCCTTCCTTCCTTCCTTCCTTCCTTCCTTCCTTCCTTCCTTCCTTCCTTCCTTCCTTCTTTCTTTCTTTCTTTCTTTCTTTCTTTCTTTCTTTCTTTCTTTCGATACTTTATTTATATTTCAAATGTTTTCCCCTTTCCAGGTCTCCCCTTTGAAATTTTCCTATCACATCCCCCTTCCCCTGCCTCTATGAGGGTATTCCATCACCCAATCACCCACTCCTGTCTTCCCTCCCTGGCATTCCCCTATCCTGGAGCATCTAACACACTCAGACGCAAGGACCTCTCCTCCCAATGATGGCCAACAAGGACCTCCTCTGCCATATATGTGGCCAGCACCATGGGTCCCTCCATGGACATTCTTTGGTTAGTATTCCAGTCTCCAGGAGCTTGGGGGGGTCAGTTGAGTTGACATTGCTGCTCCCACCATGGAGCTGCAAACTCCCTCAGATCCTTCACTCACTTCTCCAATGCATCCATCTGGGACCCTACACTCAGTCCAATGGTTGCTGTGAATTGAATCTTGGGTATTCCGAACTTTTGGGATAATATCCACTTATTAGTGAGTACATACTGTTTTCATTGTTTTGTGACTGAGTTACCACACTCAGGATGATATTTTCAAGTTCCATCCATTTGCCTGCGAATTTCATGAAGCCATTGTTTTTAATAGCTGAGGAGTATTCCATTGTGTAAATGTACCATATTTTCTGTATCTATTCCTCTGTTGAGGGATATTTTGATGGTTTCCAGCTTCTGGCTATTATACACAAAGCTGCTATGAACATAGTGGAGCATGTGTCTTTATTACATGTTAGAAAATCTTCTGGGTATATGCCCAGGAGTGTTATAGCTGGGTTCTCAGGTAGCATTATGTCCAATTTTCTGAGGGTCTGCCAAATGGATTTCCAGAGGGTTGTACCAGCTTGCAATCCCACTAGCAATTGGAGGAGTGTTCCTCTTTCTCCACATCCTTGCCAGCATCTTGCTGTCATCTGAGTTTTTGATCTTAGCCATTCTTCTTATATCTGTTGAGGTTTGTTTTGTGACCAGTTATATGGTCAATTTGGAGAAGGTACCATGAGGTGCTGAGTAGAAGGTATATATTTTTTTATTTAGGATGAAATGTTCTGTAGATATCTGTTAAATCCATTTGGTTCATAACTTCTGTTAGTTTCACTGTGTCTCTGTTTAGTTTGTGTTTCCAAGATCTGTCCATTGATGATAATGGGGTGTTGAAGTTTCTTACTATTATTGTGTGAGGTGAATTGTATGCTCTGTGCTTTAGTAAAGTTTCTTTTATGAATGTGGGTGCCCTTGCATTTGGAGCATTGATGTTCAGAATTGAGAGTTCTTCTTGGTAGATTTTTCCTTTGATGAGTATGAAGTGTCCTTCCTTATCTTTTTTGAGGACTTTTGGTTGAAAGTCGATTTTATCCAATATTAGAAAGGCTACTCCAGTCTGTTTCTTGGGACCATTCACCTGGAAAATTGTTTTATAGCGCTTTACTCTGAAGTAGTGTTTGTCTTTAACCCTGAGGTGCTTTTCCTTCATGCACCTCATTTTTCCTAAATGCTGAGTCCTGTTTATGTATCCAGTTTATTAGTCTATGTCTTTTTATTGGGGAATTGATTCCATTGATGTTAATAGATATTAACAAATAGTGATTGTTGCTTCCTGTTATTTTTGATATTCTTTTTATGGTTTTGTGGCTATCTTCTTTTGGGTTTGTTGAAAGATTACTTTCTTGCTTTTTCTAGGGTGTAGTTTCCCTCGTGTTGGCATTTTCCATCTATTATTCTTTGTAGGGCTCGGTTTGTGGAAAGATATTGTGTAAATTTGGTTTTCTCATAGAATTTCACCATCTGTGGTAAATGAGAGTTTTGCTGAGAATTGCAGCATGGGCTGGCACTTGTGTTCTCTTAGGGTCTGTATGAGATCTGCTCTGGATCTTCTTGCTTTCATTGTCTCTGGTGAGAAGTCTTGTCTAGTTATGATACATCTTCTTTTATATGTTACTTGACCTTTTTTCCCTTACTGCTTTTAATATTCTTTTCTTGTTTTGTGCATTTGGTGGTTTGACTATTATATGATGGGAGGAATTTCTTTTCTGGTCCAATCTATTTGGAGTTCTGTAGGCTTTTTGAATGTTTATGTTCATCTCTTTCTTTAGGTTAGGGAAGTTTTCTTCTATAATTTTGTTGAAGATATTTACTGGCTCTTTAAGTTGGGAATCTTCACTCTCTTCTATACCTATTATCCTTAGGTTTGGTATTCTTATTGTGTCCTGGAATTTCTGGATGTTTTGGGTTAGGACCTTTTTGCATTTTGCATTTTCTTTGACTGTTCTGTCAATGTTTTCTATGGTAACTTCTGCACCTGAGATTCTCTCTTCTATTTTTTGTATTCTGTTGGTGATGCTTGCATCTATGTCTCCTGATATCCTTCCTCAGTTTTCTATATCCAGGGTTGTCTTTCCTTGTGATTACTTTATTACTTATATTCCTATTTTTAGATCCTGGATAGTTTTGTTCATTTCCTTCACATGTTTGATTGTGTTTTCCTGTAATTCTGCCTGTTTGATTTTTCCTGTAATTCTTTAAGGGATTTGTGTTTCCTCTTTAATGGCTTCCAGCTGTTTACCTGTGTTCTCTTGTATTTCTTTAAAGGGAATTATTTATTTCCTTCTTAAAATCTTCTATCATCATCATGGTTTTCTGGTGTTTTGGGGTATCCAGTGCTTGCTGTAGTGGGAGAACTGGGTTCTGATGATGCCAAGTTGCCTTGGTTTCTGTTCCTTATGTTCTTGCCCTTGCCCTTTGCCGTCTGGTTATCTCTGGTGTTAGCTGGTCTTGCTCTCTCTGACTGTGGCCTGTCCCCCCTGCAAGCCTATTTATTAGTACTCCTTGGAGAGCCACTCACTCTGAGAGGAATTTGGGTTTGGAGAGCTGTGGTACTGTTTCAGCTCTGGGGTGCAGACAGAAACCAGAAGAATCCTGTCCCCAGCTGTTCCTTGGTTCTTGTGTCCTGATGGCTCTGGGAGGGTCCCTCTTGATCTAGGAATTTGAACAGAAATGGTGGTCTTGCCTGTGATTGAAGATGTGTCGGCACTCCTGGTAGACCAAGTCTCTCCTGGAACTATTTGAGTATGGAGCCCTGTACCACAAGGACAGCTCCCCAGTCACAGAAGGATACTGCAAGACCACTCCTCAGTCCCTGGGCCCTGGGAGTTCTGGGCTGGTTCCGCGGAGCAGTGGTGTTTGTCTTATCTCCACTCACAGGCTTGTCCACACTCTTGGCAAACTAGCTTTTTCCCTGCACTATTTGGGTATGGAGTCCTGTGGCACAGGCTGAGGTCCCCAGCCACAGATGGAAACCAGAAGGCTCCTGTCCCAGGCTACTCCTTGGTCCTTGGGTCCTGGGTTCTGGGCAGTTCCCTCTGAGTTGAGTTGTTGACTTTACCCTGCTCACAGGCTTGTGCACACTCCTGGCAGACTAGCTTTTTCCGTGCACTATTTGGGTATGGATCCATGCGCCACAGGTCACAGGTATAACCCAGAAGGGTCCTTCTTCCTCCCCCCTCCCCCCAGTATTTCTCAAACTATCAAGTTTACTAAAACCAAAGAAACTCAGACAAACATTCTTAGCTACCAAAGCCTAGGAAGATTTGATGACTAAATGCAGAATGATATCTGTCACTGGTAAAAAGGAGACTGAGGGAAAAAGTGAGGGAAAACTGGTCCTTATGCTGTTCATGTAATAATGCTGAATCAATGTTAGCTCATTTAGCTTTCATATGTCCTACAGTAATTTAGAAAAGTGAAGAAACTGGGTCTGAGGTGCTGATGAATTCCATGCTATATGCACAAATTTTCTGTAAATCTGAAATCTGTTCTACAATAAAATTTACTCATTTACTTTTGAAAACCACAGCCAAGAGTTACAATCTCATTATTAAAGGCTTTTCAAAATTTCAAGATTTTACAAAAAATTTCATTGTGGCTGAGGCTAATCCTTTCATGATTCCTCTTTATGAATACTGCAGCCCCTGGAATAATGATGATGAGTTGGATCAGTGGATAATGTAATCTATGTTGGCCAATTGGAGCAACCTATTCATTTGTCTATAGTGGCATGTCAACAACTTTTATTGAACCCGTCAGAGATAAGTTTTCAGGACAAACAACTAATCTAAAATATAAAGACAGAAACTGAGTGTAAAATGTTGCCTCTAATCATGGCTTGCCTGGGAAAAAATATAACCACACCTGATATTATCCAGTATGTATATGCAGTGTGAATTTTTATCTAACTTGCCAAATGTTTGTTGTGAGGTGTCATGTAAGTTTGAAGTTCCTTTGTCGCCAAAGTTTCCTTTTATCTTCCTTCTGCTGTTTTTGCTCTCAAGAGAATGACCAGATTTTCCAAAGAAAGACTATGAAAGTTCTGAAAAGAGCCACCCCATGGAGTACGGTGTGACAGCAAACATATCTATCTCTATACCTATCTCTCTATCTCTCTATTTATCTGTACATGTTCTGTGAAACATGTCTCAATGTATAGGAGAAACACAGCAAAACTCATTTACTAAGATAATGTAAATGAGGGTGCTGAAGGAGAGCAGGAAGGATGATTCAACATCAAGTGGGAAGCAAGATACAAAGCTAACCTGCCTTTTAAAAGAAGATTTTATGTTATTTGTGCATATGTGTATATAGCTAAAGGCAGCTGTATGCTGTGTGACATGATGCTGGGAACTGAACTCAGATACTCTGTAAAGGCAGCATACAGTCTTAACTGCTGAGGTCAGCTATGCAGCCTTTGGCCCAGCTTTTTACTGAATGTGCTAAAGCACTCACAATAAAAGCCTCCAGATGAAAGCCACATTTATTTACAAGCATATAATATGTTTTTTCTCAGTCTTTGTTTTAGTATAAAACATGCCTATATTACAAATGAAATTATAAGACACACAAAAAATCAAGAATAACAGTGTAAAGAATCAAATCAATCAGCTGAAACAGAATCAGGTATGGAAAAACTTAATTAGAATAATAACTTCATATATTAAACATTCCAATGAAGAAGATAGATGGCATGGAAGATAAAAGCAGGTCAGCAAACATTTTAAGAAAGAATAGAAAAGAAATGATAATTCAATAGTGTCAGGAGTCATAATAGGACAAGCTGAATACTAGCAGGTGATCTTCCTGAAAGGATCTGCTTTGTATTACTATATAATCTGTGACAGATTCGCTCTTATTGGGCAAGGCCATAAAAAATTCATTTTAGGAAAGATTCCTGCTATTAATATGCTTTTCCTGTTAGTATTGAACATATATAACAATAACTTAAAAGTACCATAGGATCAGAGGTGAGGAGGACACAACATCTGTCCCAACACAGGGAGTAACTGGGACCAGCGGGATCCAGGGATCTAGGAACTCCCAGGGACCAATGCTCAGGTTACTTCCCATCTGGGCTGGTGCCTTGAGCAGACCTTTGGTGCCAATTCCTCAGCCAGTCCCACAACACCCATAGGAAGCTCCACTCTCAGGTGCTCTAACACACCCAGGATCACAGGATTCCAGGAGTTTGGTCACACCAGGTATCAAGGTCGCAGAGGCAGCTTGACCCCCAGAATCTCTGTCAAACCCAGGATCTCAGGGTCACAGAATCCCAGAATCACAACATCCCAGAGACAGCTGGTCTCTGAGGAGTTCTAACACAACCAGGATCACAGGAAGGACAGGCTTCAGTCAGATAAAGGGAGGGCAGGTAGCACTAGAGATAACCAGATGGCAGGAGGCAGGTGCAAGAACATAAGCAACAGAAACCAAGGATATCAGGCATCATCAAAACCCAGTTCTCTGACCATAGCAAATCCTGGATACACCATCACACAGGAAAATCAAGCTTCAGATCTAAGATTACTTATCATGATGATGATAGAAGACTTTAAGAAGGAAATACGTAATTCCCTTAAAGAACTACAAGAGGACACAGGTAAACAGCTAGAAGCTCTTAAAAAGGAAACACAAAAATCCCTTAAAGAATTACAGGAAACCACAATGAAACAGGTGAAGTAACTGAACAAAACCATCCAGAATCTAAAATTGGAAACAGAAACAATGAAGAAATCACAAAGGGAGACAACTGGTGGGATTGAAAATCTAGAAAAGAGATTAGGATAGATGCAAGTATCACCAACAGAATAAAAGAGATAGAAGAGTGAATCTCAGGCACAGAAAATATAGAACACATTGACACAAAAGTCAAAGAGAATGCAAAATACAAAACGCTCCTAATTCAAAACATCCAGTTAATCCAAGACACAATGAGAAGACCAACCTAAGGATAATAGGTATAGAAGAGATCGAAGATTCCCAACTTAAAGGCCCAGCAAATATCTTCATCAAAATTATAGAAGAAAACTTTCTTAACCTAAAGTAAGAGATGCCCATGCACATAGAGGAAGCCTACAGAACTCCATATAGACTGGACGAGAAAAGAAATTCCTCCCGTCACATCATAATCAAAACCCTGAATGCACTAAACAAAGAAAGAATATTAAAAGCAATAAGAAAAAAAGGTCAAGTAACATATAAAGGCAGACCAATCAGAATTACAAAAGACTTCTCGTCAGAGACCATGAAAGCTAGAAGATCCTGGGCAGATGTTATTTAGACCCTAAGAGAACACAATACCCAGCAAAACTCTCAATTACCATAAATGGAGAAACCAAGATATTCCATGACAAAACCAAATTTACACAATATCTTTCCATAAATCCAGTCCTACAAAGGAATATAAATGGAAAACACCAATACAAGTAGGGAAACTACACCCTAGAAAAATCAAGAAAGTAATCTTCTTTCAACAAACCCAAAAGAAAAAAGCTACACAAACATAAAAATAATGATAACTTGGTCAAGAAAGAAATAAAGAAATAAAAGACTTCCTAGAATTCAATGAAAATGAAAGTATAACATACCCAAACTTATGGGACACAATGAAAGCAGTGTTAAGAGGAAAACTCATAGCTCTCAGTGCCTCCAAAAACAAACTGGTGAGAGCATACACTAGCAGCTTAACAGCACATCTGAAAGCATTATGTACTAATTATACTAATTTTAGTACATTATGTACTAAAAGAAGGTAATACATCCAAGAGGCAGGAAATAATCAAACTCAGGGCTGAAGTCAAGCAAGTAGAAACAAAAAGAACTATACAAAGAATAATAAAACCAGGAGCTGGTTCATTGAGAAAAATCAAGAAGCCAGAATAACCAGAGGGCACAGAGACAGTATCCAAATTAAGAAAATCTGAAATGAATAGTGAGATATAACAACAGAATCTGAGGAAATTCAAAAAATCATCATATCCTACTACAAAAGCCTATACTCAACAAAACTGCAAAATCTGGATGAAATGGACAATTTTCTAGACATATACCAAATACAAAAGTTAAGTCAGGATCAGATAAACCATCTAAACAGTCCCATAATGTCTAAAGAAATAGAAGCAGCCATTAAAAGTCTCCCAACCAAAATAAGCCCAGGAAAGATGGATTTAGTGTAGAATTCTATCAGACTTTCAAAGAAGACCTAATTCCAATATTCTTCAAACTATTCCACAAAATAGAAACAGAAGGAACACTACCCAATTCATTCTATGAAGCCACAATTACACTGATACCAAAACCTCACAAAGACCCAACAGAGAAAGAAAATTTCAGACCAATTTTCCTTATGAATATTGATGCAAATATACTCAATAAAATTCTCATAAACCAAATCCAAGAACACATCAAAAGGATCATTCACCACAATCAAGTAGGCTTCATCTCAAGGATGCAGGGATGGTTCAATACCCGGAAATCCATCAATGTAACCCACTACATAAAAAAACTCAAAGGAAAAAAAAAAAAACACATGGTCATTTCACTGGATGCGGAAAAAGCATTTGACAAAATTCAACATCCCTTCATGATAAAAGTCTTGGAAAGATCAGGAATTCAAGGCCCATACCTAAACATAGTAAAAGCAATATACAGCAAACCAGTAGCCAACAACAAACTAAATTGAGAGAAAATTGAAGCATTCCGACTAAAATCAGGGATAGACAAGGTTGCCCTCTCTCTCCCTATCTATTCAATATAGTACTTGAAGTTCTAGCTAGAGAAAGTAGCCAACAAAAGGGGGTCAAAGGGATACAAATCTGAAAGGAAGAAATCAAAATATCACTATTTGCAGATATTATGGCCATAAAGTTGTGTGACCAGAAATACTCCACCAGAGAACTGCTACAGCAGATAAACAACTTCAGCAAAGTGGCATGATATAAAATTAACTAATACAAATCAGTAGTCTTCTGATATTCAACAGATAAAAAGATTGAGAAAGAAATTAGGGAAATGACACCCTTCACAATAGTCACAATCAATATGAAGTATCTTGTTATGATTCTAACCAAACAAATGAAAGATCTGTAGGATAAGAACTTCAAGTCTCTGAAGAAAGAAATTGAAGACCTCAGAAGATGGAAAGATCTCACGTGCTCATGGACTGGTAGGATTAATATAGGAAAAATGGCCATCCTGCTGAAAGTAATCTGCAGATTCAAGGCAATCCCCATCATAATTCCAACTCAATTCTTCAGAGACTTAGAAAGAGAAATTCTCAAATTCATTTAGAATAACAAAAAACCCAGGATAGCAAAAACTATTCTCAACAGTAAAAGAACTTTTGGGGAATCAGCATTCCTGACCTCAAGCTGTACTACAGAGCAGTAGTAATAAAAACTGCATGGTATTGGTACAATGACAGACAGGTAGATCAATGGAGTAGAATTGAAGACCCAGAAATGAACCCACACAGGTATGGTCACTTGATCTTTGACAAAGGAGCTAAAACCATCCAGTGGAAAAAGAGACAGCATTTTCAAGAAATGTTGCTGGTTCAACTGGTGGTCAACATGTAGAAGAATGGAAATTGATCTATTCCTGTCCCCTTGAACAAAGCTCAAGTTCAAGTGGATCAAGGACTTCCACATAAAACCGGATACACTGAATCTAATAGAAGAAAAAGTGGGGATAAGTCTTGAACACATGGGAACAGCGGAAAATTTCCTGAACAGAACACCAATGGCTTATGCTCTAGAGATCAAGAATTGACAAATGGGACCTCATTAAATTGCAAAGCTTCTCAAAGGCAAAGGGCACTGTCAGTAGGACAAAACAGCAACCAACAGATTGGGAAACCATCTTTACCAATCCTATGTCCGATAGATGGCTAATATCCAATATTATACAAAGAACCCAATAAGCGAGACTCTAGAGAACCCAATAACCCTATCCAAAAATGGGAAACAGAGCTAAATACAGAATTGTCAACTGAGGAAACTCGAAAAAATGAGAAGCACCTAAAGAATTGTTCAACATCCTTAGTCATCAGGGAAATGCAACTCAAATCAACCCTGAGATTCCACCTCACACCAGTAAGAATGGCTAAGATCAAAAACTCAGGTGACAGCAGAGGTTGGCAAAGATGTGGAGAAAGAGGAACACTCCTCCATTGCTGGTGGGACTGCAAGCTGGTACAACTACTCTGGAAATCCACTTGGTGGACCCTCAGAAAATTAGACATAATACTACCTGAGGATCCAACTATACCACTCCTGGGCATATTCCCAGGAGATGCTCCAACATGTAATAAGGACACATGCCCCACTATGTTCATAGAAGCTATATTTATAATAGCCAGAAGTTGGAAACTACCCAGATGTTCCTCAACAGAGGCTTGGATACAGAAAATATTGTACGTTTATACTATGGAGTACTACTCAGCTATTAAAAACAATGACTTCATGAAATTCGCAGGCAAATGGATGGAACTTGAAAATATCATCGTGAGTGAGATAACTCAGTCACAAAAGAACAAATATGGTATGTACTCACTGATAAGCAAATATTATCCCAAAAGTTCGGAATACCCAAGATTCAATTCACAGCAACCATTGGACTGAGTGTGGGGTCCCAGATGGAAGAGTTGGAGAAGGGACTGAAGGAGCTGAGGGAGTTTGCAGCCCCATGGATGGAGCAACAGTGTCAAATAGCCTGACCCCCATGTACTCATGGATACTAGACCACCAACCAAAGAATATACATGGAGGGACCCATGGTGATGGCCACATATGTGGCAGAGGAGTGCCTTGCTGTCCATCAGTGGTCTGAGGGTGTTAGATGTCCCAGTATACTGGAATGCTAGGGAGCGTAGACAGGAATGGGTGGCTTGGTATGGGAATACCCTAATAGAGGCAGAGTGAGGGGGAATGTGCTTGGGGATTTCCAAAGGGGAGACCTGGAAAGGGGAAAAGAAAAAAGCCATAGACTAAGAGACTGGACATATAAACAGGACCCAGCATTTTGTTGCACACAGGAAACGTTCCTCAGTTACAAAGACAGACACTACCTCAGAGTAAAAGGTTGGAAAACAATTTTCCATGCAAATGGTCCTAAGAAACAGGCTGCAGTAGTCATTCTAATATCAAATATAATCAACTTTCAGCCAAAAGTTATCAAAAAAGATAAGGAAGGACACTTTATGCCAGTCAAAGAGAAATATTTAAGGGGTAACTTCAGCAAGTGTTATAAGTATCTGATGACTCTCAGTTTAATGGCCTTGGGAAATGCAAAGGAATGTTTCTCTTTGCTCAGAGTGAAGCTAACATATCTTCAAGGGAGAACATTGGAAGCATTTGAATTTTATGGTCACATTTGGGAGGTGAGTCCTATTTTACAAGACTAATACTTATTTTTCTCTGATTTTAGTCAGGAGTTGTCAATTTATTTCTAGTTGAGTGACAGTAGTAAGGTTTTCAAAACCTACTAAAAACAAGTACCATTTAACGTGTGATTTATGAGATTAGGTTGTATGCTATTTTGACTGAAGACAACTTTCCTTTGTCATTTCAAAGGAGAAAAATGAATGACCTATAAAACTGTAGTGTTGATCTGTCAGAAATAATTTGCAATTGCATAATGTTTTTACAAAGTAGTTTAATTTATTTTAATCATATTTATAATGCGAAATTGTAACATAATGATAATATTGGCTTCTAAAGTTTAGCCTAGAAAATAGCATTTTAGTTATCATAGCAATGTCTACAATTAATTTCATAATTTATTACTTCTGTATTTAATTTTGACATGTTTCTCATAATTCACCATTGTATAGAATACTGTGATAGATATCCCACAGCACATACATATTTTTGTCAACATAAATTTCTAGAAATAAGTTTACTAAATACAATTTTTTGCATGATTTAAAAAAATAGATAAGGTTACCCAACTTATTCATAACTCTTGCCATTGGTACTCTGTACTCACAAAGACACCTGAGAGTTTGCCAACTTTTGGCTAGAGAATATCAATTAGTACAAAGTTATGACTTTTTCAACGGGAATGTAATTACCATTAGAATGCATTAAGCATAAAATTTAAGTATTTTATGTTTAACAGATTATATTCTAACCTCAGACAACTAGATGAAGAAAAAAAACTCACAAAAAGCTGAGATCTAGTTCAAAGATCACTGACTTTGACTGTTTTTTGTTGTTGCTCTGGGTTTTTGTTTGTTTTGTTTTGTTTGGTTGTTCTTTTGTTTTTATTTTTTGTTTTTTATTTTTTACTAAATCTAACAATAAAGCTACTCCTAAAAGAAAAAAAAACAATAACTAGTTATTAGCCCACCCCTTTGAAGCAGATCTCTGCAGATCTACAAAGATGTACTGTCTTCTAGTGATGCTATATAGACAGATGACTTCTTATGCCTTAATGATGATTCTATTAAAATTATACAGTGATTATTAAACTCTTTTATAGTGGGACTGCTATTAAGTCCTTTTCTGATAGTCAAAACTGCAATGAGAACTCTGTCAGTCTTCCATGTGTCACCAGTTAATTGCTCTTAGATAGTAACCAGAATTTCTCCTACTCAGAGATTCCAAGAGGTTGTAAAACAGTTAGCTAAAGATCATAAATGGGAACTAATGATTTATTATAGGTTCTAGAACAGAACATAAAATATTGACTGGGTTTATCTATACAAAACTTCACTAATAACTTAGTTATTAGTGAGTTAATGAACCTGTGGAGCTGTGACAGGTGATGGATGTTTAGCCAAATAATTACTCCTAATGGATATGAATGTAAACATTCTCTGTTGTAAACTTCTATTTCAATTTATGATTTTATCTTTTTGTGTGAACTTATGATGAACTTTTAAACATGTGATCATGTATTTTGAAAGATGTATAAGTACTGAGGACAAAGAGAGAAGAAAAGAGTTTTTTTCCCTTTCCCTGCTTAGAGAAGAACTTTTCCCTTACTAGAATTTTCTGCCTTTCCTGCTTAGAGTAGAGATTTTTTTCTCTTTCCCCACTTAGGATCTTTCTACTTTCCCCTTTTTTCTTAGATAGCTTTAATAAGAAACATTTTACAACTTAGTAATAAAGGTTATAATCACATTTTCAAAGTGTCCCCTTTTCTTCCTGCAACTTACTACTAGTAGGCTGAAAGTTAGGTCTGCTGTGCAGTTCCTGCTAAGATAGTACAAAGGCTATTTACTTAATCTTTTGCTGTTTTTAGGAAGAGGTGCTAAGTGCCAGAAACTACAGTTTCTAGCCTCAGAGGATCACAGAAGGGAGGCTAGCTATGAGTTAGATAAGTAAATATTTTATTATTATACAGCAACCCTAAATATATCATAAGACAAAGTCTTACCCTAGTATCTCATAAAACGAAGTCTCCATCCACACTCTTCCCCCTCCACTGTCTCAAGAAGAACCTACAACAAAGAAGACCCCAGCTGGAGCTGGCCCCCAGCACAATAGTATGAGGGATGAAGCAATTCATTGGTTGACTGCAGCCAAAAATCAAAAACTAAAAACCAAAAAACAGGTAAATGCAAGTTAAACAATATGAATCCAATATAAAACACAAAATGGAATTTGCATTTACAAATCTGAGCAAAGTGAAAAGGCACCATGTGAAAGGAACAAAGAGCTCAATATACTTAGAATTTCACGAGACATAGAAGGAGATAATGAGATTATCTAACTAAAATAATCTGTAAAGCTTTGATACAAGAATAAGTACCAAACATACAAAGCAGCATTAACAATGAAACACACATAGAAGACTTGTGGAATCCAGATAGCAAGGCAATGCTGTGAGTGTGCCTATAGAAAAGAGAAACATGCTTCCTGCAGAAAAACAAGGCTTGTTAGACTTAGCATCTGAAATTGTGCAAGTTTTGTTTCTATTACTATGATAAAACACCATATCAAGGTGTCTTTTAGAAGAAAGAGATTATTTGGGGTTATGCTTCTGGACACATAGAGTCCACAATAGATTGAAGGTATAGCAGTAGGAGCCAAAACTTCCCATTTTAAATCACAAGCTCAAAGCAGAGAATAAATAACCTATGACTCAAGTCTTTAAACTCTCAAAGTCTTCCCCTGATGCCAACTAAACTATGAAAAGGGTCACACCTCCAAAGCCTTCCCAAACAACAACACTATCTGGGGGCAAAGTAATTAAATTACCAAGACTATGGGGGTCATGGAATTTAAGCCACAAAGACAGGGAAAGGAATTCTTTGGAGTCCTCAAAGCAAACAAAACCAGAATAAAGAATCTAAAAACGAATCTCAGCAAGAATACCTTTCTAAAGGAGAAAATTAAAAACCAAAAAAACCATTTCTCAGATGCACAGAATCTGAGAGAATTCCTCAAAATTTGAGTTGTTCATGAAAAATTGCCAAAAGAAGCAGTTCAAAGATAAAGGATCAGGCTTACTTACATCCATTGGGGAAAAAGTATTAGAAATCCAGTAAGTAGCATTATCCTTTTAATTTACTGATTTAAAAGATAACTGCTTCAAGGTAAAATTATGGTTCTATGTTTCAGCTGACATTGCAAGAAAGAGTACAAGAGACAGTAATAACTGTCTGAGAGCTTCAGGAAAGATATTGAGGGTATGCTGTTTAGATGCCTTTATAGAAGTTCCACATTAGCAAAATGCAATCTGGAAACAAACTCAGGTCAATGTGTATTATATGTCCTAGAAAAATTGCTAAGCTATTTTATAATCATTATAAAGAATAAGTCAATGGAAAAGATAAAATGGAAGCACAAAGATGCTTCATTGAATTTTAAAGCAGCAAAACAGAAAAAGAAACTGGAGCTAATGGAGTACATAAAAGCTAGTACAGTACACTTTATTCCAATCCATCAATATTCAGATTATAAAATAATTGTCTAAACACAGAGAATAGCAATTCAAGACTGAACTATATGAGATAAGAAAGCCACTTCAGATAAAAAGACATAATTCAGTTAAAAGTTTAGAAAATAGGGAATAGATACAATGCCAATTAACAGGTAGTGTCATTCTTCTAAAGACAGCAGGCTTCAGAACATGCACTATGACAGGAATAAACAAAAGTGCTACTCGATAAAGGCAAAGATTGCTCACACCAGAAAAAACATAATACTCCACAATTCTGATCCATGCAGATCTAAAACATAGGAGTCAGAATATTATAGAAATATGTAAGGTTATTTCTCTCTATATATTTATATGTAATAAAAACCTTTTATTATACAACACATATTTATATATTTCTATGCTTATAAAATATATAATACATATTATATTATATTTTATTATATATGATATATAATATATGTTAATATATTATAAGTATATATTAAAGATATATACATTTAAATAAATTATATGTATATAAATAATTTATAAGATAAATATATTAATATATGATATAGTAAATATATTAATATATACTATTTTTTATATAAAATATAAAATAAAATATATGTATACTTATATAATATATTATATATTTATACATATAAATGTAGTGAGAAAAGTTAGTGAGTCTAAGTTGTTAGAAGAGTAAATTATTAGAAAATATGATAATGTCTAGATGATATGAGAAATAGTAAACACAATCCAACAACATTTAAGATTATAAATCAGGAACTTCTAGAAAAATGACAGATTTACAGTAAAGGAAAAAAGTCAAAATTCAAATGAGATGAAGAACTCCAAAAATTCAAAAAATAGTGACTAAAAAATTTGATGTTTGGAGAGTGATCTGGGCAAATGAAGTGAAAAGAAGTGAGTGAAACTGAACACAAGTCCAACAGTGCAACTCACTGTTGGGAGAAGAAGAAATGCCTCTCCCAGAAAGGAAGTCATGTGCCCTGGAGCACAAGAGATTGGTAGAAAACATCAGCCCACAGCCCATGCAAGTGTCAGCTTCAGTTTCAAGTCTTGGTAAGATAGCCATTCTCACAACAGAATTACAAAGCACCAAAGATAACAAGAACAATCTTGAACAAAAATAATACTGTGACAATTATCATCATATCTGATTCCAAATTATAGCATAGAGACATAGTAATAGGATTAGCATGACCCAAGCACAAAAACAGACATATACGTTGGTGGAAAAGAATTGAAGATCCAGACATAAGTCTAAACAACTACATTTACATGAGCTTTGACAAAGATGCCAAAAATACACCATTGTGGTTTGAAGATGCATGGCCCAGGGAATGGCACTATAAGGTGTAGCCTTGATAAAGGAAGTGTGTCATTGTGGGGGTGCACTTCGAGGTCTTATGCTCAAGTTCTACTCAATGATGAAGAGAGCCTCCTCCTGGCTGCCTGCAGAAGACAGTCTTCTTCTGGCTCCCTTTGGACCAAGATATCGAACTCTCTGTTCCTCCAGCATCTTGTCAGTTTTCAATTTGCTATGCTTCCTGCTATGATGATAGTGGACTAAACCTCTGAAAATGTAAGCCAACCCCCATTAAATGTTATTCTTTATAAGAGTTGCCTTGGTCATGGTGTCTCTTCACAGCAACAAAACCCTAACTAAGACATACACATTGGAGGAAAGACAAAAGTCTTCAATAAATGGTGCCAGGAAACATGGATTTCATCATGCAAAAAAATGAAAGTGAACCTTTAGCTGTACAGCACTCAACTTCAAATAGATCAACAACCTCAACTTAAGACCTTATACCCTTAAACTGCTAGAGGAAAAATAGGAAGTTAGCTTCAACTTATAGGCACAGGTATAGACTTTCTGAATAGAACTCTAGTAACAGAAGAAGTAAGATCTGCAACTGATAAATGATCTCTCAAGAAATTAAAAACCTATATAGAAAAGGAAAAGTTCAGGCATGTAAAGAAGAAGTCCAAAGAATGGGAGAAAGTCTTCACAAGCTATATATTTGACAAGTGATTTTTATCTGATATGGGCAAAGAGGTCAAGAAAATAAACACCAAGAAAACAAACCATCTACTTAAATAATGGGCTATACCTTTAGTGATATCTATCTTTCATTCACCCCTCTCCTGTTATATTATCTTTCCTACCCTCTGTTAAAGTACTCCCCTAATTCCCCCTCTATCCCCTTTATAGCTGCTGTCTTATATGTTGTATCTATCTAGGACTCCTACTCTCTCCCTATCTATATGGCCCTTTTGTACTCTCCAGGCTTTCCTAGTTACTTCAGGTCTTATACTTAAATCTAAGGATTCTGAATAAGAGTCCACAAATAAGAGAGAACATGTAGTGTTTGCAGCTTTTTCTTGATGTGGGCTACCTCTGTTATTTTCTAGTTCCATTCATGTACCCACAAATTCTATTATTTGATTTTTCTTTACAGTTGAGTAGAATTCTCTCTCTCTCTCTCTCTCTCTCTCTCTCTCTCTCTCTCTCTCTCTCTCTCTCTCTCTCTCTCTCTGTGTGTGTGTGTGTGTGCGTGTGTGTGTTTGTGACTTTCATTTTTAATTCATTATCTATAGAAAAGTTTGGTTGTTTCCACTCCATAGCTGCTGTAAATGGAGTGGCAGTGAATATGTCTGTGCAAGTATCTGTAGTGGGATAGCAAATCCTTTGGGTATATGCCAATGAGTGGTAAAGCTGGATCAATTAGCTTCTCAAGACTTCCATTCTGCTTTCTACAGTGGCTGCACCAGTTAGCAAACTCATCAAGAATTATGAAGGGTCCATTTTCTCCACATCCTCACCAGTATGTGCTGTCAGTTTTTCCTTCTTAGCCATTCTAAATGGAGTCAAATGAAATCTCAAACTTGTTTTCATTTGCATTTCTCAGATTGTTAAGGTTTTCCAACATTTTAAAAGATATTTCTTGGCTGTGTGCATTTCTTCCTTTGAGAACTTTGTGTTTAGATCCATAGCTGATTCTTTTTCATGTGTGGCATTTTTTTTCTTTTTGATTCTTTGTTTTTGGAGATTTTCTTAAATCCTAGATAATATTAATCTTGTATTAGATGTATTTTTAGCAAGGATTCTCTTGCACCCTGGGGGCTTCCTTTTCAATTTACTGATTGTTTCCATTCCTGCTTTGTGATGTCCCATTGACAATTTCTCAATTTCTGAGCAACTGGAGTCCTATTCAGAGCATCTTTTTCTGCATCTGTATTTTGTAGCATTAGGGGCACAGAGGTTCTTGTACTCACAGAGAAATACTAAGAGAACCAGGAATGTTAAACACATGGGGGTGTCTCCTTAATAAAATCAAATACATGGATGCAATTCAGAAAACTAAAAGTGGAGGTTGTTAATGATCTGGTAACCTTTTAGCTAACTGTGAAGACAGACCTCATCCAAATTCCCCAGAATGATTATCCCAGACTCTTCTCTCACTAGACCATTACTCATCCTTAGGGTAGATGTCAGAGTACTTTATGGCCTGCTGACCTCTATGCTTTGGGTCAGAGACCACATTAGATTCTAGGCCTGTTAACTACAGGATCCAACCTCCTAGTCACATGTAGTTTGCAAATGAGTATTTCTATTTAGTCACACCTTAAGCTATATTGGGTATCTGAAATGGGACTGACTATTGTCTCGAAACCTTTTCCCAAATTGTACTGTGCTTGAAATATGCTGACAATAAGATGCCTGGCATTAGACTCCTCGAAGTCTGATCCAGGTTGACAAAGTCAATCTAAACCAGGTTTTCATTTATATCTGTTCACAAGGTTTGATTCCTTGTATGACATTGCAGGGACCTCTTCATTGTAGAATATGGTTTATAATTTTTTTCTAGCAGCTTCAGCCTTTCAGGTTTCACACTGAGATCTTTGACACAGTTGAACTTGATTTTTATGCAGGGTTATAGATAAGCTTATTTTAAAAATATATACTTTTTTACAACACTACATATATGGATATAGCTGTATTTAGATCTCATTCCTGTGCCAAGCATGGAAACCTCCCTTAAAATTCATGTCAGAGGGTATAAAATCCAAAAACAATATAGGCCATTTTCACTGCCATTGGTTGCCACCCAGAATTTGAAGGTAAAACTCGATTGCTGAAAAGAACACATGCTTTGGACATAGAACTTGAAGGGATCAAGCTGGAACTGACCTTGAACCCTCTTCCCTAAACCTGACTCTCATTTTATCAGAGGGTGCTCTGTAAGCTGCCATAGGAAAAGACTAGGCAATAGTTCTACACAGCTGTAAAGCCTATGAAGCACAACAATGACCAAGTTATCCACAATGGAGCAATCATGGCACCTCTATCTTGAGGTAACCAACTGCTTTCTGGACATAAGGCTTGCTAAAGGAGTCAATCCATTCCTAGTACTGTAAACCTAGCCAGCTCCTATGGCTGAAAGGTCATGGATTTGAGAGGTGAACACACTGTTGCTATTTTCTAAAACCAGCATAATTTCTAAGTATATTCTAAACAGTATTTTTTTTTACCCACAGATAAATGTAGCTCTCACCCATCATCAAAGCTTCTTTTTGAAACAGCTGTAAACTACTATAGATCCATAACTGGCCAACATACAGATAAATGACCGTTGGGTTCCCAGCTTCAATTGGTTCATCTACAGTGTGACCACTATACCTAAGCCAATGGGATGAAGTGTGTATATGTGAAAAGAATGCAAAAGCTAGGGGATCAAGGACCCACTGAAAGATAGTGTCTTCTGGACACGATAGGAAAGCCGCATCCTTGAAATCTTGACAAGATGGCTGCGTAAACAAGATCTCCATAGAGCCAATCCCACTCATCAAGTCAATGTTAATTGTAATTAAAATTTCTCAAAAAACTAGGAATATGAAGGATCTTCACTATCCTACAATGGATAGTTTTTGTTTTTGTTTTTTAAATGCTATAGCTAATATTACCCCTAGGAATTATAAGTTACTCAGGAGAGAGGCAGGCAGATCTCTATGACTTTGAAGCCAGTCTGGTCTGCAAAGCAAGTTCCAAGGCAGCCAGGACTGTTACACAAAGAAAGCCTGCATTAAAAACAAACAAACAAACAAACAAACAAACAAACAAATGCACACACAAACAAAATCAACCAATCAACCAGAGGGAAAAAACTCACATTTAACACCTGAAGGTGGTGGCATATACCATTAATTTCATCACTCACTAGGCAGGTGGATCTCTGTATGTCAGAGTCCAGTTTGGTCTACAGAGCAAGTTCCAGGACAGTCAGGACTACACAGAGAAACCCTTTCTCCAAAACACACACACACACACACACACACACACACACACACACACACACACACACACATACACACGAAGTATAGATCAGGCTAACAAAAATGTCACTGAAGTGATTTACAAGTGATGCTAAGATGTGATCCTATATAATAGGATGAGAAGTACCTACTGTATGAACATATGAGAGTCAAACATTAATGACAATTTTCATTGTTCCATATTCTAATGTGTCATGAAAGTGCTCAAAGGTAAGACGGTTATAAAAAATCAAATTATCACAGATTTGAAGAACATAAACTGCTAAAAGAGTTATTTTAAAAAGTTATTTTGCATCTTGGCACATGTGGAGGAGGCCTGCTAAGAACAAGACTTCTAAAAGGCAAATATGTCTGGAAGACTCTGGTGCAAGGCCACTTTTTGCTGGCTATAAGTGAAATCTTTGGAACCAAAGACAGCACACACCTCTTCTTAAAACTGAATGTTTTTTGCTCAAGATGAAACTGAGTTTTACTGAGGCAAGAGATGTGCTTACATGAATAAAGCAAAAAATAACACAGTGATTCTTAGAGGCAAACAAAACCAAACAAGAGTGATCTGGGGACTGGTGATTCGGGTCCATGGAAACAGTTGCATGGTTCATGCTGCATTCTCAAGCAACCTTCCTGTAAAGGCCATCGGGCACAGAATCCATGTGATGTTATGCTCTTCTAGGATTTTAAAAAGATGAAAAGCAGATTTTAGAAGCCAAATAAGGAGATATTAAAATAAAATATGTTCAATTAATTAAAAATCACGATGGAGGAGAAATATGTGTATGAGAACCAGGTTGTACAAATAATCCTTGTGTGATTATAGATTGATAGGTGATGTTGTTGTCTAGACAAAGAACTCTCAGCATTTGTTAAAAGACTAGAACTCCTCACCTGCAGGTAGAGTAGGCCCCCATGGGAATTTCTCTACCCTTAATTGTGTGCCAACTGGTATTTTTATGCTCTTATTGTCTAGGAAATCATATTATAGAGAGAAAGTTCATAAGTGTATTTTTCCTATCATGTCTAGGGAATACTATCTAGCAACATGCATACAGGGACTTTGGCTCTTGCAATGTCTCTGCCCCATCTTCCATAACTTCCTGAGCCTGAGATGGGGAGGTTACATTGCACATGTTAGGAATCTCATTGTCCCTTATTCTCTGAATTTTTGCCAGTTGTGTATATCTGCAATATTTCTATCTATGTGAAAAGAGACTTTTTTGATGAGGATTGTATAAGGATAAGTATTTAGAATATAGCTAGAAGCCATATTAACGGAAAATGGCAGTAGTAGGTTCTCCTCTCTGATCTATGACCACTTCATCCATGAATAGCTGGCTAGGTTTACAGTTTAAGCCATAGACACCATCATGATTAAGTGCCACTGTTGCAAGATTGACCATATTTTGTTATAACCTGTGAATATCATGAGAGCTAGTCCTCAGAGAGGGCTTTCATGTGGTCAATGGCTGTTGACAAAGAAGATTATTTTCCTCCAGGGAGGAATACCCATATAGGTTGTCTGACACTAAGTGGTTAATCATTTACACCTGAGCAAACAAGCAATCCTAAATGGTCTCTGAAGGTAAATAGATATACACATGTACACATGTAACTATAGTTTTTAAAGAAGAGACCATGATTTTAGGAGGTAGGGATCATGAGAGAAGTTTGAGGAAGGAAAGAGAGGAAAGAGTGATGGAGGTATAGTGCTGATGTACAAGTTTCCCAAAACATTTTATCTTTTTTTTTTTTGATACTTTATTTACATTTCCAATGTTTCCCCTTTTCTAGGTCTCCTCTTTGGAAACCCCCTATCCCCTCCCCCTCCCCGCCTCTATGAGGGAATTCCACATCCCACCTACCCGCCCACCCATTCCCATATTCCCACCTTGACATTCCCCTTTACTGG
>CM052703.1:131043908-131063464 GCA_028551405.1 Uromys caudimaculatus | reverse complement strand
ATAACCCCATCAAAAAATGGGGAACAGAGCTAAACAGAGAATTCTCAACTGAGGGATTTCGCAGGGCTGAGAAGCACCTAAAGAAATGCTCAACATCCTTAGTCATCAGGGAAATGCAAATCAAAACAAGTCTGAGATTCCACCTCACACCAGTCAGAATGGTTAAGATCAAAAACTCAGGTGACAGCAGGTGCTGATGAGGATGTGGAGAAAGAGGAACACTCCTCCACTGTTGGTGGGATTGCAAGCTGGTACAACCACTCTGGAAATCAGTTTGGCGGACCCTCAGAAAAATGGACATAATACTACCTGAGGACCCAGCTATACCTCTCCTGGGCATATACCCAGAAGATGCTTCAACATGTAATAAAGACATATGCTCCACTATGTTCATAGCAGCCATATTTAAAATAGCCAGAAGCTGGAAACAACCCAGATGTCCCTCATCAGAGGAATGGATACAAAACATTTTATATAAAAAGACTAAATGCAAGAAATTAGCACAATGAGCTCCCATGGTATTAAGAGCATGAAAGCATCAAGGATGAAAAAAAGTATATTTATGAACAGTAGAAAAGAACTGTGGAGCTGGAGATATATCTGTCTTTAAAGCCATAGTATCATTTATACTTTAGAATGTGTGAAGGTGCAAGTATAACTGATAGGTGCAGGACAGGAATCCTGAAAGTTCTAAATTCATGATTGAAGGATCAAAAGCAATTGACATACCAGAAAATAACTGGGAGTGTTTATGGATTAGTGAAGTCACCACCATAAAGGGCTCAAATAACCTCCAATTGACACAGGTTTGTAATATTTATCAATAAAAATCCCTGAGAGCACCTTTGTACATCTATATAACATTACAAAAAAACTTACATTTGAAGATAAAGGCAGGAGAATAAACAATTTTTAAAACAAAGCCTAAAGTAGGAAAATGTAATAATCATTTTTGAGACTACAATAATAGACTGGATGGTTATATGTTACAAGATGAAAAGATTTGTCTTTTAAATTTTTAGTTGAACAACAACTTCTCTATATGCATGGAGTACAGGACATTCTTTTATTATATATAGATAACATGTAATGATAAAATTTAATAACTGACACATTATAGCTGAGTTTTTATTTTTAAATTCAAATGGAAGAAAGACAAGCAACAATGAAAGCTAAAGGAACTCATCTCTGATCATCCAAAGAACTCGAATTCAACAGCAAAGAAGCAGACAATGCAATTATAACAGTCAAAAATAGCATGTGTGAAAATTACGCATCATTAATTAAAGGGGGCTCATACCGACAAGAACAGAGAGACTAAGGGAGAGAATCAAATGCAAGTGAAACTGTGGAGGAAAGTGCTCATTTACACTAGACAGCCTTTTAAGACCATAACAGCCAAATGCATATATAACAGATGACTCAGTAACTGCTTTCCAGGCTGGGAAAACTAAAATATGTTCACACAAAATGTGCTCAGCTATGCCTGTAGGAGTTTTAACACTAACAGCAAAATCAAGAACCATCCTAGACCCCCTTCAGAGGGTGAATAAGAGACGGATACTCTCATTCTAAGGACTACTACTCAGTAACAAAAAGGAATAATTATTTTATACTTGGTGGTTTTGATAAGTCTCCAGAAAATTATGCTGATCAGTAAGAAGAAATACCTTACCTTGAAGTTATGTTTCCTATTATTTTGTTTATAGATAATTCTCTCAGTGACAGTTAGAAATGGAAGCATAATGATGACTGCTGAGCAAGCAGAAGATCAGGACGTGTGAGAGAAAGATTACCAGCAGAGCTCTGGTGATAGAAATGCTTTGTATGTTGTCTGCGTATCTGCCATCAGACCGTGATACCCTTTCTTCCCCTCCCCATCACTCTCCAGAAACTGGTCATTGAGCAACTGAGTAATAGGTTTATTACTATTTATTTAGTTATTTATCTATCATTTGTTTGTTTGTTTGTTTATCTGTCTTTTTATTTGAGGATTTAATGCACGTATACAATGTATTTTTAACAAACTCACCCTTTTCCCTCCCCCTCTGTTTCTTCCCAATTTCTCCCTGCCCTCTACACAACTTTTTCTTCCTAGATTCATATGCTCTTTTTAAAAAGGAGTACTTATTGCTACCTGTATTAGCATCAATGTAGAAACCTCTATTTGGTTATAGGTAGCTTCTAAGGCAGGTACACCCATGTAAGATAAAGGTAACCCCATATCCCCAAGAAAAACAAGTTTTACTCTCCCAGCAGCCACCAATCACAAATAGCTCTTTTAAAAGGATTGGACCTTTGTGAGCTTCTTCCATCTGCACTGGGTTTGTGCCTGACTTGACCCTGTGCAGATATGTACATATAGTCTTAGCCACTTTGAATTCACTTCTGCAATGGTCCAGATGATCCCTAAACCTTAAAATTGGGGATATGATGCTAATTTCTAATTAAGGCTGAGCACTCCACACTACCTTATTTGCAGTTCAACAACATATTTTCAAGATTCAATTTTCTTTATAGATAAGTAGTATTGCCTAAGAATTTCATGAAGTCATTGTTTTTAATAGCTGAGTACTACTCCATTGTGTAAATGTACCACATTTTCTGTATATTCCTCTGCTGAGAGACATCTGGGTTGTTTCCAGCTTCTGGTTATTTTAAATATGACTGCTATGAACATAATGGAGCATGTGTCCTTATTACATGCTGGAGCATCTTCTGGGTATATGCCCAGAAGTGGTATAGGTGGGTCCTCAGGTAGTAATATGTCCAATTTTCTGAGAAACTGCCACACTGATTTCCAGAGTGGTTGTACTAGCTTGCAATCCCACCAGCAATGGAGGAGTGTTCCTCTTTCTCCACATCCTTGCCAGCATCTGCTGTCACCTGAATTTTTGACTTACTCATTCTGACTGGTGTGAGGTGGAATCTCAGGGTTTTGATTTGCATTTCCCTGATGACTAAGGATGTTGAACATTTCTTTAGGTGCTTTTAGGCCATCCGATTATTGGATATTAGCCCTCTATCAGATATAAGATTGGTAAAAATCTTTTCCCAATCTGTGGATTGCTGTTTTGTCCTATTGACAGTGTCCTTCACCTTACAGAAGCTTTGCAATTTTATGAGGTCCTATTTGTTAATTTTTGATCTTAGAGCATAAGCCATTGGTGTTCTGTTCAGGAAAATTTTCCCTGTGCCCATGTGTTTGAGGTTGAGTGACATAACCCAGTCACAAAAGAACACACATGGATATTAGCCCAAAAGCTCAGAATACCCAAGATAAAATTCCCAGACCATATGAAGCTAAAGAAGAAGGAAGAACAATGTGTAGATGCTTCAGTGCTTCTTATAAGGGTGAACAAAATACTCACAGGAGGAAATATGGAGATAAAGTATGGAGCAGAGACTGAAGGAAAGGCCCTCTAGAGATTGCCCCACCTTGGGATCCATCCCATATACAGTTACCAACCCTGGACACTATTGTGGATGCAGGATGTGCTTGCTGAAGGGAGCCTGATATGACTCTCTCCTGAGAGGATCTGTCAGAGCCTGACAAATACATAGGGGGATGCTCATAGTCAACCATTGGACTTAGCACGGGGTCCCCGATGGAGGAGTTGGAGAAGGAACTGAAGGAGCTGAGAGGGAGCAACAGTATCAACAAGCCAGATGCCTGGAGCTTCTGGGGACTGGACCACCAACCAAAGAGTACACATGGAGGGACCCATGACTCTGGTCGAGTTTGTGGCAGAGGATGGCCTTGTTGGACACCAGTGGGAGGAGCGGCCCTTAGTCCTGTGGGGGTTTGATGCCCCAGTGTAGGGGAATGCCAGAGCAGGAACACGGGAGTGGATAAGTAGTTGGCAGAGCACTCTCATAGAGACAGGTAAAGGGGGGATAGATAGAGAGTTTCCGGAGGGGAGATCTGGAGAGGGGATAACATTTGAAATGTAAATAAAGAAAATATCCAATAAAAGAAAAAAGTCATATTGCATTATGTATATACCACCCTGTCATTATCAATTCATCAACTGATGAAATGGACAATTTTCTAGAGCGCTATCAAATACCAAGTTAAGTCAGCATCAGATAAACCATCTAAACAGTCCCATAATGCCTAAAGAAATAGAAAAAGTCATTAAAAGTCTCCCGACCAAAAAAAGCCCAGGACCAGATGGGTTCACTGTAGAATTATATCAGACCTTCAAAGAAGACCTAATACCAATACCCTTCAATCTATTGCGCAAAATAGAAATGGAAGGAACACTACCCAATTCCTTCTATGAGGCCACAATTACACTGATACCAAAACCTCACAAAGATCCAACAATAAAAGAAAACTTCAGACCAATTTTTCTTAAAAATATCGATGCAAAAATACTCAATAAAATTCTCGCAACCGAATCCAAGAACACATCAAAACGATCAATCATCATGATCAAGAAGCCTTCATCCCAGGGATGCAGGGATGGTTCAATACCCAGAAATCCATCAATGTAAACCACTACATAAACAAACTCAAAGAAAAAAACCACATGGTCATTTCCTTAGATGCTGAAAAAGCATTTGACAAAATTCAGCATCCCTTCATGATAAAAGTATTGGAAAGATCAGGAATTCTAGGTCCATACCTAAACATAATAAAAGCAATATACAGCAAACCAGTAGCCAACATCAAACTAAATGGAGAGAAACTTGAAGCAATCCCACTAAAATCAGGGATTAGACAAGGCTGCCCTCTCTCTCCCTATCTATTCAATATAGTAATTGAAGTTCTAGCTAGAGCAATTAGACAACAAAAGGAGGCCAAAGTGATACAAATTGGAAAGGAAGAAATCAAATTATCACTATTTGCAGATGATATGATCGTATACCTAAGTGACCCGAAAACCTCCACCAGAGAACTGCTGCAGCTGATAAACAACTTCAGCAAAGTGGCTGGATATAAAATTAACTCAAACAAATCATTAGCCTTCCTATACTCAAAGGATAAACAGACTGAGAAAGAAATTAGGGAAATAACATCCTTCACAATAGCCCAATCAATATAAAGTATCTTGATGAGACTCTAACCAAGCAAGTGAAACCTCTGTATGGCAAGAACTTCAATTCTCTGAAGAAAAAAATTGAAGAAGACCTCAGAAGGTGGAAAGATCTCCCATGCTCATGGACTGGGAGGATTAATATAGTAAAAATGGCCATCCTGCCAAAAGCAATCTACACATTCAATGCAATCCCCATCAAAATTCCAACTCAATTCTTCATAGGCTTAGAAAGAGCAATTCTCAAATTCATTTGGAACAACAAAAAACCAAGGATAGCAAAAGCTATTCTCAACAACAATAAAACTACTGGGGGAATCAGCATTCCTGACCTCATGCTGTACTACAGAGCAGTAGTGATAAAAACTGCATGGTACTGGTACAGTGACAGGCAGGTAGATCAATGGAATAGAACTGAAGACCCAGAAATGAATCCACACACTTACGTTCACTTGATTTTCTACAAAGGATCTAAAATCACCCAGTGGAAAAAAGACAGCATTTTCAACAAATGGTGCTGTTTCAACTAGTGGTCACCATGTTGAAAAATGCAAATTGATCCATTCCTATCTCCCTGTTCAAAGCTCAAGTCCAAGTGGATCAAGGACCTCCATATAAAACCAGATACACTGAATCTAACAGAAGAGAAAGTGGGGACATGTCTCGAACACCTGGGTACAGGGGAAAAGTTCCTGAACAGAACACCAATGGCTTATGCTCTCAGATCAAGAATTGACAAATGTAACCTCATGGAATTGCAAAGCTTCTGTAAGGCAAAGGACACTGTCAATAGGACAAAACAGCAACCAACAGATTGGGAAAAGATTTTAACCAATCCTATGTCTGATAGAGGGCTAATATCCAATATATCCAAAGAACTCAAGAAGTTAGATTCCAGAAAACCAAATAACCCTATCAAAAAATGGGGAACAGAGCTAAACAGAGAATTCTCATCTGAGGAAATTTGTAGGGCTGAGAAGCACCTAAAGAAATGTTCAACATCCTTAGTCATCAGGGAAATAAATGCACATCAAAACAAGTCTGAGATTCCACCTCACACCAGTCAGAATGGCTAAGATAAAAAACTCAGGTGACAGTAGATGCTGGCAAGGATGTGGAGAAAGAGGGACACTCCTCCATTGTTGGTGGGATTGCAAGCTGGTACAACCACTTTGGAAATCAGTTTGGCAGACTCTCAGAAAAATGGACATAATACTACCTGAGAACCCAGCTATACCACTCCTGGGCATATACCCAGAAGATGCTCCAACATGTAATAAAGACACATGCTCCACTATGTTCATAGCAGCCATATTTAAAATAGCCAGAAGCTGGAAACAACACAGATTTCTCTTAGCAGAGGAATGGATACAGAAAATGTGGTACATTTACACAATGGAGTACTACTCAGTTATTAAAAACAATGGTTTAATGAAATTTGCAGGCAAATGGATGGAACTTGAAAGAATCCTGAGCGAGGTAACTCAGTCACAAAAGCCCGAACATGGTATGTACTCACTGATAAGTGGATATTAGTCCAAAAGTTTGGAATACCCAATTTCACTTTACCGTAATCGCTGGACTGAGAGTGAGGTCCCAGATGGAGGAGTTGGAGAAGGCACTGAAGGAGCTGAGGGATTTTGCAGTCCCATGGAGGGAGCAACAGTGTAATTGGCTCGACCCCCCTCCCCAGTCCTCCTGGAGGCTGGACCACCAACCAAAGAATACACATGGAGGGACCCATGGCTCAGACCACATATGTGGCAGAGGAGGGCCTTGTTGGCCATTTGGGGGAGAAGAGGCCCTTGGGCCAGAGTGTGTTAGAGGCCCCAGTAAAGGGGAATGTCAAGGTGGGAATACAGCAGTAGGTGGACGGGTGGGTGGGAGGTGGAATCCCCTCATAGAGGCAGGGGAGGGAGAGGGGATTGGGGTTTTCCAAAGAGGACACTTGGAAAGGGAGAAACATTGGAAATGTAATTAAAGTATCAAAAAATAAATAAATGATTAAAAAAAAGAATGATGAAGGAATGGAATGTGTGGTTTGCACATTGTATATTCTCAAAACCATGCAGCTTCTTACTCAGAAATGAATGGTCTGATTAAAATGTTACCATTTGTCAAAAGGAAGTTGGCTTTTGAAAACAGATGTGAGCCCAATCCTCCAGCTGGAATTGATTGTTTAAATTGAACTGGTATCAATAACCTCCTTGTTTATAGTCAGTGGTTTGTTTCTTGATTCAGAGCTACTATTTCAATACTGTGAGCCTGGAATGGTCAAGATGGCATCAGGAAACAGAGATTCCTGTGCATTGCAGCTTGTTTTGGTCTCCTTTGGGGGATTTTCTCTCTCACCTTAACTACCATTTAGAATGGGACAAGTGAGCTCTTCATTCAACCTGGATTTGCAGCATCCTGGAATTACTCTCACTTCTTTGTATCAAACTGAATCTCATAATGCTAAGCAGTGTATTAATATGTATTTATACATATGAAAAGTCCATCTCAAGACATGATGTTGGTTATCATGTGATGCATGGTGGGATCATTTGGGAACATTGGGTTGTCCTCATCATAACTGAGCAGTTTTGTTGGGTAAGAAGCATTGTGGGCAGATATTGCTTTCCTTGATTATAGTGAAAAGCCCAGAATATATTACACAGAATTGCTGCTGTGTTTTCAAAAAAAAACCCAAAAAACCAAAAAAACATTTTGATGGAGCATCAGAAATTGAGAGAGAAACCATGGAGACAACAGCTGCCACGTGTGGAATGTGTGTGATTCTGGTTATATCAAAGGCCAAATGTCAACTAACTGAATAAAAGAAACCAGAATTGGAAGTGGCACAGATGACCAAACATCAACCGCAACGTTTATCTCATTCTTTGATGTTGTTTGTTTGTTTTGAGATAGGGTTTTACTCCGTAATTCAGGCAGTATATGAAGCCCAGGATGACCTTGAACTCTTGCTGATTTTCTTGCCTCCGCCTGCTGAGTGCAGAGATTATAAGGTGTGAGTCACCATACCTGACAACAAATTTAAAACTGGAAAGAAACATGAAACTTTGGAGTAGAAAGAAGAATTGTCAGGCTTTTGTTTAGAAGCCAGAGTAGTTATAGAAAGGCCATGTGAATATGAGTAAAAATGATATCAAGTTAAGTTATGGTATAGAATGTTAATTAATAACTAGTAAATATCAGGTATAGAGAGACACAGATTGGAAGACTGTTCATCAGAGAGGAAGGAATAATGAAAGAAGGAAGACAATGGAGAAGGAGGAAAACAAAAGGGGAAAAGACAACCTAAGATATAAACCTGGAGGAACATAGGTCAACACAGAAACATTGAGTTCATATGAAAATTAGCTTATATTAATAATAATAATAAAACACGCAGAGATTGCACAGCACAATGAGGTAACAAAGCTAAGTATATTGATGCAGACCCTTCTACAGAATTGCAGTATTCACACAGAACAACAGTGAGCCCAGCAAACAGCAGGAAAGTTTCAACACCATCCTTAGGTAATCACAGAAATGGAGTAAATACAGACAATAGGAACCAAAGCATCCAGAACTAAGACAAAGACATGACAGCCAAAGTAGTCTGCTACACATTTACTGGGTTCAAGAAGCAGGACACAAAGATTTGAAATAGATAATGAAGATCAAGTTAATATACAAAATAAATTTACCTTAAACAAAGAAGACCTAACTATGTTTTGACTAAATTAGTGCATACTTTTCAAAACTTTAAAACATTTCCTTATTTGTTCTTTTTAAAAATAAAAAAAGAAGACATAAAGTTATATAGATAGGGAGGTGAGGATGGATCTTGGAGGAGCTGAAGGGTAAATATCAAAGGGTACATATCAAAGTGTATTCTACAAAATTCTCAAATAATTAATAAAAATATTATTAACAGTATAAGGCAGTCACCAAGTCTGTAAATTATCTCCAGAGTTTTTCTGCCTCATTCCTTAGGAAAAAAACTGCCTATCAAATGGTTATAAAAAGACAAGGATGCCATCTTCCTTCACAAAAGCAAAAGGTACACATCGTCATGAAACTAGCACAATGTTTTATAATAATGAGTACAATAAAATGTAAGCTTGCCTCATTTATGAATTAATTTACAGACCAAGTTTAACTGAAAATTGTTTTTAGGTTGTTAACCACAGAGTTATCTAAAACAATGGTAGAAGCAATATTACAATAGAACAACATCCATGAACCAATGCTAAGGTGCTTAGGGAAGTAGACATGACTTTAACTAGCCGATCACATAGTCTCTGTTTGAGGTAAATGCTCCTGTATTATATTTTTGCATTATCCTTTTCATACAAGAGTTTCCTATCTTTTGAACACCACTTAAACACCTGCTAAGTTCTGAGGGAAAGAACTGTAGTTCAGTCATGATACAGTGAAAGAATTTCTCCAGCCAGGAGAAAATAATGGGATACAAGACCCGTGGCTCTGCCTGAAACAGTAAAAGCAGATAGTTAACTATTGGAACAAGTAAACACTTAGGAAGAACACAGAGCCATTGAATTATTCTCAATAAAAGACAGCAAAAGACAACTTTAGAAAATAGACTTTGCAAAGATAATCTGTCATTCTTAGAATTTAAAATTGACAAAAAGAACAGTGTAAGCAATAATTTTACATGAGGCACACTATGAATGAGGAAGTCTGAAAGCGCTTGTCTCTGAGAGCTGGCAGGTATGACTGGAGAGACTGATGCTCCTGAGAGGTGGTCTAGACAACTGGTTGGGCTTGTCATTTCCCTCCTGAACATAAATGCTCTATAATGCATCATCACTAGATAAGGACATTCAGTGACCACCATGCAACAATGCAGAAACAGAAAGGCAGACAAAGCATAAACAATGTCTATATCACAAGATCACTCTTTTTTTGTCCCATGTAAGACACTGCTTTTATTTGTCACTAGTAGGGGCTTTAACCTCAGTCTAGGATCCTGAGATAAAATTGACCATGGTACCATGTGATATAGTTACTAACTCTTTTTTCACATGTAAAAATGTTAGGTATTATTTGTACTTACAAATTACCTAACAATTTGTACACAGTCTAAAACAATTTGCAGACCATGTTAATTAAAATAAGAACTGGAAAGACTTGAACTTGAGTGAAGAAAGATAATTCATACCCAATACTAATGTTAATATGACACCAATATGAATACTTGACATGAAGATTTTTTAAATACATCCTCAAAAACATCTTCAAGGGATCTTAAAGTTCCTGAAAACAAAAGGAAAGAGAAAGCCCAAATGGAGAAATAGAAGACAGAATAATAAAATGATAATAAAAAAAATAAAAAACTCACTGGATGAAGGAGAGGTCATTGGAAAGAATTGGAGTAAATATGAAGACTTTTTTTCTACTCCACGGCTTGCTAAATTATGTTAGATGGTTTAGGCAAATCCAATGACAGTACTGAGTATTTGAATACAGGACAAAAAAGGAGCACTGAAGTACTTGGATCTTGACCATTCTCCATCATCAGTTCCAGATGTTGCACTCAGAGCTAAAGAACTTGAACTTTTCCCTGCTGGATTTTGGTCTTTTGGGGTCTGATTATAGCCTGATTCTTCCATTTGGAATGGAAATATTTACCCTGCATCATTGGATGTTGGAAGCATGCAATTTGTTTTTTTCTTATAAAGGTGAGAGACTTTCTTGAGACTTTAATGAGACTTGAACTTCAGACTTCTTAAACTATTGTAATAGTTATACACTATGTGGATTTTTGAAGTTAGATTATATTTTGCCCTATAAGATGAACATGAGACTCTGAGGACAAGGGGTGAAGAGTAATCATTTAAAATAATGTATCTGAGTATCAACTTGACAAGATGTGGACTTGTGATTGTTAACAGCAATTGTCCATTTGATGATGTCTGTAATCTCCTAGGGGACAGGGCTTTGGGCATGCCTGTGGAGGATTATATTGATTATGCTAATTGAGATGGGAAGACCTGACAAATGTGGCCAGTACAGAATTCTGGGTTAGGATCCTGTACAAGCTGTTAGTACAAACTGTTGTGAACTACTAATTGTGGGAATTAAACCTGGGACCTATGGAAAAGTAACAAGTGTTCTTTTTTTGTTTTGTTTTGTTTTGTTTTGTTTTGTTTTGTGTTGTTTTGTTTGATACTTTATTTACATTTCCAATGTTTCCCCCTTTCCAGGTCTCCTCTTTGGAAACCCCCTAACCCCTCCTCCTCCCCCGCCTCTATGAGGGTATTCCACCTCCCACCCACCCACTTCCATAATCCCACCTTGACATTTCCCTTTACTGGGGCCTCTAACACCCTCAGGCCCAAGGGCCTCTCCTTCCCTTGATGGCCAACAATGTACTCCTCTGCCACATATGTGGTCTGAACCATGGGTCCCTCCATGTGTATTCTTTGGTTGGTGGTCCAGCCTCCAGGAGGACCGGGGGGTGTTCTTAATCACTGAGCAGACTTTAAGTTATTTGTCAGGATCCTGGGTTAGGATTCTTCAATGCATAAAAAAATTAAGTAAGCTGCATACAAGCACCCGCCCCCCCATCTTCTTACTTATAGCTATTGTTAAGTCCAGTTGCTTCAAGCTCTTGCTACCTTTACTTCCTCTTATAATAGAGTATATCCAGAAATGCTGGGCTAAAATAAGCCTTTCTACATTAAGTTATCCAACTAAGTCAGTTTGTCACAGAGTTGAGTAAAGTAACTAAGATAATACAACATATCACCACACAAATATGCAAATGATAACATAATAAAACCTGGACATGAGAGTCAGAATCTAGAGTTACTGACTGTACTGACTCCAAATGTTCAATATATACTTATTTGGCTTTCTATTTTGAACCTCTCTAAAGGAAATAAACCATATAAAGTGATAATGCTATATTTTTGAGTTCATACCTTAAATAGATATAATACAAACAATCACAATGGCCCTAAAACAGTTAAAGGAAATAGAAATATACAAGATCAAGACTCCCATCATTGTGGATGCAGTTTGTTATAAAACTAATACTAACAAATTCATGTTTATCTGGGAATCTCCCAGCTGCCACTGACAACGTAGCTTAAGGCATTGGAGAGGCTGCTCAGTGCTTAAGAGCACTGGTTGTTCTTCCACAGGACTTAGGTTTAGTTCTCACAATTGGTAGTTCACAACAGCTTGTAGTCCCTGCTCCAGGGGCACACACAGCCTCTTCTGGTCTCTGTGGGGACCTGTACACTCAAAACATTCATGCAGACACATATTCACCTTAATAAAAATAAACCTTAAAAACATCTCTAGAAGATTGTGAGAGAATGATGAAAGACAGTGAAAGGTTGAAGGAGAACAGAATGTGATAAGTTTGGGAAGAAGAAACAAGAAGAACACGTGACTTACCAGAGAGGAAAGTGGTGGGCATGGACAACACCATACTGGTAACACTAAATGGAAATGAATCAAGCAATCTAATTAAAAGACAAAATTTCTGATTTCTGGATTACACCTAAATAAAAACTTTATGTTAAAAACTACAAATAAGTTGTATTGAATAATGGATTAAGATGAAATCATGGTCAAAAGTGAAATCTCCAAACTAACCATTTTAATGAATTTAATGAAGACACCAGAAGAACAAAATATCTGAAGGAAATCTGATGGGTCAAGAAGACAATCAAGCCACTATTAGAGTTGGAGAGTTCAACATTTCTCTTGTCAATAATTGGTAGCACAAAAACAAAGCAAGGAAAGACCCTGGGAGCACTACCCAATTTCAGGCCTCCTCAGCCTTTGGAAAGCTGTTCAAGGACAGTGTAAACCATTTTCTGTCCAGAGAGATTGGGGGAAAAAAGAGAAAAAGGAGACCTGTCATCATGCCATCTCTGATTACAACAGCAGAATCTAAGTAGAAATCAGTGCAGAATGGTTACTGAGAATTTTCCAAGTTCTTTGTCAATGTTCATGTTAATGACTCAAATGACATTTACCAAATGAAAATAAGAGATAATAAATCCAAGGGTTAGAAAGCTGCTTGAAATTAATAAACTGAGCTTCTACTTCAAGATGCACCCCAAAAAGCTGAATGTAGTAGAATCTGGGAAATAAAGAACAGAAATCAGTGACATTGACAAAAAAAAAAAAAAAAAAAAAAAAAAAAAAAGATTTGGTCCAGGCTCAAAGAAGCAGAGCAAGGACCCTTTGGAAAGTATGAAAATGAATGAGACTGAGAATCCAATTGCCTGCATCCATTGGGTATATGCCCAAGAGTGATCTAACTGGTTCTTGAGGAAAATTGATATCATACTTTCTGAGAAACTGCCATATTGATTTCCACAGTGGCTGTACAAGTTTGCATTGCTACATGCAATGGAGTATATACCCTAAGAATGCTCCATCCTACCACAAGGACACTTGCTAAACTATGCTCGTAACAGGTTTACTCATAAGGAAACAGGAAACAACCTGAATGTCCTTCGACTGAAGGACATTGATAAAGAAAATGTGGTATATTTATATAGTGGGGTAATACTTAGTTCTTATTTTAAAATGACATCATTAAACTTGAAGACCTAGAAACAAAAATATGGTTGGTACCCACTTACAAATGGATATTAGCTGTTAATCAAGCTACAATACACAGACCTAGAGAGGTTAGGTAAAGAGAAGAGTTTTCATGTAGGAGGTACATGGACCTCCTTAGGAAGGAGGCCTGCTCTTTTCTTAAGAGAAAATGAAGGGAGAGTGGATCTGGGGGGATAGGGGAGGTGGTGGGAGTTGGGAGGTGTGGAGGGAGTGGAAACTGGTCAGGGTATATAATATGAGTGAAGAATCTATTTTCAATTAAGAATTAATTAAATTAAAATTATCTGTGTTATGAAAGGTGGATTTTAGAACTCAAGGGTATAATTAATTTAATGAACATCTTTTCAAACAAGATGTGACCATTTCAATTAAATTAACCATGAACCAATGATCAATCTGAGATATATCATTTGAATAGTCCTGTAAGAATAATTTAAATTAAGTTTATAATTTAAAAATAATTTCCATGAAGACAAATTTAGTGCAAGCTTATTTCACAGACGAACCTGCTCAATGTTCAAAGGATAATTATCATTCCATTTTGATCAGCTGTGCATATATGATTTCTCTAGCCATCTCCATCTATTTCAAAAAGAAGTTTTCTTGATGAGGGGTAAAAACACTTATTTGTAGATATAAGAACAAATGTTCATATACTGTTGTCAGGCATTACACTGGTTTATTAAATTAGTGGTTGTAGGTTCTCTTCCATGACTTCATTAGTGCTGAGTAGTTAACTTGGTTTCCAATACAAAAATGCAGAATCATGGAGCTCCAACCCAATATATATATATAAACACTCCCACATCTAAGGCTCAGGGAACACTGCAGAAGACAAGGAGAAAAGATTGTAAGAAGCAGAGGACCAGTGAATTTGCTGTGAAACTGTGTTTCCTAATAATGTCAGAAGCTACACTCATGAAGTCTTCACAACATGACTGCCTAAACATGTGTTTAATAAGGATGACACCAGCAGATGGGGAAAATATCCGGGGGCAGCAACCCTGCAGAAAGAACTCTAGGCAGCTGAGGAAAGCGGGGGGTGGGAGAGGTGCGCATCCCCAGACAACAGCACGCCAACTGCTTGGTCAGTGCCAATGGCTCAGTCAGCCCTGAAAACATACATACAAGTAGCATTACATGTTCTTGGCAGGTTATGTTTAGGATATACGTTTATACATATGCATATGTAATTAAAATTAATTTTAAAATAGGCCATGAAGGAGAGCAGGGAAATGTATGTGGGAGGTTTTAGAGGAAGGAAAGAGAGAGAGAAATGTGTAATTAAATTATAAGCTCAAAATAAAAGGAAAATTAACACCAATTCTACTTGATCTTTTCTAGAAATCATCAAGCAAAAACAGTTTTCTTTTCACTCTACGAAGCCAGCATTATCTTTACTTCAAAACCAGGGAAAACAGAAAACTAGAGATAACTCTCTAATTCATTGTGGATAGCCCTGGGGCTGTTGGTATTCTGCTAATTCTACCCTACTGAGAGGGGCTTCAGACAAGGAATGAGTTACACCTGTGACTTCTTGTGAACTAATCCCCTAATGAATAAAAGAGCCAATCACTGGGTGCGGAGGAAAAGAGGAAGCAGGAGAGAGAGAGAGGGTCCTTTTGGAACAGGGAAAGCATGTAGGTAAGATGTAGCTACTAGAGTTTCCTAGTATGGTGGATCCATAAGGATTCCCCATCAGAGGAATCAGATTTAAATAAGGTTTACAAGATTAGGTTTCAGTTGTTGCTTCCAGAGATTGAATTATCATTGTTTCTTAGCTACGTTTGTGCTGTGTTTTCCTTCATGTGGCGGCGGCTTGTCTGGGTTCCAGAGAGAAAGGTACAGTGGCAAAGTGTGGGTTTGCCTGATGTGAATCACAGATGCCATGGGGGTATTGAAGCATGGGGCTGGCATGGTAATGATCTGCCAGTGGGAACCTAGCAAGCTGGGTGGAGAGATCGTGGAGCTTTAGAACTCTATGACATAAAAGCAGGTTGGCCATTGCCTGCCAGTGTATGGCTGGTCAGCCTGCTGGGGCTGAGAGAACCAGGGAATAGCGCAGGAACATGCTGCAATATATTCCTTCTTTTTAAGTATTTCCTGCAACAATACCTCTTAAAAACCAGCAGATATTTGTGATATACATAACATAATATAACATATATATGCACATATATGTGTATGTAATCAGCGATACATACTAACATAAACAAAATAATTACATATGATGAATTGAATAGATGGAATTTATTTTACGGACTTGAGGTTGGCTTGGTATTTGAAAATCCAACATGTTAAAAGGATAAAAAATATCAAATGATCATAACACTTGATCTAGACAAAGAATTTGAGTAAATTAAATATTGTTAATTCACAGCACTAAACAAGCCCTTTCTATCCTTCTCCATGAGACTCCAGTGCCAACTAGTCTTTATAATTGAAGTGATTAAGAAACCCCAAGGCTCAGCTACTGTTATGCCCCAGCTCTAGCTGGAGGAGACTGACATCAGATCATTCACAGAGCTGTGTATATTGATAGACACTGATTAAATGCAAGTACATTGCTAAAAACATTATCCGAGTCTTCAAAACACACTTTTCAAACTGGAGAAGGTCAGTTTAGAAAATTTTTATTATTTGCTAAAAGGTTGTTTTAATCCCATTTTCATTGTCTTTCTCCTTTATTCTAAAACATTCAAGGAAAGCATTCTATATAATTTTTCAAGTAGAATCAATAATATAAAGTTTTATGAAAGTACTTCCACTTCTACATTGATATACTAAACTGTCTGAGCTATTCAAACATTGTTTCAAACATCTGCCTAACATTACTGTGATTTTTACTATGAGAAAGAATTGATGGATCTTAAATCTTGTTTTAAAAACTCTCATCTTTACATTTTTTTCTACCTTGGCGTTTGTAATATAACATCATATTTTTATATAAACATGACTTATAGTTTAAGGAAACAAAATTCTAGAAACATTACATATATATAATCAAGATTTTAACAATGAATGAAAGGTTTAAAAATACTTTTTTTGATTATAAAGGTTAGAAACTTCAAATAATAAACATTTGGAATGTATGCCATTGCCTTTAGAAGGTGGTCATCATACTCCAGAGATGCCAGGAGATAATCTTTTGAATTTGTGTAGTTTCAGCAAATCCACAGTAACCAAAGAACTGATAAAATTAAATGAGTCTCTTTCACCTTGTAGTATAGTATAAGCATTTTTCCTTGATTCAAAGTTACTAATTTATTTTTTCTTATTAAATAAAGCTGCCCTTTTTTCGTCAGTCTGCTATACAGTTTCTGGATTGAAGACACAGAATCTCATTGGGTGAAAGGTATGTCAGAGCACTTGGTGTATAGACATAAGATGAATTCAGATATATTGTTGTCACTGGATCCTTTATCAATATAAGAGGAAATAAACATAGGTTGGGAACATAGTCTATTCTATATCAAGGAAGCAAACTTTAAAAGCAGCAATCCATGGAATTCATGTAGTGCTCTATAACTCCTTCTCTAAAACATATGTTGGCTTAAGAAAAACAAACTAACTAACTAACAAAAAGACATTAGGAAAGGATGTCTGTAGGTTGATGAGGTAGCCCAGCCAACAAGGGCATTTTTCACCAAACTTGGCAAGGTGCATTGGATCCCTGAAACCTACAAGGTTGAAGTTGTATTCTGATCTCCACATGCACACTATGTACACACTCATATACATGCACATACACACTGACATGAACAGGCAAATAAATGTATCAAAATTGTAAGAATTCTAGGAAGGAACTAGGATCAAACAATCATATGCAACTATTCTGCCTCCCATAGACTCAAGCCTTTCCACAACAATGTTGATGGGTTGGTGGGCAGTCACCAGGATTAACCATTTTCCATTGTTCTAGAGGCCAGTGATAGTAACTTCACACCATCCTCAGATTTTTCTGAGAATGAAGCCAAGACCAAAGTGTATCATTTTGTTAACTCCCTTTATTTATTGCAATAGAAATAAAAAACTGTTCCAATGTGCCAGATCCTCTGCTTAAGACACATGGAGGGAGACGTGTGTCAGTCCCAGCTAAATCTACAAGTCTTATTAAAACTGTTAGCTACTTTTCATAAGAGAAGTTTTGTTCTAAGTTCAGCATAATTAGTCCTGATAAAAGACTGACCA
The DNA here is from genome assembly GCA_028551405.1 of Uromys caudimaculatus. NCBI lineage: Eukaryota > Metazoa > Chordata > Mammalia > Rodentia > Muridae > Uromys > Uromys caudimaculatus. Next base: position 131,045,633 of record CM052703.1, on the reverse strand, counting down.
CAACACTGTGCAGCTCTGGAGAGACCTTCATGCATTGATTTATAAAGGCTTTGAGTACCAAGGAACAACAGATAAGACCAACACAGTTTGATAGCAAGCCTTTGAAAAAAACAAAATCACACAAACCTTATATCAGTGGAAAAAAATTAAAGAAGAAAATGACTGTGTTTGACTTGTCAGAATGGTAATAAAGGCTGCAGGTCCAGGCCCAGCAGTGCTACCCACACATTGGAGGTACCAGCTTGCAGTAGTGGGAAATCTCCCCGTCCTTGTGGTTTTGCATCCAAGTGCTTTTGCTGGCCTAATTATTTTGCTAAGCTACCTGAAAACTGAGGGTGAGGTCCTGTTAGTAAAATGAACTTTTTCTCGCAGTGATACTATGGTAAAAATGATTGACATCATAGCGAGAGCCTAAACTCATGCAAGGCTCTTAGGGAGTGTGTTGCTGGAGGCCATGTCTGCAACCTGCCAGGCCTACCTTCCTCTATGAATAAAGACATTGATACATGCTGTGCTGGTCAGAGGGCTAAACAAGGACCAAACAAAAGGCACACAATGTTACAAGCAAATATTCTTGTCTCTGTATTAAATATAAAAATTAATGTAGGTCTGCTGGTAAGAATATTTGATTAAATATGATTTTTCAAAGGAATACATATGTTAATTTATGAAATAAATCATGAATTTTCATCTTTTAGTGGAGAGGTTCATTATACCAAGCAAATGTTTTCCCATGACTTGGTAGATTTTGAAGGTTTTTTTTTTTTTTCCACTCAAAAGAGACTGACACTATTTTTAGAATGATAACTATGAACCTTGAGTAGTTTATTTTCTAGACTGCATTGAGATAAATGTGAAGAGAGTGAGGTTTCATTTTGTTCTATGAGAGGTATTTAAACATATATTTCTCTTCTCATTAAAGTTATAAATTTCACCATATATCCTTGTTTAAATGAATTAAATGCTAGCAGCTAAATTAATGGACTATTTACTAAAGAAAGTTAATGCATAAATACCTTGACTCTCCCTTACAGCAAGTGCATTCAGGCAATAATAACAATAGACATTATTTCTATTTATGGATGACAGCTATGCAATTGACATATGATAGTTCACTTAAATTCACAATAACTACAAAAAGAGAAAGCAATTTCCTTTTCATTCTTATGGTCACAGGAACTGTCAGAGGCAGAAATCCCCACCTCACCCTCAGTGAGAATTTTCTCTACACACCCAGGAAAAGAAAATCAAACAAAACTCTTTAACAATAGTATATGTCCATCTCTGGTTAATGGCCCAAGAAGAGGTAGACACAAACAGATTTTACTAAGTTATATACAACTTAGGTTTGTCTATTCCATATATGCTGTCACCCTTAAATCTTTTCTGGTCCTGGCCCCAGGTTACACTTTCAGCAATTTAAATAGGCACAGGAAATTTCAACTCTGTCAACCTGGGCAATAGGGAGATTCTTACAGCAAAGATATGGCTAGACAGCCCCATGGAGGGAGCAAGAGCGTCAATGGGCCTGACCCTCCCCCTGGTCGTCCTCTAGTTCAGATCACTAACCAAAGAATACACATCTATTGACCCATGATTTGGACTACATATGAGGCAGAAGAATCACCTCGATGGCCACCAGGGAGAAAGGAGAGGACTCTGGGCCTGAGGGTGCTAGTGGCCCCAGTAAAAGGGAATGTCAAGGTGGGAATATGGGAATGGGTG
>CM052703.1:131020516-131043408 GCA_028551405.1 Uromys caudimaculatus | reverse complement strand
TCGATGGCCACCAGGGAGAAAGGAGAGGACTCTGGGCCTGAGGGTGCTAGTGGCCCCAGTAAAAGGGAATGTCAAGGTGGGAATATGGGAATGGGTGCGCGGGTGGGTGGGAGGAGGAATTCCCTCACAGAGGCGGGGAGGGGGAGGGGACACGGGGTTTCCAAAGAAAAGGGGAATCATCGGAAATGTAAATAAAAAAAAATTCAAATCTCTGAAGAAAGAAACTTAAGAGGATCTCAGAAGATGGAAAGATCTCCCACACTCATGAACAGGTAGGATTAATGGAGTGAAAATGCCATCCTACCAAAAGCAATTCATGGGCTCAATGCAATTCCCATCAAAATTTTAAGACACTTCTTTACAGACCTCAAAGAAAAATACACAACTTCGTATGGAAAAACAAAACAAACAAAAAAGCCCAGGATAGCTAAAACTATAATGTAGAATAAAATAATTCTGGAAGTATTGCCATCCCTGATTTGAAGCTGTACTACAGAGCAATAGTAATAAAAACTGCAAGCTGCTGGCATAAAAGCAGACAGGTTGATCTGTGAAATTAAATTAAAGAACTACAAGTAAACCCACACAACTATGGACACTTGATTTTTGACAAAGAACCCAAAACTATACAATGGAAAAAAAGAAAAAGAAAGGTTACACCTGTCAGAGTGGATAAGATAAAAACTCAAGGGACAGCACATGCTGGCAAAGATGCGGAGTAAGAGAAACACTCCTCCATTGCTGGGAGTGCAAACTTGTACAACCAGTTTGTAAACCAATTTGGACGTGTCTCACAAAACTGGGAATTGATCTTCCTCAAAACCCAGCTATACCTCTCCTGGGCATATATCCAAAAGAAACTCCACCATACCACAAGTACACTTGCTCAACTATGTTCGTAGCAGATTTATTTGTATTAGCCAGAAAATGGAAACAACCTAAATGTCCCTCAAGTGAAGAATGGATAAATAAAATGTGGTACATTTACAAAAAAAAAAAAAAAAAAAAAAGATATGGCCAGAGTTGTTTCTTAAGCACACCAATATTCTCTTGCTCAGCTGTCAGAATTATGCCTTTCTTTAAAAAACTGGAGGCTTATAATGTCTGTCATCCTGTGCTGCCCTCTCTCCCTGAACTTTGAAGGGGCGGTAGCTCATTATGAGGCTCTCAGTACCAAACTCTTTGCTCCTGTCTTCTTTTAGTCTGAAAATATTAGTTTCCCTTTATTTCTATTGGCAAGTTTGCCATATGTAAGATTTGTTCATGCTTGGAATTTCAGTGTGTGCATTTGACATGCATCTTGGTACAAAGTCAGATATCTCTGTTAGTTTTGCTTGTCTTTTCTCTAGGTACTTACCTAAAGACACATTTCCATGATGCTATTTGGCAGTCTACTGACTTTCTTTGCATTCTTCCTTTGGACTGGACAGTATTCTTGAGCATGAAAATTCACATTTCCTATACATTTAGGATAATTCTTTTCTTCTTTTAACTCAATGTGTATGAACTCTACTCCTAGAGCTCTACCTTTAGATTTACATATTTTTTAACCAAAGACTATTATAGGAAAACGTTGATCTTACCTGTTTATTGACTGCTTAACTCTAAATTATTATTGTTTTGATTTGATGTCTCCTACTGAACACCTTTAGTGTTCATAGCTATAATTTTTTACTTCTTATTTTGTTGCATGATATTTTTGTATCTTATATTTTAAAATTCTAAAGCTTTCTTTTAAAATTCTAAAGAGTTATATTTCTTTTTTTGGTTTTTTTGTTTTGTTTTGTTTTTTTGTTTTGTTTGTTTTTTAAATAGTGTTCTCTTGTGAAATTATCTATACTTTCTATTTTAGGACAAGGTCTTGTTATGTAGACTAGACTGGCTTTGAACTCATAGAGATTCATCCTGCCTCTTAAGTACTAGGATTAAAGGCATGTTCCACCATACCCAAATCATCTTCTGTTCTCATATAAATAGTTTATTTCTATCCTAAAGCTATTATTAAGTAATTCAATGCTGTAGTCATCTCTTGGTCTCTTTCTGACCTTATTTGGTTTTCTCTTGGGTTTTAGTCAGTAGACAATGTATGCATTTTGTGTCAGAGCTCAGAAGGCATTGCCTTAAGCATCTATCTCCCTTCCTGCTGCCTCCATAGTTGACTTAACGAAGTTATGACCCTTCATTCTTCTAACTTTATCACTTATACAAGTCTACCTCTCAACTGTAGCACAGAGACACCTGTAAGAAATCTTTCCCTTTCATCTTTTATCAGCTAGGTTTTCAGGACCCTTCTGAATACATATATGTCTATTATGCAATTTTTAAACTAGGTATACTTAATTATTTAATCAAATATAAAAGCTGATATATTGTTCTAATGATCAACAAAATAATTTATTATGGCATTTAAGATCAAATTATGTCCATATTAGCAAATAGCAAGATCTTTAGAAAATCTACCTCCACTTTACACCTGCCAGAAGAAAGTTAATTAAAAGATAGTTGATTACAACTACTAAATACCAAGTACAAAAAAGGACACAGACACAAAAAATATATTAATTCATACAGAATACTTGCCATATAATTGCTGATATATTTTAGGCAAAAATGATAACAATAATATTTGTTCTCAATGTGTCAAAATTCAAAATTGTCTTAAATTTTACAGTAATAAAGGACAAACTAGAATGTATTATTAAAGGATATTTTTTATCAGCTCCTTTTATTTGTGAATTCTGAATGGCACTTGAGTCTCAGGGAAGTCAATGAAGTAGAATATGTACCATTGGTATAAAACAGATTCATAAGTCTCCCAGCCCTTAGCTTTGCAGTTAGGGTTACATACCAGCCAGTTTGGAGAAATGTGGTTAGGTGTATAGATATAATGCCTCCACAGACTTTATTCAAAAACATAAATCAGTTATAATTGCTTCTATTCTACCCAAATTTAAACCTTGAACATATTTCCATCTTTGAATCAGCCGTTTTGCCTAAAATATGGTCCTGAGCACTCCTTGCTAAGACTCATTATAAACATACAAATGGAAGTCCATTGGAGCTTGCCTGGAGCTTGGGACACAGGGGATCAAGGTCAATCTTTCGTGTTTGTCTGAAAGCTGACTCCATTAAGCAGTCTTACCTGCAGATGTTGTCATGATTTCTGTAGTGTTTCTGAGGCCCATGAAGTCAAACTGATAGAGCCGCCATGATTTCTGATCAGCTGCCTCAACTGAATTTTTCCTCCAACGATAAATCATTTCTTCTTTGGGGTAGCCATCTAAAAGCAGAGCAGATATTAGCACCTGCAAATTTAGATTCATAAAAATTGTCAAAATTTGTTTCTGATCATATACACATATATAGATTTTAATTTATCACATAGGCTGATGATGCTTTCTCTAAGAGCCAAAGACCAGCTAACAAATCCCCAATACCAGCCATGAGAAGCCCTCATTTGAATTGTTGTTCAATACTGTCTGTGTGGTTCCAAACTGTAGCCTGTTGTTGTTGCCCTTGGTTACCTCCCCAGAGGTGGAAGATAAAACTGGATTGCTGAAGAGAACATGCAATTCAGAAGCAGGGTGTAGAAACCCTATAGCTGGAACTGACTTGAATGTGACCACCTTGAGTTCTAGCTTTCATGATATCAGGAGGCATCACGGAAGCTTCTAAAGAAGGTAGGCAAACAACAGTTTTGGCCAACTATGATGCCTCTTAACCAATTCAATTACCAGCATGACATGATAAAAGTGCAGTAGTGGCACACATAACTTGGAGGTAATGAATTATTCTCTAATTGATCTTTAGATTCACTCACCAAGAGAGAAGTACTGGAAACTCAGCTAACACTCATGCTAGTGGATTCATGATTATGGGAAGAGAATCTCAACTATTAACTTAGTAAACTTGCATAATCTCTAAAAACAATCTATAAACATTTATTATTACACTCATAGATAAGTGTATTATATATGTATATATTTATGTGTAGGTAAATTTGTAACTTAACATTTAAGTGCCTTTAAGTACATTCACACAAATGTACCTCTTTATCTCTATCTATCATCTATCTATCTATCTATCTATCTATCTATCTATCTATCTATCTATCATCTATCATCCACACCATAGACATGTACCTCCAGAATTAGCTTTATGTTATTTAGAGAAGTTGTTGTTTTGTAAACAATTGGAAGAGAGGCTTATATATCACTGTTTCCACAGATGCATTCCTTATCCCACTAACAACAACCACATTTGTATTCGTTATAATTGATCAGCTTCACCAATAGGCATGGCATTATCAGCCAGTACCCACAGTTTACATTACATACTTCACATTATAGATTGTTATATAGTCCATGGATTGGGCAAACACATATGGCATGTGTTTGTCATTGGTTGCTGTGTACATAGTCCAAAGGCCTAGAACATCATCTGTCTTCTTTCTACTCATCCCACATTTCATCTGGAAACCACTGATGCCTTCATTGATTCCGTCTTCATACTTGTCTACACCAATATGAACTTAGTGCTGGTCACTGGGAGATCTCCACTTTGTTTTATCTGCTCAAATGTCATTCACTCTCACTGATGGAATTTTTAATTGTAGTCATTGTACTTTTCAAGGCCAAGATTTCTATTGAGTTCTTTTTAAATAGGTTCTATTTTTAACTACTTTGATGAGATCTGATAAGCATATTTCGTTTAATAATTTAGATATAATTTCCTATAGATTTATCAAAGCGTTCAACAGAACAGACTTAAAATCTTTTACTAGTAGATCTAATGTCTGGGAATCTTTAGTGATGTGTGTGTGTGTGTGTGTGTGTGTGTGTGTGTGTGTGTGTGTGTGTGTGTGTATGTGTGTGTGTACACATGTGAGTGTGTGTGTATTCTTATGTGCTTGTGCACTAAGAGACCAGAGTACAATATCATTTTTTTCCTCAAATATTAGAAAACTTCTGTCTTGTTTTAGGAGTTGGGATCTCTCACTGAACTTGCAGCTTTCTAATTCAGCTAGTCTGGCCCACCAGAAAGCCTTCTCAGAAATCCACTGCTCTCCCTTGTTCCAGGGAAATACCTGTTTCAAGCATAACTTTGTGCTTGTACAGCAAGCACTTGACTAGCTAACTTATGCCCTAGCCCTTCAACAATAATTTCTATTCCAATGTTTTATTTTTTATTTTGTAGGTAGGTACATTTTTTTATTTCTTTCCAGGTTCTGTAACATTTTGAGAAACTGGACATTTAAAATACAGTATACTTATTAATGGTTTTAAATGTTCATACCTGTACCCAATATATTTTGATCATATTCACTTTTACTCTTTCCTCTACCTAGACCTACCCCCACCTCCCAACTTTATGCCCTCTTTTATTATTTTTTATAACCCAATGACTACAGTTTTTATTTCCAAAATAAAAATAATCATGGGTGTGGTGTGTGGATTTCTACCCTCTCTTCTGAGGTGGTGCAGAGCACCTAGGCAGAGCCTCTAGGTGCTTGGCTCAAGGCCTGCACTCATCACTGCCTTCACTAGTCTCCCTGGATCCCTAGATTCAAGTTCTTCAACTTAAGTGTGTTCACACCTGCATTCATATCACAGAACACACAGTGGCCAAAACCAGTTCCCTGGGCATTGATCACTTTCCAAAGGCTTGCTGCCTTTATCTTTGTAGAAATGCAGATGACCACAGCTTTTCAACAAGCATCAGCAAGAGTTTCCAGTGCTTTACAAATCAGTCTGTCAGTTATACCTTTCTTAAGATCTTATTCTCTCTAGTAGAACATTTTATAAGATACCACTTCCTCTGAAGTAGGCTTTATAGCCAGTGATCAGCCTCCAAAGCAAAGCCATTCAGGCTTTGCAGCCTGTCAGTGCACTGGAAGTCACAAAAATCTGGAGCCAGAACCTCCTTCCAAAGTCCTTATACAGCCTGGCAGCACACTTAGAAAACAAAACCTTTATGAAGACTTCCCATCTACATATCCTTTCTCCCTCTTGACATGTTATGTTTGATACAATGAATTGAAATTTTTATATAAAACTCACCATTGATATCTATATTTATTTTTGTTTGTGTGCTTAAATATGACAAAAATACCTTCTTAAAACATGCTCAAAATACTTATGAATTCTGCTTACAGTTTGTTTGTGGGTCCCCTCACCAACACACACACACACACATGCACATTTATAGTTAAGACTGAAAAGGCCTGCCTGCTTTTCATTCATGCTACACAGAGCCTACCACTCTAAATAAGACTGTCCTGCTCTGGAGTCCAAAGTTCATCAGTTCAACTGCTTGGCTAGGTGCTCTGAATCACAGGCTTTCTCTAGTCATGGCCATCAGGGTTCACCACCATGACTTAGAGGCTGACCTCACAAAGCCTGAGCATTGTTATTTCCTCCTCCCCTTGTGTCCCTTCCCCCAGAACTCTCTTCTCCTTGAGGACTAGATTCTGATTCCTATTGTATTATTCCAGTAGGGTGAGATGGCGACACTTCTTTCCCTTATGACTGAAGTCAATTGGAAGGAGGATGTAGTTTGATTTTTGGCTTTTCCTAAGGTTGACTTTACTGTGTTGTTAAGAGAATGACCTTATCTGTGCAGAGAAGGTCACCAGACTGCTGGGCTAGCTTATTTCTCCTTTTAATTTGTTATTCCTTCTGAGATTGCTTTGGTCAAGGCCTTTCTTTTGACAACCCCCCCATGCATGACATTCATAAATACTGCTTGTTAATTCTTTAGCTTTTCTTTATTTTTTCTGTTTTTGCATTTTGTTGTCAATGTTTTTTTTTTTTAATGTCTGTGGTTAGAAAACTGCAATTTTCATATTATCCCAGGAAATGTCTGCCCTTCCTCTCTTCTCTCTGCTTAGCTTCATAGTGTGTTTACTGAAGTCAGGAACATGACCCTTTCTGCCTCCTATGATGAAACATCTCATCTTTATCTCCTAAGTGTAAGTTTTATAAATAAAGTAATTTCCAATTCCTGAAGAGCTATTCAGAAAAGTCTAAGATGTACTGGAAAGTTCACCCATCATCTTGGCTTATTATGTGTTACTATAAGAGCATAATTGAGGGAAGATACATTAAAAACAAAACAAAAATTGTTTACTTAGCTTATAGTTCTGGAAGCAATTTATGTCTACCAATTCAGTGCTACAGAAGGCACTAAAATGAACATGTCAGTCTGAAGAGGCTAACTACACTCATATGGACTTAAAGAATAAATAATTACCAAACAAAAAAGAAACAACAAAGACCACACCACAACAAAATACCATAAATTAATAAATAGTGCACTAATATAATAACTCAATCTTAGTGGTCTCAATCCCACAATTAAAAAGACACAGAACAGACTAACAGATTAGATAAGAAAATAAGATCCTTCTGCTATATACAAGAAACATGCTCTACCAGCAAGAAAAGACATCACCTTAGGGTCAAAGTACTGAAAAAGCAATTTCAAGCAAATGGACCTAATGGTACATTGGTATAACCATGTTAATGTATTACAAAGCAGGCTTCAAACTAAACTAATCAGAGGAGCTAGAAAAGAAACTACCTACTCATCAAAGGAAAAATATACCAAGAGGATATTACAATTTTAAATATTTATATATTAAACAGAAGGAGGCCCATGTTCATAAAAGATATACTACAACAGCTAAAAATCAATATTGTCCCTCACAGAGTGAGAGCAAGAGACTTCAAAACTGCACTCTCACAAAACTACAGGTTATCTAGACAACAACTAACGATAGTAGTGCTGGAGTTGAATAATAATCATAAATCAAATGGGCCCAACAGACACCTTCAAAACATTTCACCAAAACTCTAAAGAATATGCTTTCCAGTAGCTCTTGTGTTCTTCCTTGTAGCATAGTTCTCCAAATGTGAGTAGATAGTAGGAGACAAAGCAAGTTTCAAGAAGTGCAAGGAAATTTAAATAATTCCTGTATTCTGTCTGATCACCATGAATCAAGCTAGACATCATCATCATCATCATCATCAACAACAACAACAACAAAAAGCAGAAAGCTTATAAACTCATGGAAAGAGTACAACTCATTAGAACTAAAGTCAATACTCCTCAAAATATACCCCAAAAGAGAAACTGAAAGAATTATTTCTTGATTGTTTTGTGAAGCCACTTTTGTCTTGATACCAAAAATATATAAAGACCAAACAACAAAAAATGGAATTGATAGAACAATATCCTTTATGGACATGGATCTAAAAATTTCCAATTAAATACTTACAAAATGAATCTAAGAACACATAAAAAAGATTATCCACCTTGATCAAGTAGGCTTCTTCCCAGAGATGAAGGGAGTATTTGCCATATGTAAATTAATAAATATAATCCACCACATAAACAGACTGAAAGGCTAGAGCAATATGATCATCTAATTTGATGCAGAAAAGGCTTTTGACAAAATCCAACATCCCTTCATGAGAAAAGTCCTAGAGAAACTCAGGACACAAGGGACATAACTCAACATAGTAAAAGCAATTTGCAGCCAGCATAAGTAGAGAGGAACTCAAAGTATTTCCACTAAAATTAGGAACAAAGCAAGGTTTTCTGCTCTCTCTACACCTATTCAATATAGCACTTGAAGTCTTAGCTACAGGAATAAAACAACTGAAGGAGATTAAGGGGATAGAAACATAAAAGGAAATAGTCAGTGTCTTTATTTACAGATGATATGAATTTATATATAAAAGATGCTAAAACTTCCACCAAAGAACTTCTACAGCTGATAAAATTTTATCAAAGTATAAAGAAATAAAGTTAACACACAAAAATTAGTAGCCTTTCTGTGGCGGTTTGAATATGCTTGGCCCAGGGAGTGGCACTATAGGAGGTGTGTGGCCTTGTTAGAGTAGGTGTGGCCTTGTTAGAGTAAATATAGCTTTGTTGGAGGAAGTGTGTCACTGTGAGGGTGGGCTTTGAGACCCTCCTCCTAGCCATGTGGAAGTCAGCCTTCTCCTGTTTGCCTTTGGAACAAGATGTAGAATGTTCAGCTCCTCCAACACCATTTCTGCCTGGACACTGCCATGTTTCCTGCCATAATGGACTGGACCTCAGAACCTGTAAGTCAGACCCAATTAAATGTTGTCTTTTATAAGAGTTGTCTTGGTCATTTCACAGCAATGAAAACTCTAAGACACTTTCTATATACAAATGGTAAATATGTTGTAAATGAAATCAGGGAAACAATACCTTTCACAATATGTAATAAGGTATCTTGGGATAACTCTTAACAAAGTGTCTTAGTCAAGGTTTTTATTCCTGCACAAAATGTCAGACCAAGAAGCAAGTTGAGGAGGAAAGGATTTATTCAGCTTACACTTCCACATTTCTGTTCATCACCAAGGGAAGTCAGGACAGAAACTCACACAAGGCAGGAACTTGGAGACAGGAGTTGATGCAGAGACCATGGAGGGGTGTTGCTTACTGGATTGTTTCCCCTGGCTTGCTCACCCTGCTATAAGAAATAGAACCCAGGACTACCAGCCCAGGGCTGGCAACATTCACAATGGGATGGACCCTCCCGTCTTGATCACTAATTGAGAAAATACCTTACAGGTGGATATCAAGAAGGAATTTTCTCAACTGAAACTCCTTTCTCTGTGATAACTCCAGTTTGTATCAAGTTGACACACAAAACCAGCCAGAACCCAAAACATGTGAAAGACTTTTATAATAAAAACTTTGAAATATTGAAAAAAGAAATTGAAAAAGACATTAGGAGAGAGAAAGATCGCCCATGCTTATACATAGGTAGGATTCATATTATGACAATGGCCATACTACCAAAAGCAATCTGCAGATTCAGTGCAATCCCCATCAACATTTCAACACTATTAGTCACAAAAATTTTAAAAACAATCTTCAACTTTATATGGGAATACGAAATCTCAGGATTGATAATGTTGTTTTGGACAAGGAAAGAACTATTGGAGGTATCACCATCCTAAATTACAAGTTGCATTGTGGAGCTATAGAAATAAAAATAGCATGGTATCAGCATAAAAACAGATATGTTTACCAATGGAATTGGATTAGAGACCCAAACAAAATTCACACATCTATAGACATTTGATTTTTGACAAATAAGCCAAAGAACCAGACACTGGTGAAAAGGCAGCACCTTCAACAACAGGGCTTGTCAAACTGGATAACCTCATGTAGAAAAATGAAAATGATCCATATATATCACCCTGCACAAAATTCAATTCCAGATAGATAAAATACTTCAACATAAGACCAGCTCCTGTGAATCTGGTAAAAAGAAAGTGGGAAATAGACTTTAAATAATTGGCACAGGAAATGAACTGTTTTTTTAAATATACGTTTGTGAGATTTTATTTATTTATTTATTTATTTATTTATTTATTTATTTATTTATTTAATTTATTTTTTGCCTAAGTGTACATCTGTGCAGTATATACATGACACAGAGGCCAGAAGAGGGAGCTATATCCCATTAGACTGGTGGTGCAGACTGTTGTGACCTGCCATGTGGCTCCTGGGAACTGAACATTGGTCCCCTGAAAGATCAGACAGCTCTCTTAACAGCTGAGCCATTTCCTGAGCCCCAGAAATGATATTTTCATTAATGATTAGAGAATTTTACATAATATACCCCAGTCACACTCACTTTCCAGTCCTCCCAGATCAATCCCCTCCCCATCCATATGTCCTACCACCGCAAAGAAAAGAAAAAAAGAAAAAAGAAAACAAAAAACACAAGTCCATTTTGTGTTACCCCTATACTCACTGAAGCATGGTCAAACTTCCAGTGGCCAGTCCCATGAAGAAAACTGAATCCTTCCCCACCTGCACCCTGGCTAGAAGTCATCAGATATGAACAGGTACACTTTAGCATTCTTACCACAATTTTTAAGAGTTCATGTTTTTTTTTTCTTATATGTGGATATTAGCTTTCAGTTTTTAACATGAATGCTTCAATCTGAATAACTACAGATGTTAAGTATGTAGCAATGGACCAGAAGGAGAAAGGGACCTTCCAAGAAAGACAAAATAGAATATGGTATTATAAAAAGATAAAGGGAAACTAGAACAGGAGGATTAAATTGGAAGGGAGATGCAGACAGAAGTGTAAGGAGGGACACAGAAAAACAACTAACACTAAAGGCCTTTAGTAAAGCCATAGGGAAACACACTATTATAGAAGCTTCCTAAAATATATACATATATGAATGGAATTTAAAAGTACTTGTCATATAATAAGGTAGGCAATACCTCAGCTAGACATCTTATGTGACTAAGTAAAACCTCCAATACCAGGAATGGGTGACATCTTGTTGAATCATTGGCCAAAGAGGCCTCATAATTTCCTCCAAAACATCACTGGTCATTGCCAAGTCTATTGGTTATAAGACCCTATTACTGAAAACACTTACGTTCTCAAACAGAAAAATGGAGCCAATGTACAAGCTTTACCTCTGCTGACTACAATTCATGGTACTGGAAGGTACTCTATACACTACCTGAGGAGAAAAGTAATCGTAAGTATCACCCAGGTAAAAACCCTGTGACCTATAACAGTGAATTGCCTGCCTGATATATTTGTACAATAGTTGCACAAATGTTACGGAAGTAATCAACCACTTTTTGATTAGATTTAAAACACACTCCATGAGATGACACTTATACTTGATACAACAGGACTTTTATGCATATGAACTCTGAGAAAATGTAAGAGTACACTCGGGAGAGCAGCACATATTCAAACTAGACAAAGTCTTAACATTGGAAAGGGGAGGTAAAGTCCCAACACCAATCAAAAAACTATTTGTAACTGATGTCTGGCTAGAAACGAGGAAATCATTTTGTTTGTTTGTTTGTTTTTTGGTCTTTTGTTTGTTTTTTTCAGGTGCAGAGTAATTGAATAAATCAGTCACATGCCAGGGTAGGGTCCATGCCCAGGGGTAGTTGGCTAACACAAAAAATGGTCTTTTGTGACTTTCTTTCTTTCTTTCTTTCTTTCTTTCTTTCTTTCTTTCTTTCTTTCTTTCTTTCTTTCTTTCTTCCTTCCTTCCTTCCTTCCTTCCTTCCTTCCTTCCTTCCTTCCTTCCTTCCTTTTTTGTCTTATGGGGTTTTGCTTTGAATTTTGCTTTCTTTTGGTGAGAGAGGGAGTGGGGATGGAGGGACACACACACAAACACATACACACATACAGAGAGAGAGAGAGAGAGAGAGAGAGAGAGAGAGAGAGAGAGAGAGAGAGAAAGAAAGAATGACATAAGGTACCTTAGCTTATGTTTTTTGGGTTTTGGGTTTTGTTTTTTTGTTTGTTTTTGTTTTTTGATTTTTTTTTGCTGTGAAGAGACACCATGACCAAGGCAACTCTTATAAAGTCTTATAAAGGCAAACATTTAATTGATGCTGCCTTAAAGTTTCAGAAGTTCAGTACATTATCATCATGATGGGAAGTGTGGAAGCATGGAGGCTGTCTTGATGCTAGAGGAGGTGAAAGTTCTACATCTTTGATCCAAAGATAGCTAAGGGGAGTGTCTCTTCTGCCCTGGGTATAGCTTGAGCACTAGGAAACCTCAAAGCCCTCCTACACAGTGACACACTTCCTCCAACATAGCTACACCTATTCCAACAAGATCACACCTCCCACCACTACATAGAGAATCTGGGAAGATTTGGTGGGAGGGGAAAGGGTATTATTAAGTATATTGTGTAAAAAATTTTTTAATAAAAAATAAAATTTAAGTGAAACATGATGAAGTAGTAGCCTTGAACGGTACTTTGGAGACAAAAATCATTAAATGGATTGGATACATCATTTACAAATTAAGTATAATAGAAAATCTGAGAAACATATCAGGAGGCATTGTACACAGTATAAGCACATACTATTTTTTTTGCTCTTTTAAGTGGATGCATAGATACATATGCCTTTTATTTTTCTAAAATGGAAATAGCATAAATCAGAATGAAGATTTTAAATGTTCTTATCCAGAAATGAGTTTGCAAATTTGAGCACTTCCAAGAATAAGAAAGACAAATGAGAAACTGTGTATGAGCCTAAGTACAGGGCAGCAGAGATTAGAGACACAGCCTTCTCTAAAGCAGTGTCTACTCTATAATGAAATCCCCACAGTCATCAAATCATTCATTGAATGTTTTATAACAGGCAGATATATTAAAACTGACATATAAGCGGCCTTGAAAAAGACTATCTGTGGAAAAATATTGCATTGCGCGACACCAGGTTGCACAAAGTAAAGGTTTTTAAATTGTACCCCACAGGAATGGTAGCTAGGTTAGTAATGAAGTAACACTCATCAGGAGACTTGTGTGTCCCTTTTTACTTTACTTTTCAGGATATCACAGTTCTTGTGGAAACACAGGTTTGGAGGTGATTATACCTTTCTCTCTTTAGCAGTTCCCAGACTTGATCACTGATTATTGACCCTACCACGCAAGAACAAAATGGCCTTGTTGAAGGCAGGCAGGGCTAGTGTGCCCTCCCTCCTATCTAAGGAAGATGTTTCATTTATATATCCCATCCAAGCACCAGCTGAGAGGACAAGCATATTCTTTATGCTTTGAAGCAGGAGTTGCTTCCTAAGTCCTCTGATGCAATATAGTCTCTTCACTATGACCCCTTAAAAATAAAAAAATAAATTTGAATATTCCCACCATACAGTAGCATAGAGGTAAACTTTTTTATTCTAAAGGAAATAGATTTAGCAAGGCATGAGTAGACTAAAGGAAGGTGAAGACCCAACAGGACAAACACCAAACCCTGTAGCTCCAAGTCCAGCATACAGGACCCCTCAAGTTTGAGTGGCTCCACCCCTCCAGATCTGTGGACTATAGTATAAGTATTCTTTCTTACAAGCCTGCTCCACCATTACTCTCTTCAATAAACAGTTCATGCTGCTGGCATTTAAACATCCTGATGTCTCTACTGTGGCTTTGCATCTTTTCCATATCTTTATGCATTGCCCACAGATTTTTCCATGGAATCTGACTCTACTCCATACTGTCTTTCCTCTATGGGATTTTTAAAACGTTGGAAAAAAGCTCCATGGGTTCCTTACAAAATGCTGGATCCTGTTTATGTATTCAGTCTGTTAGCCTATGTCGTTTTATTGAGGAATTGAGTCCATTGATGTTAAGAGATATTAAGGAATAGTGATTGTTACTTCCTGTTATTTTGTATCTTAATTTTATATTTGTGTGGCTGTCTTCTTTTGGGTTTGTTGAAAGATTATTTTCTTGCTTTTTCTAGTGTGTGTTTTCCCTCCTTGTGTTGGTGTTTTCCATATATTATCCTTTGTAGGGGTGGGTTTGTGGAAATATATTGTGTAAATTTGGTTTTGAATATCTTGGTTTCTCCATCTATGGTAATTGACAGTTTTGTTGGGTATAGCAGCCTTGACTGACTTTTCTGTTCCCTTAACATCTGTATGAGATCTGCCCAGGATCTTCTGGCTTTCATAGTCTCTAGTGAGAAGTCTGGTGTAATTCTGATAGGTCTGCCTTTATATGTTACTTGACCTTTTTCCCTTACTGCTTTTAATATTCTTTCCTTTCTTTGTGCATTTGGTGTTTTGACTATTATGTTATGGGAGGAATTTCTTTCCTGATCTAATCTATTTGGAGTTTGGTGGGCTTCTTGAATGTTTATGTTCATCTCTTTCTTTAGGTTAGGGAAGATTTCTTCTATAATTTTGTTGAAGATATTTACTGGCCCTTTAAGTTGGGAATATTCACTCTCCTCTATATCTATTATCCTTAGGTTTGGTCTTCTCATTGTGTCCTGGATTTCATGGATGTTTTGGGTTAGGAGCTTTTTGTATTTTGTATTTTCTTTAACTGTTGTGTCAATGTTTTCTATGGTATCCTCTGCACCTGGGATTCTCTCTTTTATCTCTTGTATTCTGTTGGTGATGCTTGCATCTATGACTCCTGATGTCTTTTCTAGGGTTTCTATCTCCAGTGTTGTTGCCCTTTGTTTTTCTTTATTTTTTCTATTTTCATTTTTAGATCCTGGATGGTTTTGTTCATTTCCTTCGCCTGTTTGTTTGTGTTTTCCTGTAATTCTTAAAGGGATTTTTGTGATTCCTCTTTAAGTGCTACTAGCTGTTTATTTGTGTTCTCTTGTATTTCTTTAAGGGAGTTATTTATTTCCTTCTTAAAGTCTTCTATCATCATCATTAGATGTGATTTTTAAATCTGAATCTTGCTTTTATTGTGTATTGGGTTATCCAGGGCTCACTGTGGCTGGAGAATTGGGTTCTGATGATTCCAACAAGCCACTCCTCAGTTCCTGTGTCCTGAGGATTCTTGGTGGGTTCCTGTAAGCAGAGAGGAGCTGGTCTTACCTCTGCTCACAGGCTTGCTTTCTCCCGACCCTATTTGGATAAGGAGCCTTGTGGGACCAGGTCAGGTTTCTGGCCACAGATGAAAACCAGAAGGCTCCTGTCCCAGGCTGCTCCTCAGTCCCTTTGTCCTGAGGGTTCCAGGCATGTCCCTCTGATCAGAGGTGCTGGTCTTACCCCTGCTCACAGGTCTGTCCACACTCCTGTGAGGTTAGCTCTTTCCCTGTGCTATTTGGGTATGGCCTGGGACAGGAGCCTTCTGGTTTACACCTGTGGCCTGTGCCACAAGACTCGATACCCAAATAGTGCAGGGAAAGAGCTAGCCTCCAAGTATTGTGGACAGACCTGTGATCGGGGATAAGACCAGCCCCTCTGCTCAGACAGACCCGCCTGGAACTGTCAGGACACAGGAACCGAGTAGCAGCCTGGGACAGGAGCCTTCTGTTTTCCATTTGTTGCTGAGGACCTGAGCTGGTGCCACAAGGCTCTGTACCCAAATAGCACCGGGAGAAAGCTAGTCTCACAGGAATGTGGACAAGCCTGTGAATGGAGCTTTGTCAGCATGTCTGCTCTGAGGGACCTGCACAAAATCCTCAGGACACGGGGACCAAGGAGCAGCCTGGTACAGGAGTATTTCTTTTCTTTTTTTTTCTTTTTTTCTTTTTTTTTTTTTTGGTTTTTCGAGACAGGGTTTCTCTGTGTAGCCCTGGCTGTCCTGGAATTCACTCTGTAGACCAGGCTGGCCTCGAACTCAGAAATCCACCTGCCTCTGCCTCCCAAGTGCTGGAATTAAAGGCCTGCGCCACCACTGCCCGGCGGGAGTATTTCTTAAAAGGAATTTTATTACATCACTGTTGTCTGGAAGGATGACTCTGGCAGAAGTCAGGTAAGATAAAAGGAATCTGCAGAGATTCCCTTGATGATTGAATGCCAAGAAGGCATGTGATCTTCCTTCCTTTAGTTGTGTAGTAAGGTACCTGTTGCATGGGAGAATCAGGAAAAGGTGAAGAACAAACACGAAAAGAAAGGTAGAGAATCCATTTGGTACATATCCATGTTGGACAGCACACCTTCCAAGAGGCATCAAACATGTAACTACATTAAAGCTCTGAAAAATATGACTAAATTCACTAAATTTATGTCTCAGACATATTCTGAATATATGTTTCCTGGGAAAGCATACAATATGGGAAACTGTTATACTTTGTTTTTAAACTAGATGCATTTATAGAAATCTTGTTTTCTTAGTAACTTTGCAGTTCTGTGGTTCTGCAGACTCTCTGAGAGCAATGCTTTCCATCAAGACATCTCAGGATGTGAACCATGCAAATCTGTGTATATGGAAACCTCAGTGCACTCACAGAAATCCTTGCCTTGCTTTTGTTCAGCTCTCCCTGATGGGTATTCTGTAATTTGCACTCATCAAAGCTTGCAAATTGACTTGAATCAAAGTTTTTTAGAAGCTATAATACATTATCGTCAAACCCTAGTGCTATGCAAGTGCACTCAAACTATATTTTCAGGCATAGTTATGTGGATAATTATGTCATAGCTGGTATTCAGATGAAAATAAGTTGCATTTACAAGCGATTATTCTATGTATTATTTTATGCTACTGTCACCCATATCCATGCAAAATGCATTTTTGGTCTATGTTGTTCCCCCATTACCTAATTTCAGATCCAATTATGGATACATATTGCAAAGTGTTTAAAACTAAAACTATTGTCTTTTATAAAGGGACTTTGTTTATTTTCATTTCCTCTTTCTTGGGTAAATAGGTTACTATGATCCTGGCATGCAGTTGATGTTCCATTTGCTGTTTTACTTGGTCATCAGAATGATTGGAATGGTTCAGTATTAGATGGACCATACTTACTCAGCATCTTCCTTCCTATCTTAGAACAGGCCCTCCTCAATTCTTCTTTAGATCTTATAGCATCTCCTAATTGATCTTTGTGATTATGCATTCTCTCTACTTGAATACTTTAAAGTTACTCTCTTGTGAAAATCAGAGTTTTTTTTTTTCCTGATAAAGACCCCATGTTGCCTATGCATTCTGGTCATATAAAGGACCACATGCTAGGGGGAGGCCACCTCAGCTTCATAAGCTTTAGTCCTGATTATGCTCCATTTTCTTGTCTATAATTAGCAGTAATCAGAACCACAACTCAAATGCACTTTGATGAAATATTTTAAGCATCACTCTCCAAAAGGCCATAAAAGATGAAGAATTTGGCACTAAATTCTTTTAAAGCATGGGTTTGATACCTGAAGAAAACATTTAATTGGGTCTGCTTCAGCTTCAATTGACTCAGTAATCCCAAGATGTGAACTCCACACCTGATGACCGGTGTCCTCCAGGCAGGGCTTTCTTACACAGTGTGTAGGGACACAGTGGTTACAGTGGTTGGGACACATTTTTACTTATAAGTGGGAGACACTTGCTGCTCTCTTTTAGTCCAGGGGACAGAGAATTGTCCTCCTTTTCTCTGCCCCATGAGGGCAGCACAATGGCAGTCATCTGTAAAGCAGTCAGCAATGGGGCATTTTCATAGTCTCAGCCATATGTCTCTTCCTTGGCCCTAGCAGAGAACCACTTACTGACATGCATTCTATCACTGCTCCTTTTTCCAACTAAAAAATATTGGACCTGAATAATCATCATGTCAGGAATGGAGGCCTAGTGCAAATTCATTGGTAGTTGATAAATAAGCCATGAAATGAAAACAATACATTGTTTCAGTACACACAAAAATACACTGCATATCCACAGCGTAAAGATACATAGCCTATCTGTATAAATCCTTACATCTTACAAAATGTAAAAATATACTGCACAGCATCCACAACATAGCAATATACAGCCTATCTGTATAAATCCTTACATCTTACAATCCATCATCATGGACTGGAGGCCAGCTCAGGGAAGAACACTTGTGTAGCATGAGTGGAGACCTGAGTTCAATCCTGAGGCTTAAGAACAAATAAGACAAACAAGTAAGCCACCCCGATGAGAGGAAGATGCTGATGATGAGGAATGGCTGAAAGTTTCAGCCTGCACTCAGACCAGTATTTCTCTACTATCTTGATCTATTGATACTGTTCATGTTCCCCATATTCCTCCCTGAAAGAACCACTAGAGCTGTTCTCTGCACGTGACCTGGCACAGGATGATGCTGCACTCGGTGTGACTTTAGGATCTGTATCAAATCATGAATCCCTCCATCCACACTTTCCATCTTCATTTGCCTTGACCATGGCTGTTCAGTCCAAGAAACCAGTGACCAGCAAGAGTCATATTCCTAGTATATAGGTAATAGTTCAGGAAAAGGGGAGCATAAGGGGAGATGCACTAACTCTAGGAAGACCTGGTGTGAGGAACATATAAGCATGTTGCCTATGAACAGAGTATAAGGATAGGTTTGTATAGTGCAATGATGGTATCTCAATTTAGCATTGCTGTTACAGTGTCTCCCTGTATCCTGTGGAAGGATGAAAAAGCTCATCTTCTCTCTATATATATCCCCAGACCCTTGTTGGTGGAATTTTCTATTTTCCCACTCTCATTTTTTTTTTTTTCTGGACAAATTTCCGCTGAGTACCAATTAATTTCTTTTAAGTGGTTCTTACAGGGAAATGTCAGCATGCTGAAACACACATCTTTAAAGATGAAACAAAGAGAGACTGTCCATCATGCATGAAAGCTAAAAGGTAAAACTCAGGAGATTTAATAAGTAGAACACAACAGACATAGAAAAAGAACTGGACCTGGGACATCCCCCTTCCCTCATTGCAAGGCTGGTATTTGCCAATACTGTGCTGGCATGGCTATACTTCTAAAGAACTGAAATGTTCTATGTCAGCTAGTTATTTGCCACAAAAAAACCAACCTACAATATTCTCCAACCTACCAATGCTTAATTGCTCAGCTCTCTGAGAAAGGCAGTGGATTAATGTTGATTCTGCTGCTCTAAGTCTTGCCCCTGGAGGGCAGCAGTCTACTCAACAGCACTGACAGGTGCACAATCCATGCCTATTATTAAGCCAACTGTGCCCATACGCTTGCTGGCTTCTAGATGAAGATAAGTCTCTGTGCTGAATAAGATTAGTGCTCTGATGGATAAGGCCAGGTTACTTAGATTTTTGTCTAAAGCCTTCAGTGTGATGCAGAAAGTTCTGAAAATCTGGGAACTTTACCCATGAAATGAATCTGCAAAATTACCCAAAGACACCTTCAGGTAAACAAGTAGGGAGATGTCACTTCTGTGACTTTGGCAGAGTAGAGGGAATGCTGGTAGAGAGCAGCATGAAATGCAGGGAAGTGCAAAGGTCTCACTAGAGACCAAAATCAATACTAACTATGGAAATCAGCAAAGTACAGCTGGAGAGTTAGGAGCACAGAACATTAAAAGGCATGACTACAAAAATGCATAAATAATGAAAATAAATGAAGTTAGTTAGTGTTTCTGTGGCCTATTTTCTGAACATAATGAAAGCATAACAATGTAAGCCAGTGAAAATGTAGTAATTCAAAAGGTAACTTTTAAAATCATACAAGCTACTGTGTAAGAACAGAGATAATAGAAGAGGAATGTTCAGAATAGAGAATGTACTTAAAAGACTTGGAGAAGATAAAGGGAGAGGAAAGACACAACTGTGCTAATTGAAATGTCCTATGAGTCCCCTGCAAAAAATGATGGAACTGGAGCTGCTTCTGTGTGGCTTGATGAAAGAATGAGTCAGTTAAAAAACTGAACTGCATTACAGAGGTGGAGGGAGGGAGGGAAGGAGAGAGAGAGAGAGAGAGAGAGAGAGAGAGAGAGAGAGAGAGAGAGAGAGAGAAAGAAGGAGAAAGACAGAGAAAGAGAGAAACACTTTGAAAATGTACAAAGGAAGTGAAAACATGCTTGGAAAGTGTGGAAGAAAAGATATGAAGTTCCCTGGTGGGGCAGGGTGAGGAGGGCAAGAAGCTTACAAAAGGAAATTCAAGTGGCTCAAATGAGAACAGGGAATCTTATCTGCCAGCACAACCCCACAGGCATTTTCATCTCAAATCCACTTGTGGAATGTGGAGACAGTGATTTCTTCCATGGACAGGTTATAAGCATTGAGATCTCTGTGTCAGTCTGTGTGACTCAGAGGGCAGGAAAGGGTGCCATCTTGTCCCACCTAGGGATCCATCCCATCTGCTGACACCAAACCCGGACACTACTGCTGATGCCAAGAAGCACTTGTTGACAGGACCAATGTATAGCTGTCCCCTGAGAGGTTCTGCCAGAGCCTGAATAAAACAGATGTGGATGCATGCAGCCAAACATGGACTGAGTGGGGGGACCCCAATGGAGAAGTTAAGGCAAGGGCTGAAGGAGCTGAAGTGGTTTGCAACCCCATAGGAAGAACAACAATACCAACCAACCAGACAACTCAAAGCTCCCAGGGACTAAACCACCAACCAAAGAGTATACATGGGGGGACCCATAAGTTGTCTTTGTTAGAGCATTTTATCACAGACACAAGCAATTAAGCCAAATGACTTCTGGACTCCAATGGTCATAACCTTTTATCTGATGAACTCAAAGATACTGAAGTAAATAAAATGATGGTTTAAACTTTAAAAAGTTTACTGGTAAATATAATGAAAGACCAGAAGGAAAATATAAATATCCAAATGATTTCTACCCAGTTTAGTAACACAGAGTGAAAATGTTAAAAATATTGATGAAAAAATTAGCCATATGGATAAAGAAATTATTAACATGGAAGAAGTGGGAGCAAATAAGTTAAGATTTTGGAAAAAAACCTAATCAAATGTTGGTAATGAAAAGTTCAATGTATCAAAAAATAGTGGAAAGCATGACCAATAGAATCAATTAAGCAGAAGAAGACAATCAGGAATGCAGAACATGATCAACAAATTTAAACATCAGTAAAAGGAAAAAAGAGTATGAAAATAATGTCCAGGAAGTCTGGGATGTGATCAAGAGACCAATCCTAAGGATACACATGCTAGAAGAACTTACTGAGATAAACACTAATGCATAGATAACCTACACAATTAACTTGAGAAAAAATTCTGAATATCTTGAGGGAACTAGATATGTAAATGTAAGAACAATTAGAACCCAAATAAACCTGTTGAGAAAAGAATCTCACCATGACATTTTGGAGCCAAGACATCAAGATTACAAAACACAGAAACAACATTGAAAATGACATGCGGAAAACACCGAATCTATCACAAGAGCAAAGAAATTAGAATAACACTGTATTTATTATTGGCAACTATAAAATCCAGGAAAGGACAAAATGATATATTTTAAGATCAAAAAGTAATTCAATAGTTATGCTCAGCAAAGATATCTTTAAATATTGAAAGAGAAATAATGACAATCGACAAGCATAAAACAATGAAGTTTATGACTACCAAGTCAATGCTGCAGGAGATTGTTAAAGAAATACCGTATGTCAACAAGGAAGGAAGAGAGTCTAAAACATGAGATCACAGGGAAGAATAAGTGTTGGGATAAAAACATAAAAACAAAAATAAAAACAAAAAAGAACTAGTCCACAGAAAAACAATCAAATAAAATTTCAGGAATTAGTATGTTCCTCTCAGTCATGGCCTTATATGTAAATGAATTCAACTTACTAATAAACATACACACATTGGCTCACTTGATTTAAAACTAATTTTAAGTGTCAACTCTTTTTTTTATTTATATATTATCTTTACTTCCAAAATTACATATATTTTAAAAATATTACATATAAAATGATGAAAGTTTTACTTAAAGAGTAATAGAAAAAACAGCAAAGGTGTCACTTTTATATAAGGCAAGCTATTAATCTACATCTAATGTTTTCAAACTAAGTCAATAAAGTTAATATCTTTCTATATGTCAAATTCTGCTTTGGAGCATTAACTATTATTCTTTTTTTTGTTGTTTAATTTATTTTTGATACTTTATTTACATTTCCAATGTTTCCCCTTTTCTGGGTCTCCTCTATGGAAACCCCATATACCCTCCACCTCCCCGCCTCTGTGAGGGAATTCCACCTCCCACCTACCCACCCAACCATCCCCATATTCCCACCTTGACATTCCCCTTTACTGGGGCCTCTAGCACCCTCAGGCTCAAGAGCCTCTCCTTTCACCCTGATGGCCATGGAGGTCATCCTCTGCCACATATGTAGTCCGAACCATTGGTCAATAGATGTGTATTCTTTGGTTGGTGGTCCAAACTCCAGGATGACGGGGGGGGGGGGGTCAGGCCCATTGACGCTCTTGCTCCCTCCATGGGTCTACAAATACCCTCAGCTCCTTCAGACCTTTCTCCAACCCCTCCATCTGGTACCTCACTCTCAGTCCAGCGGTTACTGTGAAGTGAAACTTGGACATTCTGAACTTTTGGGCTAATATCCACTTAGCAGTGAATATATACCATGTTCATTTTTTTGTGACTGAGTTACCTCACTCAGGATGATATTTTCAAGTTC
>CM052703.1:131009808-131020016 GCA_028551405.1 Uromys caudimaculatus | reverse complement strand
GGCCTCATAGAAGGAATTGGGTGGTGTTCCTTCTGTTTCTATTTTGTGGAATAGATTGAAGAGTATTGGTATTAGGTCTTCTTTGAAGGTCTGATAGAATTCTGCAGTGAACCCATCTGGACCTGGGCTTTTTTTGGTTGGGAGACTTTTAATGACTGCCTCTATTTCTTTAGGCATTATTGGACTGTTTAGATGGTTTATCTGATCTTGGCTTAGCTTTGGTATTTGATATCTGTCTAGGAAATTGTCCATTTCATCCAGATTTTGCAGCTTTGTTGAGTATAGGCCTTTGTAGTAGGATCTGATGATTTTTTTTTAATTTCCTCAGAGTCTGTTGTTATGTCTCCCTTTTCATTTCTAATTTTGTTAATTTGGATTCTGTCTCTGTGCCCTCTGGTTACTCTGCCTAGGGGTTTATCTATCTTGTTGATTTTCTCAAAGAACTAACTCCTGGTTTGTTGATTCTTTGTATAGTTCTTTTTTTTTCTACTTGGTTGATTTCACCCCTGAGTTTGATTATTTCCTGCCTTCTACTCTTCTTGGGTGTAGTAACTTCTTTTTGTTCTAGAGCTTTAAGGTGTGTTGTTAAGCTGCTAGTGTATGCTCTCTCCAGTTTCTTTTTGGAGGTATTCAAAGCTATGAATTTCACTCTTAACACTGCTTTCATTGTGCCTTACAAGTGTGGGTATGTTGTACTTTCATTTTCATTAAATTCTAGGAAGTCTTTAATTTTTTCTTTATTTCTTCCTTGACCAAGTTATCATTGAGTAGAGCGTTTTTCAGCTTCCATGTGTATGTGGGCTTTCTGTTGTTGTTTCATTGAAGACCAGCCTTAATTCATAGTGATCTGATAGGAGGCATGGGATTATTTCAATCTTCTTACATCTGTTGAGGTTTGTTTTGTGACTGATTACATGGTCAATTCTGGAGAAGGTACCATGAGGTGCTGAGAAGAAGGTCTATTCTTTTGATTTAGGATGAAATCTTCTATAGATATCTGTTAAATCCATTTGGTTCATAACATCTGTTAGTTTCACTGTGTCTCTGTTTAGTTTGTGTTTCCAAGGTCTGTCCATTGATGACAATGGGGTGTTGAAGTCTGCCACTATTATTGTGTGAGGTACAATGTCAGCTTTGAGCTTTAGTAAACTTTCTTTTATGAATGTAAGTGCCCTTGCATTTGGAGCATAGATGTTCAGAATTGAGAGTTCTTCTTGGTAGATTTTTCCTTTGATGAGTATGAAGTGTCCTTCCTTAACTTTTTGGATGAATTTTGGGTGAAAGTTGATTTTATCTGTTAATAGAATGGCTACTCTAGCCTGTTTCTTGGGACCATTTGCCTGGAAAATTGTGTTCCAGCCCTTCATTCTGAGGTAGTGTTTGTCTTAATCATGGAGGTGCCTTTCCTGAATGCAGGAAAATGCTGGGTCCAGTCTGTCAGTCTATATCTTTTTATTGGGGAAATTGAGTCCATTGATGTTAAGTGATATTAAGGAATAGTAATTGTTGGTTCCTGTTATTTTTGATGTTATTTTTATGTTAGTGTGGCTATCTTATTTTGGGTTTGTTGAAAGACTACTTTCTTGCTTTTTCTAGGGTGCAGTTCCCCTCCTTGCGTTGACGTTTTCCATCTATTATCCTTTGTAGGGCTGAGTGTGTTGAAACATATTGTGTATATTTGGTTTTGTCATAGAATATTTTGGGAGAGTTTTGCTGGGTATATCAGCCTGGGCTGACATTTGTGTTCTCTTACGGCCTGTATGAGTTCTGCCCAGGATCCTCTAGCTTTCATAGTCTCTGTTGAGAAATCTGGTGTAATTCTGATAGGTCTGCCTTTATATGTTACTTGACCTTTTCCCCTTACTGCTTTTAATATTCTTTCCTTGTTTTGTATATTTGGTGTTTTCACTATAATATGACGGGATGAATTTCTTTTCTGGTCCAATCTATTTGGAGTTCAGTAGGCTTCTTGTATATTTATTTTCATCTCTTTCTTTAGGTTAGGGAAGATTTCTTCTATAATTTTGTTGAAGATATTTACTGGTCCTTTAAGTTGGGAATCTTCACTCTCTTCTATACCTATTATCCTTAGGTTCTGTCTTCTCATTGTGTCCTGGATTTCATGGATGTTTAGGGTTAGGAGCTTTTTGCATTTTGCATTTTCTTTTACTGTTGTGTCAATGTTTTCTATGGTATCTTCTGCACCTGAGATTCTCTTTTCTATATCTTATATTCTTTGGTGATGCTTGCATCAATGACTCCTGATCTCTTTCCTAGGTTTTCTAACTCCAGGTTGTCTCCCTTTGTGGTTTCTTTATTGTTTCTATTTCTATTTTTAGTTCCTGGATGGTTTTGTTCATTTTATAAATTCTTTTTGATTGTGTTTTCCTGTAATATTGCCTGTTTGATTGTGTTTTCCTGGAATTCTTTAAGGAATTTTAGTGTTTCCTCTGTAAGGGTTTCCAGATGTTTACCTGTGTTCTCTTGTATTTCTTTAAGGGAGTTATTTATTTCCTTCTTAAAGTCTTCTATCATCATCATGAGAACTGATTTTAAATCTGAGTCTTGCTTTTCTGGTGTTTTGGGGTATCCAGGGTTTGCTGTGGTGGGAGAGCTGGGTTCTATTTATGCCAAGTAGCCTTGGTTTCTGTTCCTTATGTTCTTGCCCTTGCCTTTCGCTATCTGCTTAACTCTGGTGTTAACTGGTCTTACTCTCTCTGGCTGTGGCTTGTCCCTCCTGCAAGCCTCTGTGTCAATACTCCTTGAAGACCAGCTCTCTCTGAGAGGAACTTGGGTTTGGAGAGTTTGGTACAAGGTCAGCTCTAGGGTGTAGACAGAAACCAGAAGGATCTTGTTCCCAACTGTCCCTTCATTCCTGTGTCCTGATGGCTCTGAAAGGGTCCCTCTTGATTCAGTGAATTTGAACAGTGGTGGTGGTCTTGCCTGTGCTCAAAGATGTGTTGGCACTCTTGGGATACCAACTCTTTTCTGGCACTATTTCAGTATGGAGCCCTGTGTCACAGGATCCATTCCCTGGCCACTGGAAGAAACCAGAAGACCACTCCTCAGTCACTGTGTACTGGGATTCCAGGTGTGTCCCTCTGAGCGGACAGACTTTTCCATACTCCTGGGAGTCTAGCTTTGTCCCAGCACTATTTGGCTATGGAGCCCTGTGGCACAGGCTGAGGTCTCCAGCAATAGATGGAAACCGGAAGGCTCCTGTCCCAGGCTTTTCCTCAATCCCTGTGTCCCGAGGGCCTGGGAGGCTAGTTTTCCTCTGGCACTATTTGGCTATGGAGCCCTGGTGGCCTAGGCAGAGGTCTCCTGCCACTGATGGAAACTGGAAGGCTCCTGTCCCTGCTTTTCATCAGTCGCTCTGTCCCAAGGATTCTGGGTGGGTCTTGCTGAGCAGTGGTGCTCATCTTAACCCCACTCATGGCTTTTCCACACTCCTGGGAGTGTTGCTTTCTCCTTGCACTATTTTTCTATGGAGCCCTGGTGGCCCAGGCAGAGATTTCCCACCACAGATGGAAACTAGAAGGCTCCTGTCCCAGGCTTTTCCTCAGTTCCTGTGTCCCAAGGGCCTAGGACGGTAGCTTTCTCCTGCCACTATTTGGCTATGGAGCCCTGCTGGCCCAGGCAGAGATCTCCCACCACAGATGGAAACAGGAAGGCAAGAAGCAAGTCTTGAACTTGTGTTTGTTCAGTGCCAAGCCTGGTGGTCATTA
This sequence comes from Uromys caudimaculatus, assembly GCA_028551405.1. Classification (NCBI taxonomy): domain Eukaryota; kingdom Metazoa; phylum Chordata; class Mammalia; order Rodentia; family Muridae; genus Uromys; species Uromys caudimaculatus. The sequence continues at coordinate 131,016,288 of CM052703.1, read as the reverse complement.
ATGAACTTCCTAACACTGTGACAATATGACTTCCACATGCAAGTTGCAGTGTGGAAGTCTTAGTCAGACCTGAAGGACTATCCACAGGGAGGCAGAGGCAGCACCCATATTTCTAACTCATCTCAAACTCTGTGTTCCTATAAGTAGTGCAAATTCATGAACAGTTTATAATTTTATAATAATAGAACCAAGAAATCACAAATCAAGGCACTTTTCAAACACATTGATGAGTAAATCGAGTAGGTGGGTTAAGGTAAGATATGCAGAACCTAAACTACCTTTTATCTGATCATCTCCGAATTAAAGAAAATGAATTCTAAAATTGCATGACCAAAATACAATTGGAGGGAAAGGTACAATTAGAGCTGATGCCCAAGTGAAAATTACAAGGCAGGAATGTGACTTGAAAGAAATTCAGTTTGTTTGAACTTAAGGATGTCTAAAACACTGCACAGAAGATGTTCAGAACCTTTGGGGGTGGCATTTTCCTGTAACTACAGAGTTACCATATCAGGGTGATGAGTTTCATGTACCTGGCCAAGTGCTACATGAAGCCCACCAATGAGTTCAAGGTGTTAATGGACAATACAGCTCCTCAGAACAAAATTCTTTCTAATTCCTTGATTTCTTTTTAGTTCTTTCAGGTGTTTGTTTTATGTGTTCAAGATAAATAGTATTTGTCTCCTTTCTAAGTTGAATCACAGCACCTTTAGACCTAGAAGGTATCCCATCCTATAGGTAAACATCTTTTTGACTGTTCATAAAAATCATCATTCTGCAGAAGCAAGAGTGGGCTGTGCACAAACATGGATTGAGGGAACACAAAAGTATGGGAGAAAGACTAAAATAGTTACAGAAAAAAACAGAAGAGAGGAGCCCAGGTTGCTGGGAGTTCTCCAAAGCAGAAGGGGCACATGAACTCAGCTGGCAGAGAGGTAACAGTAATTTCTACATAATTAATTTCACATCCTCATCCCATAAACGGGACAGTGCTGGAGAATGGAGATCCAGTGCAGTGCAGGCTACACAGGATGTATATCATAGAATTCATAGAAGCACCACATTGGCTGAAAGGTCTTTAAAATTAATGATAAGAGACTTGGGCACTAAGATTTTCACAGGGATCCACTTCACATGCTTTATACTTGCAAATGTAATTTCCAAGAATACAGTAGACTCCTAACTGATGTCTGATAAGGCATTTTATTCAAGTCAATCTTTCTAAGCACAAACATTAAATTAACTAAAATTATTTGGAAAAAATAAGGATATAGAAACATGATATCTTTTCTCCCTCTTTCTTCCCACCATCAAGAAAATAGTTGGAAAGATGTGACAGCTTTACTTAGCTGTAAGTACATATTACACCACTGTCTGAGAAATAACTGGATATTTTCAGTGAGATTCCGCAGCTCTGGGGCTGGTGCTTAGCTATTGCTATAATTTGGCATCTTAAAATTAACTTCATGTTACACACACACACAAAATTGTAAATAGAAAGACCCAATTAATTATTAAAGTGTGTCCTAAGTCGTCTACTCAAATTTGATTTAACCGTTGGTCACAATATGAAGATATGAACTTTTTCTCTGCATTAAGTACAGGTAAAGTCTGTTTCTAATGATAGCACACATGTGTTAGTATTTTTGTTTTATTATACTCAGTTGCATAGGGAATTGTGGGGCAGTGGTCTGTGACAAACAATCTGGCACCAGGTCGAGTACAGGCTCAAACTCTGGGAGACCCCATGGAGAAACCCACAAAGGACCAGAAAACATTTTTTGTCAATGCTCCCAGGTGACTTTGGTTCCTGTCAAGTCAACCCCCCCCACGCAGTCTCCCGTAGAGAGGTTTGTCATGTGAGGTCTGACCCCTCCTAAGGTAGAGGCGTGGCCATACAGCCCCAAGCCATCCCTGTGTTAATGAGATACCTAGAGACTTAGCCAAGCTCCTTCCCAGTTACTATATCTGTCTTGCCTCTGGGGATGGGGGGGTTACAATTCCATCCATGCCACTCTACACGATGACAATAAACATCTTAGAATTATGGACTGTCTATTCATCTTGACCCACCGTGGGAAGCGAGGGATCCAGCCTTCCATTAAGGAGCCACATCTAATCTCACACTGAAGGCATCTGGTGTCTCAGCATTTCCAGATGGCCACCACATTCTCCCAAGCCTAAGCCGCTAACCCGGTGCCCCAAGGCATGCAAACCGGATCCTGCAGCAGGACGCCAGCTGTGCTATGCAGCCTCCTCTGTTCCCAGTTCCCTCGGCATCTGACCATAAGAACTCCAGAGCAGTCTCCGGCATTCCTCGGGACGGCTCCCTCTTCTACCCAAGGGCTGTGTCTCCGCAGAGGCCTCTCACACAGCCTGGCCAGCCTGTTTGGACTGTAGAAGAGTGCACAGCCACTTCCAAACTGTCTTCTGTCCCACCCAGAGCCACAGCCCCCAGAACGGACATGTGGGGCTTCTTTCCACCTCACCAGTTTGGTCCAACAGGGAATACCCAGGCAAATTTGTAATATATGTTGAGCATATCCCCCTGCCCACCTATTTCCCCCTTCCCAATTTCTCTCTCTCATTAGACATCCAGATTGCTTCATTTCTACATCAATTCCACCATGTAAACAGGTTTTCATGCATCTATATGAAATCCTAGATCCACAAATTAGAGCAAGCACTTAATATCTGTCTTTTTGAGGCTGACTTACATCACTATGATGATCTCCAATTTTTGCCATTCTCCTTAAAATAACACAATTTACTCTTTTTTGAAGCTACAAAAGTTGAATCTGGGAAGTGGTGCTGCACACCTTTAATCCTAGCACTTGGTAGAGGCAGAGGCAGAGGCAGAGGCAGAGGCAGAGGCAGAAGCAGGCAGATTTCTGAGTTCAAGGCCAGTCTGTTCTACAGATCAAGTTCCCAGTCAGCCAGGATTATAAAGAGAAATTCTGTCGTGAATGATCAAACCAGATGAACCAACTAGCCAGCACAAACAAACCAAACCAAACAAACAAAGAAACACCCAAGTCCAGATGTGTATATAACCACATTTTTTTTTCTTTAGCTATTTCACTATTGTTGAAGACCTAGTCAGGTTCCATGACTCATAATTATGCATAGTACTGTCATTGCATTGATAGGCAGGTATCTTTGTGGCATACGGTCTTGGAGTCCTATGGAGAAATACACAGGCATGGTAGAGTTGAGTTGCATTATAAGTTTATTTTTTCAGGTTTTTTAAGAACTTCCATACTAATTTCCAAAGAGGATGAATTAGTTGATATTCCCAACAGCAGTGTATAAAGGTCCCTGTTATTTACATCTTCACTTGCATTTCTTGTTTTCTTCATCATAGCCATTCTGATAGATAAGAGGGACCTTCAATTGTACTGGCTGGTTTTGTGTGTCAACTTGAAACAAGCTGGAGTTACCATAGAGAAAGGAGCTTCAATTGAAGAGATGCCTCCATGAGATCCAGCTGGAAGGCATTTTCTCAATTAGTGATCAAGGGTGAGAGGACCCATTGTATGTGGTGCCATCCCTGGACTGGTCATCTTGGGTTCTATAAGAAAGCAAGCTGAGCAAGCCAGGGGAAGCAAACCAGTAATATCCCTCCATGAATCAGCTCTTGCTTCCTGACCTGTGTGGGTTCCAGTCCTGACTTCCTTTAGTGATGAACAGCAATGTGGAAGTGTAAGGTGAATAAACCCTCTTCTTTCCAACTTGCTTCATGAAGTTTTGTGCAGGAATAGAAACCCTGACTAAGACATCAGTGTAGTTCTAATAAGCATCCTGCTGCTGACTAATGAATATCCTCACATGTTTACTATCCATTTGTCTTTCATCTTTTAAAGATGGCTCATTTATTGACTGGGTTGTTTGATTTATTGCTATTGAGGTTTCTTTTGTTGGTGGTGTATTATTCTAGATATAAATCCTCTGTGAGTTATACAGATAGCAAAGACTTTTTCCCATTCTGTGAGCTATTTATTCATCTGATAGTTTCTTTTACTGTGCAAAAGCTTTGTAATTTCATGAGGTCCCATTTTTATTTTTAAATGCTTATTATTTATTTATTTATTTATTTATTTTGATACTTTATTTACATTTCAAATGTTTTCACCTTTCCAGATCTCCGCTTTGGAACCCCCTTATCCCCTTCCCCTCCACCTGCCTCTATGAGGGTATTCCCCTACCCACCGACACATCCTCCCACCCACCCACATAGGTCTTCCCTCCTTGGAATTTCCCTCTACTGGGGCATCTAACACCATCAGGCCCAAGGGCCTCTCCTCCCTCTGATAGCTGACAAGACCCTCCTCTGCCACATATGTGGCCAGCACCATGGGTCCCTCCATATGTATTCTTTGGTTGGTAATCCAGTCTCCTAGAGCAACAGGAGGTCAAGCCAGTTCACACTGTTGCTCCCTCCATGGGGCTAAAAACTCCCTCAGTTCCTTCAGTCCCTTTTCCAACTCCTCCATCTGGGACCTCACTCTCAGTCCAGAGGTTACTGTAAAGGAAAACTTGCGTATTCCGAACTTTTGGGATAATAACCACTTATCAATGAGTACATACCATGTTCATTCTTTTGTGACTGAGTTACCTCGCCCAGGATGATATTTTCAAGTTCCATCCATTTGCCTGTGAATTTCATAAAGTCATTGTTTTTAATAGCTGAGTAGTATTCCATTGTGTAAATGTACCACATTTTCTGTATCCATGCCTCTGATGAGGGACATCTGGGTTGTTTCCAGCTTCTGGCTATTATAAATATGGCTGCTATGAACATAGTGGAGCATGTGTGTATATTACATTTTGGAGCATATCCTGGGTATATGCCCAAAAGTGGAATAGCTAGTTCCTCAAGAAGTATTACGTTCATTTTTGTGAGGGTCCTCCAAATTGATTTCCAGAGTGGTTGTACCAGCTTGCAATCTCACCAGCAATGGAGGAGTGTTCCTCTTTCTCTACATGCTCGCCAGCATCTGCCGTCACCTGAATTTTTGATCTTAGCCATTCTGACTGGTGTGAGGTGAAATCTCAGACTTGTTTTGACTTGCAGTTCCCTGATGACTAAGGATGTTGAGCATTTCTTTAGGTGCATCTCAGCCCTGAGAATTTCCTCAGTTGAGAATTCTCTGTTTAGCTCTGTTCTCCAAATTTTGATAGGGTTATTTGGATCTCTGGAGTGTAACTTCTTGAGTTCTTTGTATATATTGGATATTAGCCCTCTATGGGATGTAGGATTGGTAAAGATCTTTTCCAACTCTGTTGGTTGCCATTTTGTCCTAGTTACAGTGTCCTTTGCCTTACAGAAGCTTTGTAATTTCTTGAGGTCCCATTTGTTGATTCTTGATCTTAGACCATAAGCCATTGGTGTTCTGTTCAGGAACTTTTCCCCTGTACCCATGTGTTTGAGATTTTTTCCCCACTTTCTCTTCTATTAGATTCAGTGAATCTGCTTTTATATGGAGGTCCTTGATCCACTTGGAGGTGAGCTTTGTACAGGGATATAGGAATGGATCAATTTGCATTCTTCTACATGTAGACCGACAGTTGAACCAGCACCATTTGTTGAAAATGTTATCTTTTTTCCACTGGATGGTTTTAGCTCCTTTGTCAAAGATCAATTGACCATAAGTGTGTGGGTTCAATTCTGTGTTTTCAATTCTATTGAATTGATCTACCTACCTGTCACTGTACCAATAGGATGCAGTTTTTATCACTACTGCTCTGTAGTGCAGCTTGAGATCAGGGATGCTGATTCCTCCAGAAGTCCTTTTATTGTTGAAAATAGTTTTTGCTATCCTGGGGTTTTTGTTATTCCATATGAATTTGAGAATTACTTTTTCCAAGTTTATGAAGAATTGAGTTGGAATTTGGATGGGAATTGCACTGAATCTGTAGATTACTTTCGGCAGGATGGCCATATTACCTATATTAATCCTGTCAATCCATGAGCATGGGAGGTCTTTCCATTTTCTGAGGTCTTCTTCTATTTCTTTCTTCAGAGACTTGAAGTTCTTGTCATACATATCTTTCACTTGTATGGTTAGAGTCACACCAATACATTTTATACTGTTTGTGACAATTGTGAAGGGTGTCATTTCTCTAATTTCTTTCTCAACATGTTTATCCTTCGAGTTTAGGAAGGCTCCTGATTTGCTTGTGTTAATTTTGTATATGGCCACTTTGCCAAAGTTGTTTATCAGCTGTAGCAGTCCTCTGGTGGAATTTTTTGTTTCACTTAAGTATACGATCATATCATCTGCAAATAGTGATATTTTGATTTCTTCCTTACCAATTTGTATCCCTTTGACCTCCTTTTGTTGTCCAATTGCTCCAGCTAGAACTTCAAGTACTATATTGAATAGATAGGGGGAGAGAGGGCAGCATTGTCTAGTCCTTTATTTTAGAAGGATTGCTTCAAGATTCTCTCCATTTAGTTTGATGTTGGCCACTGGTTTC
>CM052703.1:130995970-131009708 GCA_028551405.1 Uromys caudimaculatus | reverse complement strand
TGGGCCTTGAATTCCTGATCTTTCCAAGACTTTTATCATGAAGGGATGTTGAATTTTGTCAAATGCTTTTTCAGCATCTAAGGAAATGACCATGTGGTTTTTTTCTTTGAGTTTGTTTATGTAGTGAATTACATTGATGGATTTCTGGGTATTGAACCATCCCTGCATCCCTGGGATGAAGCCTACTTGATCATGATGAGTGATCGTTTTGATGTGTTCTTGGATTCGGTTTGCGAGAATTTTATTGAGTATTTTAGCATCAATGTTCATAAGGGAAATTGGTCTGAAGTTTTCTCTTATTGTTGGGTCTTTGTGAGGTTTTTGACATCAGTGTAACTGTGGCTTCGCAGAATTAATTGGGTAGTGTTTCTTCTATTTCTATTTTGTGGAATAGATTGAAGAATATTGGTATTAGGTCTTCTTTGAAGGTCTGATAGAATTCTGCACTGGACCCATCTGGTTCTGGGCTTTTTTTGGTTGGGAGACTTTTAATGACTGCTTCTATTTCTTTAGAGATTATGGGACTGTTTAGATGGTTTATCTGATCCTGACTTAACTTTGGTATTTTGTATCTGTCTAGAAAATTGTCCATAAATCCAGATTTTCCTATTTTGTTGAGTACAGGCTTTTGTATTAGGTCTGATGACTTTTGAATTTCCTCAGAATCTGTTGTTATATCTCCCTTTTCATTTCTAATTTTGTTAATTTGGATACTGTCTCTGTGCCCTCTGGTTAGTCTGAATAAGGGTTTATCTATCTTGTTGATTTTCTCAAAGAACCAGCTCCTGGTTTTGTGGATTCTTTGTATAGTTCTTTTAGTTTCTACTTGGCTGATTTCAGCCCTTAATTTGATTATTTCCTGCCTTCTACTCCTCTTGGGTGTAGTAGCTTCTTTTTGTTCTAGAGATTTCAGGTGTGCTATTAAGCTGTTAGTATATGTTTTCTCCAAGGTTTTTTTTTTTTTTTTTGAGGCATTCAGAGGTATGAGTTTTCCTCTTAACACTGCTTTCATTGTGTCCCTTATTTTTAGGGTGTTGTACTTTCATTTTCATTAAATTCTAGGAAGTCTTTGATTTCTTTCTTCATTTCTTCCTTGACCAAGTTATCATTGAGTAGAACTTTGTTCAGTTTCCATGTGTATGTGGGCTTTCTGTTGTTGTTTCTTCAGTTGAAGACCAGCCTTAATCCTTAGTGATCTGATAGGAGGCATGGGATTATTTCAATATTCTTGTATATGTTGAGGTTTGTTTTGTGACCAATTATATGTTCAATTTTGGAGAAGGTACCATGAGGTGCTGAGAAGAAGATATATTCTTTTGATTTAGGATGAAATCTTCTATAAATATCTGTTAAAATCCATTTGATTCATAACATCTGTTAGTTTCACTGTGTCTCTGTTTAGTTTGTGTTTCCAAGATCTGTCCATTGATGACAGTGGGGTGTTGAAGTCTCCCACTATTATTGTGTGAGGTGCAGTGTGTGCTTGAGCTTTAGTAAACTTTCTTTTATGAATGTAGGTGCCCTTGCATTTGGAGTATAGTTGTTCAGAATTGAGAGTTCTTCTTGGTAGATTTTTCCTTTGAGGAGTATGAAGTGTCCTTCCTTATCCTTTTGGATGACTTTTAGGTGAAAGTTGATTTTATCTGATATCAGAATGGCTACTCCAGCCTGTTTCTTGGGACTATTCATCTGGAAAATTGTGTTCCAGCCCTTTATTCTGAGGTAGTGTTTGTCTTCTGAATGCAGGAAAATGCTAGGTCCAGTCTGTCAGTCTATGTCTTTTTATTGGGGAAGAGTCCATTGATATTAAGAGATATTAAGGAATAGTGATTTTTGGTTTCTGTTATTTTCAATGTTATTTTATGTTTGTGTGACTATGTTCTTTTGAGTTTGTTGAATGATTACTTTCTTTTTCTAGGATATAGTTTCCCTCCTTGAGTTGATGTTTTCCATCTATTATCCTTTGTAAGGTTGGGTTTGTGCAAACATATTGTGTAAATTTTGTTTTGTCATAGAATATTTTGGTTTCACTCTATGGTAATTGAGAGTTTTTCTGAGTATAGCAGCCTGGGCTGGGATCTGTGTTCTCTTAGAGTATATATGAGTACTGCCTGGGATCTTCTAGCTTACATAGTCTCTGGTGAGAAGTCTGGTGTAATTCTGATAGGTCTGCCTTTATATGTTACTTGACATTTTTCCTTAATTCTTTTAACATTCTTTCCTTATTTTGTGTATTTGTTGTTTTAACTATAATGTGACGGGAGGAATTTCTTTTCTGGTCCAATCTGTTTGGAGTTCTGTAAGCTTCTTGTATATTTATGTTCATCTCTTTCTTTAAGTTAGGGAAGTTTTCCTCTATAATTTTGTTAAAGATATTTGCTGGTCCTTTAAGTTGGGAATCTTCACTCTCTTCTATACCTATTATCCTTAGGTTCTGTCTTCTCATTGTGTCCTGGATTTCATGGATGTTTTGGGTTAGGAGCGTTTTGCATTTTGCACTTTCTTTGGCCATTGTGTCAATGTTTTCTATGGTATCTTCTGCACCTGAGATTCTCTCTTTTATCTTTTGTGTTGGTGATGCTTTCATCTATGACTCCTGGTCTCTTTCCTAGGTTTTCTAACTCTAGGGTTGTCTCCCTTTGTGATTTTTTTATTGTTTCTATTTCTATTTTTAGTTCCTGGATGGTTTTGTTCATTTTTTTATTCTTTTTGATTGCATTTTCCTGTAATATTACCTGTTTGATTGTGTTTTCCTGTAATTCTTTAAGGGATTTTAGTGTTTCCTCTTTAAGGGTTTCCAGTTGCTTACCTGTGTTCTCTTGTATTTCTTTAAGGGAGTTATTTATTTCCTTCTTAAAGTCTTCTATCTTCATCATGAGAACTGATTTTAAATCTGAGTCTTGCTTTTCTGGTGTTTTGGGGTATCCAGGGTTTCCTGTGGTGGGAGAACTGGGTTCTATTTATGCCAAGTAGCCTTGGTTTCTGTTCCTTATGTTCTTGCCCTTGCCTTACACCATCTGCTTAACTCTGGTGTTAACTGGTCTTACTCTCTCTGGCTGTGGCTTGTCCCTCCTGCAAGCCTCTGTGTCAATACTCCTTAAAGACCAGCTTTCTCTGAGAGGAATTTGGGTTTGGAGAGCTGTTGCACAGGGTCAGCTCTAGGGTGCAGACAGAAACCAGAAGGATCTTGTCCACAGCTGTCTCTTGGTTCCTGTGTCCTGATGGCTCTGCAAGGATCCCTCTTGATCCAGTGAATTTGAACAGAATTGGTGGTCTTGCCTGTGCTTGTAAGTGTGTCAGCACTCCTGGGATACCAGCTCTCTCCTGGTACTATTTGAGTATGGAGCCCTCTGTCACAGGATCCACTCCCTGACCACTGGAAGAAACCAGAAGACCATCCCTCAGTCCCTGTGTCCTGGGGATTCCAGGTGGGTCCCTCTGAGCAAACAGTCTTGCCCACACTACTGAGAGTCTAGCTTTCTCCTGGCATGATTTGGGTATGGAGCCCTGGTGGCCCAGGCAGAGGTCTCAAGGTCCCATTTTTTAATTGTTTGCTTCATTTCTTAAGTTACCAGTGCCCTTTTTAGAAACGCCTTACTGAGATGTTTATCTTGAACTGCATTCACTACTTTTTTCACTATATATTTCAGAGGGTTTGGGTTTTATGTTCAGTCTTTGGTCCATTTGGAGTTGGCTTTCATCCAGGGTGAAAAATAGCGATATAGGTTGATTATTTTATTTGGGAACCCCATTTTGTCAGTCAGCCACATTTATTGAAGAGACTGTTTTCCCTCTAATGTATATTTTTGGCATCTCTGTCAAAAACTCATTGGCAGAATGGTGCAGGTTCATGTCTGGGTCCTCTACTCTAGTCCACTGAACTCTAGGTCTGGTTTTTTCCCTGCTGCCATGCTATTTTCTTTTTTAATAAAAAAAACCCTTTTCATTGATTCTTCATTAATTTCACATCATGCACCCCAGTCCCACTCATCTCCTTTTCCCCTCATATCTGGCCTTTGTCCTTGCAACCTCCTCCTGAAGATAACACACACACACACACACACACACACACACACACACACACACACACACACACACACACACCACTACCACGACCACCACCACCACCACCACCACTGCCACTACCACCACCAGCATTACTACCACCACCACCGCCACAACCACCAATTATAACATCAACAACCTCAAATCATAGAATACATCCCATCATGGAAGCTGTAGGATGTCACAGTTTGTCCCACAGTATATTCCTCTGTCCACACATCTTCACTTGCAAAGATTCATTGCAATGAATCTTTGGGTCTGGTTCAAGTTCTTTGGCTTCTGTGACAACATAAATATTAGATCTTCATTAGGCCACCCAGTCATCCTGTTGTTGCCCTGTGTCATGCAGATCCTGAAGCTTAAGGACAGCAGTACTGGCCTTTTCATGGTTGGTGGATGGTATAGACTTTGGGGTGGGACAATTCAGAGTTCTGGATCTGTGCCTGGGTGATAGTTGAGCAAGTTAACTCACCAGCTCTCCATCATCTACTCCACCAGGGTGAGCTGACCAACACTGCTTCAGCTAGGTCACCCAAGTCTGCTATCAGCTGGCAGGGTGACAGTGTCAGTTCTCCTGCTTTCGTGCACCCCTGCCTACAGATCCAGCTCCACTGTACTGCTTAGTCGAGGTTCAGGGCCCATTCTCCCAAGTGCTGTAGCCTGTAAGGGGCTGGGCCAACTCTAGCACTTTCACACCCTCAGGGCAAGCTCACCCATGCCATCAGGGCCAGGTACATTGTATTCTTCAGACAGTGCAGGGCCTGCTCCCCCTAGTACTACAAGTGAGGGGTCAGAAATAGCTCTTCAGCTCTCATGACCCTACAGTTAGCTCTCTCAACTGGCTCAGGTGGTGAAGGGAAAGGGGTGCAAGGCTCTCCCTCTCCCTTTCTCTCCCTTCCTCTCTGCCTCCTCCCCCTCTCTTTCTCTGTGCTGGCTCAACTGCACCCCCACCCAAGGTTAACTCTGCTGCACTGTCTAGGTGAGATACAGGGCTTGCTCTCACAAGTACTGCAGTTGATAAGGGTCAGGGCTAGCTTTCCTAAGCTCATGATTCTGTGGACAGCTTTCCTGAGTGCCAGAGGTAACAAAGAACAGGGGGAGGCATCACTCCTGCTTCCGTGCTGTATCATGGCAGATAAGAGTCAGGGTCAGCTCTCCCACACTTGCACCCTTTGAGTTGACTCACCCACACCCCTGTCACTAGGACCAGCTCTGAGTTGACTCACCCACACCCCTGTCACTAGGACCAGCTCTACTGTGCTGCCTGGCTTAGGTGTAGGGTCTGTTCTCCCCAGTGCTGCCAGTAGTCAGAGATGGGGCTAGCTCTCCAGAATGCCACAGCTGGTGAGATGGGGGCCAGTTCTACACACATCCCTACAATCCAAGTGGCCCCCAGTGGCTGCCCTGACTAGGTACATACCTGTGTTTTCTAGTGGTAATAAGAGCCACTGATATGGACACCAACCTCTTTCATTTTGTAGCCACAGACTCAGGCATATCCTTCAGTAGCAGGGCTGGCCAATCATGACAGGTTACTCCTCTCCATCCTCGATTCTCCACTTCCATCTCTCTTCATAATGCTCAAGCTGCTCCACTTCTTCTCTCCCATGCGACCACCACATATTAGCATACTGTGGTGGCTCCCATTACAGGTTGGTCAAGCAGCTGGCAGGCCCCTGAGCAACATCCTCCATCTGTGCTGTGCAAGTGGGTGGCTGTAGCTTGTCTGTGCTATGTGTTAGAGGGCAGGTCTGCAGGAAGCACAGCAGCAGTTTGCAGGTCTCTGTCTATCTTCTGCTTCCTGTGCTTCACTGCCTGAATTTGACTTGAATTGAGTTGATTTCTATGAATCTTAGGCATCTTTGATCACCCAACCAGGCATCAAGGTAGATTGAACTATATCTGCTGTGCTCCTGACGGATATAAGAACACAATCATCAACAAGGTGTCTTTTTGTCCATTTCTGGGGCTGGGGGAGGGGGTAGGGGAACCGTGCTATTTTTATTCCTACATTCTGCAGTATAAGTTGAAGTCCAGTATGGTAAGACAGCCAGTAGGATTTTTTTAAAAAAATTCTTTTTTTTTTTGAGATAATTTTGATATGATTATATCAATTCCCCCTTCCCTTTACTCCTTCCATATTGTGTGTGTGTGTGTGTGTGTGTGTGTGTGTGTGTGTGTGTGTGTGTGTTTGTACAAATATATTCCTAAAGACAAAAAGACAAATACAACCTTCTTTGTATAATGTTACTTTGGTGTATGTTTTCAGGGTTGACCATTTGATTTTAGATAACCAATTGGTGTGTTCTTCCCTGGGTAGGACGATTTCTTCCACTCTCAGCATTCCTTAGTTGACTGTAGCTCTTTGTGTAGTCATCATGCTTACTCATGTTATCCTTGTTCAGCTCATGTTTGGCCAACCACGGTGGTGAGATTTATTTTTGTGGATTCTGAAATTCCCTGGAGACAAATCTCATAGCAAACCAAATGATGTCCTTATAATATTTCCACCACCTCTCTCATAATGATTCCAGAGCCTTAGATTTGGGAACTGTTTTGTAGACATATTTTTAAGGATAGGGTGCTACAACTCAGCACTTTAATTGGTTGTGATATTCTGTAATGATCTCTATCACAAAGAAAACTTTCCTTGATGAAGGGGGAGAACTACACTTATCTATTTGTATATGAATAAATATTTATAAAATAGTTAGGAATTTTTCTGGTTTAGTAAAGTGGTGGTTGTAAGTTCTCCTCAGAGATCCATGACTTCCTTAGCCCTGGATAGTTTGCTTGGTTTTCAGTACCAGATATTATTTTCCTCTTTTTGGGTGGGCTTTACATACAATTATAGACCTGTTGGTTATGATTGATCAAGGTATACATGCTATGGTTCTACCCTTAGTGTTTTCCTGCCCTTCTGGTCACTGTTATGGTTCATGGCTCTGCAGCTGTGACAGACTAGTGATTGCTTCTTTGCCTTGGCATCTTTCATGGTACCTTCTGGCACCAAAATTTTAGTTCTTAGGGAGGAGGATTTTATGTCAGATCCATATCAAGTCCTTTGGGTTCAGTGTCAGAAACTCATAGTGGTTTCAGGGATTTATCTTCTGCCTTTGGGAAGCAACAACCTATAGTGTTCTGGGCATCTCTTAGACAATCCTGACCAAGAACTTGAAAGAGGGCTTCTCATGTTTAGTTTTGGAATTCTTGCCAGATGTTTTATGGCTGTTTGGGGAGAGCATTTTCATATGAAATAGGAATTTTTATTTAAAATAAATATTTACATGTTTTATAGGTATTTTTGTATTTTAGATAGTTAATTACCTTATTCCTTATGACTTTTATCAGAAACTCTAACAGGTGTCCTACCTGCCTCCCTGCTTCTGTATTTACCTCCATCCCCACTTCCCAACTGAATGCCACTATTTTTCTCATTTTCCACTTCAGATCACTTGTATCCTGCTATTCCCCTCTCTATTGCTTCCTATACCTCACTTTTGCAATGATTTCTTTTGATTCTTATGGGTTCTGTAGATACTCCAAGTTATATACTCATTTCTGGAGATTCAGAGCTAGGACCATAAATGAGAGGGAAATGAGATATTTGTCTTTCTGGGTCCGGATTTTTTCTAACACCATCTTTTTACCTGCAATGTTTATTATTTTATTTTCCTTTACAACTTAGTAGTATTTCATAGTGTATATATACCATATTCTCAGTATCCATTCATTGATTAAAGGCCATTAGATTGTTTTCCCACTATTGTAAATAGAGCAGCAATGAACACAGCTAAGTAAATATCTGTGTAGTAATATGTTGAGTCCTTTGGGCATATGACAAGTAGTAGAATAACTCTGGTAAATTGGTTTTTAGATTTCTGAAGATACTTCATATCTATTTCTGAAGTGGCTGGACCAATTTGGTATCCAGGCAATGGTGAATGAGAGTTCTTTTTCTCTGAGGTCCTCTCCAGGATTTGTTGTACCTTATTTTATTGATATTTCTCTTTCTGACTATAGTAAGATAAAATCTCAAGGATGTTTTGATTGTCATTTCCCTAATTGCTAATATTCATGAATTCATTTTGAGATATTTCTTGGTCTTCTTTATTTCTTCTTTTAACAACTCTGTGTTTAGTTCCCAAGTCCATTTTTGAATGGGTCATTTGTTTTGTTGACATTGACTTTTTTATTTCTTTATATATTCTGGATATTAATACACTGTCGTATTTATAGCTGGAAAAGATTTAATGCCATTCCATAGGCTTCCTCTTCATTGAACTTTGTTTTTAGCTATGCAGATGCTTTTGAGTTTTAGGAGGTGCCACGCCATAAGTTATGTTTAACTTCATACTTCAAATTGTTTTAACATTTTCATGAACATTGGTATTCTGGGAGTTGGCTTTACAAATTTGAAAGTGTATTTTTGTAATTGCTTTAATCTGATCATAGAATAACTTCCTCCTTTTTGGTAGAGGCACACAGTATGTGAATAATTGCTGCTCACTAAGAAGACAAAATAAAAATGGAAGAACTATTTTTGTCAACAGATATGTAAACTGCAACAGAAGAAGATGACAACAACAACAACAATAATAATATAATGATTTCTTGAAAGGATAGTAACTCCTCAACTATTACATTCAAAGGTATTGAAATAGGTAGAATTCCAGATGAAGGGTTGAAAGTTAAATTTAAAAACTGATCAATGACATCTGATAGGCAAAAAGGCAGACTAATAACATGCAGGAAAATTCAGGAGATGAAGAAGTAAGTGAGCAACAAAGATGACAAAAAACATGATATAGAAAAGAAATTTAGCAAGGAGATTTGGGAGGGAGCCAAACAGAAATTTTGGAAATTAAAACATTAGTGAATCAGACAAAAAACTCTGTAGAATCCACTGCAGAAAATAACACCAAGTACAAGACAGAATATAAGAGGTTGAAATAAAATAAAATAAAATACTATGTATAAATATTAACAATGAAAAAATAATCATAAATATAAATTTTAAAATCTATGAGATATAATACAGATCAAACCAAATAATTCATGTGGTAGAAGAGAAATAAAAATGAAAAGCATAGAAAAATCTATACATGATATTGAAGCACAGCAATTCTTAAATCAAGAGAAATGAATGGTCATCCTATGACAAAGCACTCAGAACAACAGCAGACATAACCAAAGAAAAACCTTCCCAGGACACATAATAATCAAAGAGTCAAATTATATGATAAAGAAACAATATTCATTGCTTTAAAAGAAAAGGACCTTATTAAGGGAAACTCATCAGAATAACATCAGACTTCACAGCAGTAACCTTAGAAGTAAGGTAAGCATTAAAGGATAGATTTAAAACACTGAAAATAAATGTCACCAAATTTTTTCCATCTAGTAAAGTTGTTTTAAAATTGACAGAGAAATAACAATATTTTATGAGAACCATAAAGTAAAGCAAATCACAACCAATAAGCCAATATCTAAAGGAATCCTAAGCACAGATGAGAAAGAATGAAAATTTAAGTCATAGCAACACAGGGAAGCATACATTTCATAATAGGAATATGTGGACAAAAACTAGAAAGGAATCAATTGTGTACAATATAGAAAGCAAATAAGCCTCTTATGTAAATAGGGGAATATAAACATGAATCAGCTAACTTTGCCCCATAGCTCTCCAATTTAAAAACACACATGAATTGATTAACTACACAACACAAGATCCAACTCTCAGTTGTGAATAAGATAGAAACAAGGAAAGATGTAATTACTGAGATCAAGAGGAGGCAAACAATACTATAGTCATAGTTGTTCTGCCCTCAAGTATATTTCAAAGCCAAACTGGAAAACATGAATAAAGGGAACAATTTATCAGACATATAATAATTGTAAACAGTTATACACTATGTCGGGAGCTTCCTAATTCACTACAGAAACAGTAATAGATATAAAAGAATAGCTATGTCCTAAAAAATGATAGGTGACTTTAATACATCAGTGCCACCAATAAGCAGGTCATCCAGACAGAAAATAAACAAGTACTCTCCAGAGTTCAGCTGCACCATAGATTAAATGGACTAAACAGAATTATACAAAGCACTGCATCCAATAGCTGCAAAATACACATTATTCTCAGTCACCCATTGGACTTTCTCTAAAATAGATCACATCATAGGCTGTGAAGCATGTCTTAACATACAAAAGGATCAAAACAATTCCTTCTATCTTATTAGATCTTAGTGGCAAATAACTACAAGAGAAAATATACAAAGACACAGAAATTTATAGTCTTGGATGATCATAGATCATTGAAGAAGTCAGGAAAAGTTTAAATTCCCACAGTCAAATTAAGAAAGTACAAGTTATTAAAGTTAAGATATAGCAAAAGAAGTTCTAAGAGAAAATGTCAATGGTAGAAATTTTTACATAAAAAAAATTAGAACTACTAAATAAATAACTTAGTGGTGCATGGCCAGGTTAGAGGAGAAACAAGCAAGAAAAACAAAACAAGCAAGAAATATGTAAAAAAAAAAAAAAAAAGACATATATTAAGGGAAATAAGGCTAAAAGAATAACACAAAAAAATCAGCAAAACAAAGAATTTGTTCTTTGACAAAGCAAACAGGATTGTCAAATCCTTAGCCAAAAGAGACAAAAAAGAGAACCCAAATTTTCATAATCCCATTATAAAAATAGGTATGTTTTGACAAATGCCAATGAAACTAAGAAGCTCATACACACACACACACACACACACACACACACACACACACACACACATACATACATGTGAACATATAAACACACCAGGACTAGAAGGAACATAATTAAACCTACAGACATACTAACACATCAAATTAATACATACATAAACAGACATACATAAATATAGAGCCAGCATTGTACTAAATGGGTGAGCATTGAAAGTACTCCCATCAGTATCTGGAAT
This sequence comes from Uromys caudimaculatus, assembly GCA_028551405.1. Lineage (NCBI taxonomy): Eukaryota > Metazoa > Chordata > Mammalia > Rodentia > Muridae > Uromys > Uromys caudimaculatus. Next base: position 130,998,685 of record CM052703.1, on the reverse strand, counting down.
AAGACAAGGGTATCCACTCCGTCTCTCTACTTGTTCATATAGAGCTCAATGTTTTGGCCAGAAATACAGCAGGAGAAATATATGAAGGATACAAAAGAAAAGGGAGAAGTAAAATTCTCTCCATTGGAGAAAGATAAGATTTTGTTCTAAAAAAAGATTCCAATAGAAGTGGTTGTTTTACAACTTGTTTTTTATTTTAAATTTTAATTGATTCTTTGTGAATCAATTATGCACCCCAATCCCACTCATCTTCCCATCTGTTCATATCTGCCCTCTACCCTTGCAACCTCCCCATCTAAAAACAAACAAACAAAACAAAACAAAACAAAAATGAAAAACCATCTCACCATGGAATCTGTGGTGTTTCTTGGTGTGTCACACAATATATACCAGGCAGCTGCACAAGGGTACTAGCATCAAGCTTTTCCTCACCATCTCTTTGTAGTGCACAAACCATTTTTGCTTCTCTTTCTCTCTAATCTCTTTATCACATACTTGCTCATCCTCATCAGAGTGGCCCCTGCATGCACTGCTTCAGCAATGACATCTTTTTTTGAAAGGTAGGATGATTAAATGTCTGTCCAGCACAAAGATTCCAAAGGAAATAAACCCCTAGACAAAATTAAGCACAGGACAGAAAAACTGTACTTCAACATGGAATACTCCAGTCTCAGGGTTGAATCTTCACCATAACTAACTAGAGAGATTAGCAAATAGGCCGATGCCAAGAAGCATACACATCAGGGAATGTTGAGTCAGTTGGGGTTCTCCACTTTGCAGGTTCTGCTCTGCTTCCTTGGCTAGGATGCAGCTCTGGGAGTCCCAGCAACTCACAAGGCTGTTGGTTTTCTCAAAGGAAGAAGGCGCAGGCCCCCTGGCACTTGTGTTTGTTACTGGCTTTATTGATTGTCCATCAATAATGTAATTCACTGTTTACCAAGGAACATTAACAGCAATTGCCTTCACTTCCCCAGTTCTGCATCTCTTTATAGCACACAAACTGCTCAGTTTTTCTTCCTCTTCCATCTCTCCACCACTTACTTGTTTATTTCCTGCCATGCTGGGCCAAGTTAGGGCTGGGCATGGCCTGTGGTGATTTCTTGACACTTCCCTTCCAATAGTTCTCACTTCTGATTAAACACTCTCAGCAAAATATAAGGATAACAATCAGCATGCAAAATGAGTAGCTTTGCCATATGCCATTAACAAACGTGCTGAGAAAGAAATCAGTAAAAACATCCAAAGGACAATAGCTTAATAAAATATACCTATGAGTAAGCCTGAAGAAGGAAGAGAAAGACCACTACAGTGACAACTTTAAATACTGAAGAAAGCACTCGAGGAAAACAACAGTAGAAAGGCATCCCATGCCTGTGGATTTGCAGAACAATAGTTCAAGAAGGACTACATTATTAAAAATGAAATATATATTCAAACCCCATCAAACTTCCATGATAGTCATCATAGATAAAGAAAAACATTTAATATATTCACATGGAAGCAAGAAAAAAAAAACCCTCTAAGTAGTCAGAATGATTCCTAAACAGGAAGAAAAATGACAGAAGTTTTATAAAATCTCATTTCACATTTTATCATAGCCACAGTATCAAAGCCAGCATAACAGCAGCACAAAACACATTTTCAATACATTAATTCAATTTATAGAATAGAATTGACACTCTTCTTCCAATTCACAGCCTCGGCCACCTTATGTAAAAAAAATCCATTAAAGAAAGGTAAACTTTTCAAGTGATGCTCAGACGAATGTATATCCACATCTAGAAGAATCAAATAAGATTCAAATCGGTTTTTTTTTCTTTCTTTTTTTTTTTCTTTTATTTTTGATACTTTATTTACATTTCCAATGTTTCCCCTTTTCTGGGTCTCCTCTTTGGAAACCCCCTATCCCCTCCCCCTCCCCGCCTCTGTGAGTGAGTTCCTCCTCCCACCTACCCGCCCACCCATTCCCATATTCCCACCTTGACATTCCTCTTTACTGGGGCCTCTAGCACCCTCAGGACCAAGGGCCTCTCCTTTCTCCCTGATGGCCATCGAGGTCGTCCTCTGCCACATACTTAGTCCAAACCATGGGTCAATAGATGTGTATTCTTTGGTTGGTGGTCTGAACTCCAGGACGACCAGGGGGAAAGTCAGGCCCATTGACGCTCTTGCTCCCTCCATGGGGCTACCAATTCCCTCTGCTCCTTCAGACCTTTCTCCAACCCCACCATCTGGTACATCACTCTCAGTCCAGCAGTTACTGTGAAGTGAAACTTGGACATCCTGAACTTTTGGGCTAAAATCTGCTTATCAGTGAGTACATATCATGTTCGTTCTTTTGTGACTGAGTTACCTCACTCAGGATGATATTTTCAAGTTCCATCCATTTGCCTGCAAATTTCATTAAGTCATGTTTTTTTATAGCTGAGTAGTACTCCATTGTGTAAATGTACCACATTTTCTGTATCCATTCCTCTGATGAGGGACTTCTGGGTTGTTTCCAGCTTCTGGCTATTATAAATATGGCTGCTATAAACATAGTGGAGCATGTATCTTTGTTACATGTTGGGGCATCTTCTGGGTATATACCCAAGAGAGGTATAGCTGGGTCCTCAGGTAGTATTATGTCCATTTTTCTGAGGGTCCGTCAAACTGATTTCCAGAGTGGTTGTATCAGCTTGCAATCCCACCAGCAATGGAGGAGTGTTCCTCTTT